>VMDR010000306.1:211249-275295 GCA_007922815.1 Macrotus californicus
GGGGGGGGGGGGGGGGGGTGGTGCGGGCAGTGATGGGGAGCAGGGGCCTACTGCCCATTTCTTTCTGGCTCAAGGCCCCAGGCCAGCACTGTGAACCTCAGGAGAGCCTGGTCACTCCTGGAGGAGAGGATTCTCCCACCTTTGCTGCAGGTCGGCTTTCCACCAGAGCAGTCACACTGTAGCTTCCCAGGTGAGCCCACAAGGAGCTAATGCCCCCTGGGGCTGACCCCGAAGCTGCCCTGTCTTTGTGCCAAAGGAAAGGAAATGTAGTAACAAGGCCTTGATTAAACCCTGAGCTGCTTGCTAATGGGAAACTCATCTGAAAGATTAACTGGGGCAGGATTATTCCAGCCAAGTGAGGCAGAACCAAATGCACTTGGCACCAGTGGCCAGGCAGCAGGTGGTGCCCAGCAGCTTGCTCGGCCTGAGCCTGTTCCTGAGCTCATCCTGGGCAACCCCAGGGGGAAGGGGCCGGAGAAGCTGTCCCAGACGTTAGGATCGGCCACTCCCAGCCTCACCTAGCACCATGTGGGCACCCTATCAGGGCCCTGAGAGCAGGGTACAGCAGCCCTGGCAGCTAGTCGCAGCAGACACTTACCAAAGGTGGTGAGGTAAAAGGACAAGCCGGGATGGACACGCCGGCTCGCGAGGGACACACGGTGCCGGGAGTGCTCCATGGTCGCCCTGCTCTGAGCCTGTTGGAGAGCCTGTAACCCGAGGCGTCTGTGTTGCTCCACGGTAACCGAGGCAGCAGGTTGTGGCTCAGAGGCGGGAGCCGGAGGCCGGCTTAAGCGCGCGTTTGAACTGGCTGGCGCGCCAGGCCCTGATTGGCCCGTGCGGGTTTGAATGGAGAGGTTTCCACCTGACCGAGCAGGCTCCGGTCCTGAGGCAGCGAAGCGCTGGCGCCCCAGCTGTGAGGGCAGCCACCGAGGCCAGAGTGGCAGTTCTCCCCAGAAGCCTGCAGGACGGGCAGCCATGCCAAGGCTCCTGGCTCTAGGACCCCTCCAGGCTGAAGGGCCATCCCCAGGAGAGGCGTGGCCCCTGCACTACCCACCTGACCACACTCGGCCTGCTCGTCCAGCTCCCCCAGGCCAGCAATTAGCCAGGTTTATAACATGCTTTGAAGCTCAGACCTGTAATCACCGGACCTGAGCAAGGGCAAAGGAGCACCCTCCTGGCCCAGGGGGCTTTGAAAAAGTGTCCTCCACACTTGGATGGGCCCACACACTAGGCTGCAACCCCATCCCAAACCCTGCCCTCTCCCTCTCCCTCTCCAGCCTCCTCTTGGATAAGAACAGCCTGGCACAGGTCCAGACTGGAGCAGCTTGCTCCAGCCAGCCTTATGGTCCCCCATTAGCAGCCTTGTGCCAGGGGACAGGAAGACAGGCTCCCAGCATCTACGGGGACAGAAATGAACAGTACACAGAGAGGGTAAATGTTTTCGCCCTCCAGAGCCTGGTGAAAGGAGGCAGAGCTGGAAGGAAGGTCAGCTCCCACACCACTTTGAGGGCAAGCATTCGTGGAATGCCTCCTGGGAGCAGTTCCGTACCAGGACAGCTCCTCTGCAGATCTCTGACTATTGCCACTCGGGGAGGGAAAGTGGCTGGCCTTACGAAAGTCTAAAAATGGGAAGCGTCCGAAGTTTCCAAATGGTATTTGTGGCTCAGGCCAGGGTTGGGGGATATGAAAGAGAACGTGGGGAGAAAAGTTATGCGTACTGAGTACCAGGTGCCAGGGGCCAATCTGGGCAATTTACACACATCTTCTCATTTAATCTTCACAGCATCCGCCCCAGTTTACCGGGGATAAATCTGAACCTCAGGCAGAGAGAGCAGGTAACTTGTTCAAGGTTGGCAGAGCTGAAGTTTGAACCCAGGTCCGCCTGCCCCCAAGACCGTCCTCCTTCTGTTCTTCCTTGGCCTTCACACCTGCCTCACAGCTAACAGCAAGTGGAGGGAGCAGATCTGCTTTCTTGATGCAGGTAAGGACACTAGATATCACAGGGCCAGCTGGCCACCACAGGGAGCAGAAACTGGAGAAAGGAGCCCTGAAATCAGCAAATTAGTGGCCAAGTGCAAATGAACCACATACAGGCCAGTGAACCGTTTGAATCCTGGCACTTTGCGAAGATTCACCCTGTCCTGATCTTTCCCCAAGCCCCACACCATGAGCACTGCCCTTAGCAGGGGCAGGCCAACTCCTTTGGCTCCAACCTAGTGGCAGATGGACTTCCTGCACCCTAGATTGAGTGTGCCTGATCCTCCTCCTAGCTGGGGAAGTGTGAGTCCAAGCATCCTTTCTACACAGTGAGGAATCCTGGATCTGCCACTCCATCCAGCCAGGGAAAATGGACGTCCTTAGGCTCAAGCCATGGGATACAGACAGGACACTGAGGCTGGAGGTGCTGTAGACCTACAGGAGCAAACTGGGAGCATAGTTAGGAATGGCCTGAGGATGCCCAGAGAGGGAGCATTCTCTCTCAGCAGGAATTAAGAGGTCCACATGAGAGGAAGACTGGTGTGCCCAAGGTGACAGTGTCTCCCTTCACAGCTCTGCCAGGGACCACTGTACAGCATACACCAGAGAAGACCACCTTGGACTCAGGAAGCTGTGAGCAACCTGCAGATGTACCCTCAGGAAGCGGGGACCCAGCAGGATAGCTGTGCAGAGTTACACTACCTGTATACGGCCTAATGGACAAAAGACTGAGGGCCACACTGGGCACTTCACCCCTACTCAGGACATAGGTCCCACTGCCTTGCAATTTCCGTCCCAACTCGTTCTGCCTCATTCAGCAACTAACCTATTTAGTGGGAAAACCCCGATGCCACTCTGATCCTGATCTGACCTCTGTGGTGGCACCACCTTCACCAGCTTTACCACCAACAGTAAAGCCCATTACTTAGTAGAGCACCGAAAGCTTCCTTCTCTTAAAGGGGCAGGTCACTCTTTTCTCAGGATAAAAGACAGTGGGAGCCTGGGTAGTGCCATTGCAGGAGAGACTTAGTCCTATTGACTCATACTACTGTCCACAGGGGACATCCAGAAAGGGTCACAGCTATGGCCCTGCTTTCCCTAAGAAGGCAGAGGAGCTTGAGGACCAAGCCTGGCTTTCTGACATACCGTGAGCACTCCAGCACCCCCTGACCATGAGCCTCAGTATCTCCTTTACACCCTACACCCCCATACACATACATAAGCATACAACACACACACAGTACAAACATGCATTGCACACAAACTGCACACACTTTTCACATACAAACACAAATGCACCATATACATAAACTCACCTTATACATACACAAATACCACATACACACAAATAAACACACACTGCACTCTATACATGTATCTACACACATACACAAGCACATAGACACATAACATACCACACAGGCAAACACAAAAAACACACTTAAATACACTCCATAGATACACCACCTTCACATACAAAGATTGATTACAGGCATTTTTAAGACTGCCTCTGTATCTAGAAGAATAATGACTAATTGGATTTCGAGAGAGGGGACAAATGTGATTTATTTGGGTGCATTTTCACCTTAGCTATTAAGGAATCTTAGTGCCATTAAGATATCATCTGGCCCAACAGCCAAACAAATTTTGAAAAAGAACAATAGCAATAGCCCTGGCTGGGTGGCTCAGCTGGCTGGCACGTCACCCTATAGACCAAAAGGTCACAGACTTGGTGCGTAAGAAAAGGCAGCCAATCAATGTTTCTCTCTCACATGGTTGTTTCCCTCCTTCTCCTTCTCTTCCCTCCCTCTCTCTTTCTCCCCTTCCTTACTCTCTAAAAGCAATAAAAAAAGAGAAATAGTAATAAAGGGGACTAGGACTACCAGATGTTAAATAGTATTATAATAATGTAGTGCCAAAAAGAAGAGATCAATGGGACAGAATAGAAAGTTCAAGAAGGAAAATGATTTTAAACTAAAGATTTGTTTCAAAAAGTTAAAAGAGGAACAAACTAATTCATATGAAAATCTTAGAAGGAAATAATGAAGTTAAGAGTTGACTTTGTGCATGTATGAGTGAAAACAGACTTCAACAATGAAACCATAGCTTGGCTCTTAACACACACACACACGCGCACACACGCACACACGCACACACGCACACGCACACGCACACACCAAAATAGAGCTCTGGCCAAACAAGGCCAACTACAAATAAACAAGTTTAGGGAAGAGAAAGCTACCCAAGATAACAAGGTCATTCTTTAAATTATGAGATAAAACCATTGCAACCTTACGTATAAATTTGAAAATCTAGAGTGGGGGAGAATGGAGGATTTTCTAGAAAGAATTAATTATTAAAATTGATACAAGAGTTTGAAATTTTTAATAGTTCACCAACCATAGATAAAATACAAAAGGAAATCAAAATTCTACCTGACAAAATTACAGAAGACCCAGGTAGTTTTAGGGGCCAATTCTATAAGATCTTCAAGAAACAAATAATGCCGGTGCAATTTAAACTGTTTTATAACTAGAAAAAAAACGGAAAAAAAAACACATTGTCAGTGCTAGGTATGTGTAGGCAAAGACAAAAGCCAGATAAGATTAACAACAGAAAACTACAGTCCAAAGGTCAAAGATAAAAATAAGAATAGAAATTAACAAAATAGAAAACATGCATAGAGAAGATCTGTGAAAATGTAACCAAACTGGGCCCACTTCTCCCCGTTTTGATATATTTTGTTTCTTTTAAGAAAAGCCAGAAATCTCTAGTTTTTCCTGTAATATCTCCCAACTTTTCAATATTGGCTATTCATTCAAAAAAATTAAAAATGTAAGGTAGGCCAAATAAAATATATCTCTGCACTATACCCAGTTGAAATCTCTGCTAGACCAAATCCAGCTTGTGAATAGAAACACAAAGATTTTCATTGCAATATCAGCATATCAAAGCCAGCAGTCTACTCATGACCAAGCGGTGTTTACTCCAGGAAGGCAGAGACGGCTCGATTTTGATGAACACAGTGCCGAGGCCGACAGAGTGTGCCTGCAGGCTGAACCTGACTCACCACTTATTTTTGGGCAACAGCGGGACTAGGAATGGATTTCATCCTTTTAAATGATTAAAAAAATCAAAAATATTCAAAGCTTTTCTATGGCCATAAAAATATGATTTTTAAATTTAAAAATGAGCCCTGGCTGGTGTAGTTCAGTGGATTGAGCTCAGGCTGCGAACCAGAGGGTCGCCAGTTCGATTCCCAGTCAGGGCACAGGCCTGGGTTTCGGGCCAGGTCCCCAGAACGGGGGCCAAGTGAGAGGCAACCACACATTGATGTTTCTCTCCCTCTCTTTCTCCCTCCCTTCCCCTCTGTCTAAAAATAAAGAAATAAAATCTTAAAAATAAATAAATAAAAATCAAAAAAAGATAAATAAATTTAAAAGTGAATTTAAAATACTTATAAAATATCTGGCAAACATATAGACATAAGTCTTACAAACCAGTAAGAAAAATACAAATGCACCAACATGAATCATCATTGAGCAAGAGAGAAAAATAACTGACTAATGCATAAATTACTAGTAACCGAAAAAAGAACACAGGAAAAAAATGATCTGGCCCCACTATCTGCCTGCAGGAAATTCAAGCATTTGAATTTATAGATGAGGCAACTAAGATTCGGAGTTGTTAAATGAATCACGTCCCTAATGTAGTAAATGAACAGTGGAGAAATAAGAATCCAGCCAAAGAACCACAGTAGAATTTCATCTTTCACACCAATTCTCTTGCTCAGAGTATCCAGGCTACAGACTGGTAGGAATAAGACCTCCATGGCTACCGATACATTAACATTCAATTCAACAAATGTTAGCTAAACTAAGCACCTGTATCGTGCTGAGCCTTCGTCTGAGCACCGGGGATGTAGAAGCAAAGCAGATGGAACTTCAGTCCACTGCGACGTTGGATGGGTGTTACCAAAGAGGAAACACGGGAACCTGGGGAAACACAAAGTAACATCTCAGTCAGTCTGGGGAGCCAAGCAGAGCCAGATGATAAAGGAAGTCAGAGAAGACTTCTCCAAGTCTGACCTGAAGGATTATTTAGCCAATCAAAGGAGGTGAAGGAAGAGTTACAGGAAGAAAGAACAAACATGGAAACGTCAGAAAATGAGAGAAGCCTTGTACATTTTAGCAACCGAACAATAGGAAGCAGTGGCAGAGAACTTAAGAATGTGAGAGAGGAAGTAATATGCAAGAAGGTAAACACCGCACGGGGCTTCTTCATACATGTATTACTACAAGGAGTTTAAGGTTAATCCTCAGAGCACAGGACAACCACCGAAAGATTTTAAGCAAGATCCCAAAAAGGTTTCATCTATGTTTTAGACAGATCACTCCAACTATGTACGGAAAAAAAATGGGTTGGGATGGAGGAAGGGTGGCATGAGGGCTGGAATCAGAAAACGCCTTTAGGTGACGTCTTTTCCAGTAATTCAGGCGAAAGATAAATGGGCTAAATTAGGGTAGTAGCTGTAGGGATGAAAAGAGGTAGAATCAACAGGACTTGGGGATGGATTGAAATATGAAACACAAGGAATCCTTGGCTTGAGAAATTAAACGCTCAGAAGTACCTTTCCTAGAAATGGTAGACCTGGGAGACAGGGCTGGACTTTCGGGAGGCTTGACAAGTTCAACCGTGAGCCTGCTGAGGCCGAATCACCTGTGTGCTGTGTCACTGAAGATGTCAAGTGAACTGCTGAGTATGTCGGACAGAAGGTCAGGAAAGAACACCTAGGCTAAAAATACAGACTTAGGAATTCCCAATCAAGCCATGGACACGGAACAGACGGCCCAAGGAGAATATTTAATGTGAGAAAAAGGCTCAGGAAAGAGCCAAGAAGAACTCCAACTGAAAAGACAGGCAGAGGAAGAAAGGCTAGCAAGGGACACGGAAAGCCAGAGACTACATTAAGAAGGAGATTATGATGTCAAATACTATTGAGAGGTCAAATAGCTTAATCACTGAAAAGCGTCCATTGGATTTAGCACCAAGGCAGTCATTGTTGACCTTCCATCCTAGAATAAAATGCTGGAAGGCAACAGCTCCACATAAATGAAAATGTACCAAATTCACTCTAAAAGGAAAAATACCCTGGGCTCAAAGCCAGAGAATATTCTCGGGTCAGGTTTTTTTCTTGTCCTAAATTTAACCAGCTGGAATGCTTTGTTCGTGGCGTTTTATTCACCCTTGAAATTCAGGAATTGCTTTTTGAAAGTATGTCTGCAATTCATCTTTAGGTTAGAACATAGTGCCTCTGGGTTAGTGCTTCTCTGCAGAAGGAGATGCTGGTTGCTGTAACTACCACTGAGAAACTCTCATTTGCCTCGGACGCAGAAGCCTGTGGTGACCTAAATACACACACAGGGTCTAAGGGAACCAAATTAAAAAGTTCAAGTGAGCTGGGAGGTGGTGCTTCAAAATAGAAGAGAAAGCCACAGGAATGTGAAATAGTAAGTGGAGACCGAAGATAAAATCCAAAGACTTGAGAAGATCCAGAAAAGAAAAGCAGAGTCCCCCATCTCCCCTACAATGGCTCAGTGCCCTTTCGGCCTCTTTGGAAAGCGCCCCTTTCCCGACCTGGGTCGTCAAAGGCTCCAGAGGCCCACAAAAAGTTTCCCAAACCTAAAGAATAGTAGACACTTCTGCTTCCAGCCAAGATGGAGTGACATCTTGGGACTGGATCTGATCCAAAAAGTGGATTTTTTCCTCACACCTAAAAAAACAAATCACTGGACAAAATATATGGAAAGATATTGCACATTAAGCAGCAAAGTCAGTGATCCCTGAGAAACAGAAAGCCAACAAGATAAGCCCTGTGATAACCCTATTATTATTATTGCGTGGAGTGACTTTCTCAAAAGGAGAAGGAGCCCAGGCCAACTCAAACCCCTGAGTTGAGGAGTTCAAGAGGCAGCCAGAATTCACAGGACAGAGTATCAGGGAAGAAAGGGCTGCCCAAAGAGAGAGCTTCAGAGATCTGCAGAGGGTCTCCCCTCACATCTTTAGCTAAGTGCTGATGAGCTGATGGGTGTGAGGAAAGTATGTTGAGGCTGGAGACTGAACTACCCAAAAAGATAAAAAGGAACAGTTTTTTGAAGCTCCTGTAGGACCAGGGATGGTTCTTACTTTCATCAGCTGAAGTAGGAAGACTTCTAATTCATGGGGCACTGGGTAGGTCCTGAGAAAGGTTTTGCCTCAATTTGGGGGAATAATTAGCTCTAGACTAAACAATGCTCTAGTCCATCTAAAAAAGCTTAACATGCAAGACCCAAAAAGATCAAAATGTTTATAAGTAAATTAACTGCATCTCAGAACAAGCTCAATGATATTTATAGGAATACAAAAATATCCAACACCCAACAAAATAATATCACGATGGGTGGTATTCAATAAAAAGTTCCTAGGCATGTAAAGAAGCAGAAAAATGTGACCCATAAGGGGAAAAATCAATAGAAACCAATCCTGAAATGACACAGGTGATAGAATTAGCATATAACACATTAAAATAGTCATTACAACTGTATTCTGTATGTTCACGAAGCACTTTGAGAGCATGTTAAGCAGAGACGTGGAAGATATAAAAAAGACAAAATTGAACATCTAGAAATGAAAAATATAATGTACGGAATAGGATTAACAGCAGTTTAGACACTGCAAGAAAGAGTAAAGGATTAATGAACTTGAAGACAGACATAGCAATAGAAACCATCCAAAATAAAGCACAAAGAGAAAAGGGCCCAAAAAGGAAAAACAAAAAACAGCATCCATCAGCTGCAAGACAACTTCCAGCAGCCTAATAAACATGTAATTGGAATCCCTGAAGGAGGTAGGGGACAGGAAATATATTTGAAAAAAATAATGGGTAAAAAGTTCTCAAATTTAATGAAAACTATAAACCCACAAATCCAAGAAGCTCAATGAACCCCAAGCAGAAGAAACAAAGAAACCTGTACCAAAGCACATCATGATTAAATTGCTTAAAATCAGTGATAAAGAGAAAATCTTAAAAGTGGGCAGGAAAAAAAAACCCACACTACATACAGAGGAACCAAGATAAGAATGACATTGAACTCCTCATCTGAAGTGTGTACCAGAAGACAGTGAAGCAACATCCTTAAAGTATTAAAAGGAAAAAAAACTGCCAACCTAAAATTCTTTACCCAGCAAAAATATCTTTAAAAAAAAAATCTTTCAAAAATGAAGGCAAAAATAAAGATTTTCTCAGACTTACAAAAGATGAATGAATTCATCATTGACAAACTGCACTAGAAGAAATGATGGAAGTCTTGCTCTACACAAAGGAATTAAGAGAACACCAGAAATGGTAACTATGTGGGTACATATAAAAGAGAGTTTTTTTATTGTTATTTAAATCTCTTCAAAAGAACACTATAACTAGGATAAGGAGCCATTAACTAAAACCCCCCAGAGCTCCTTGTATCCTGGAAGAAACGGTTACATATTGCCTCCTCTAAATTCTGATGAAATAATTGCAAGAAGCAAACTCCAGGGAAGCAATGAGCAAGTTACCATTTGCAGTCACATGGGACTGTTGATTTCACTTATGGAATAAAATATAGACATGTTTAGAATAAAATGCAAAAACCACTGCTGAGATCTGCAGCTTAGCTGGTTTGCACTTGAGCTTGAAGATAAGGCTCATAGAGAGCAAGACCAATTTCTGGATCAATGTACTGTGATGATGGAGTGCCCTTGCAGTGGACAGGCCATACAGGGAAAGAGGTCATGGAATCCAGAGATCCCAACAATTCTCCAGGGAAATTCCATCAGGAATATACCCAGGCTGGTTTTACTGGAGCCGTAACTGAGAGCAGTGGCGTGTATTCTCTGCTTCCAGATTCTCATCCATCACTCTGGATCCCTTTTTCTGCCCTACCACTCTACTAAAACTGTTCAAAGGCCACTGCTGACTTCCTAATTATGAAAATTATGTGCTCTTCTCAGTCTTCATCCACCTTGCCTTAGTTTTCCTCCTACCTCTCTGAGAGTTCCTTAATTGTATGACTCTTCCTGACTTCCACAGAGAGTCCTTTACCCAGTTGTGCACCTTCTCCTTCCTCAGTGTTCTCCCCTCTGAGATCTCACCCACTCTTCTTGCTACTCTTACCTGTTCTGATGCTGACTCTCAGGTCTCTCTCCAACCCCAGGGCCCAGGGCCACCTCTGCTTTTACACACTCACCAACAATCTTGGACCTCTCTGCACCCACTTCTGACTGTCCACATGGTCTCTAGCCCTGATTGTCTGCTTCCAAATCTTTCTACCCAATTAGACTGTGGGCAACTCTCATGCAGCGACTGAGATGCGTCTTCTTGGTAGCTGCCTACTGCCCAGCCTAGTAGTATCTGGCACACATTTTAAAATGTCAAATCTTGCTAGGAAATTCTGATCTAAAACAGATTGTGAATAGCTAAAATTACCCTCAAATAAGCCATTAGTCACCCACAAAATGCACATGGTATTGTAAATCAAAACGGGAACAGCAAACTCGCCTTCCCCATCTCGCACTCCCTCTGGGATGTACTTGCACTGAGTGGCAGAGCTGGAATGGCCCCCACCAGTTGCATTATATTCTCTCTGCCGCTCCCACCTGTGCTTCATTTTTGTATTGAATTTCCATAAGTGAAAAGCATATATAACAATAACTTCATTGTAAAGGTTTGATGTTCAGGGATTCCAGCTACATCAAAAGTTGACCATTCTTGTTTTTTTTCTCTTAAGATTTTATTTATTTATTTTTAAACAGAGGGGAAGGGAGGGAGAGAAACATCAATGTGTGGTTGCTTTCACACACCCCCTACTGGGGAACTGCCCTGCAACCCAGGCATGTGCCCTGACTGGGAATCAAACCAGCATCTCTTTGGTTTGCAGGCCGGCGCTCAAGCCACTGAGCCATACCAGCCAGGGCAAAAGTTGATCTTTCTTTAAACTGATTTTTCCTTTGACTTCACAATTTCTAATAATAACAGCACCTAACTGAATCAGGCTGAAAACCCTTTGACTCCTTCCTCTCCCTCTCTTTCCACTTCCCAGGTACTTGTTAATTCTTCCTTTGTACAATGTCCCTTTGTCTCGATTCTTATTGCCACCTACCTAATCCACGCCCTGATCACTTTGCATCTTTGATAACTGACCTCACCGGTCTTGCCAATCTCTCTCTAACTCAAGTTTCACTGCTGTTGCATTAACATTTTCTAATGTTAGTCCGCTCTCTCTAGCCTGACATTCAAGGCCCTGAACAATCCAGTCATAAGCTATCTCCAGTCCCAGCTTTTGCCCATCTCAGACAGGAACACTACACTCTTTGCCTATCCCCCAAACTTTTCCCACCCACGTCACCTCCCTCTAGCTAAAGGCCACTTCCACAAACACCTCTACTTGCCAAAACCTAACTCAGGCTCAGGTAGCATCCAAATGTCCCCTCCTTCTTCTCATCACGATAGCTAGCTCCTACTTGGTACCACTCAGCTCATACTGGTACATTACACAAATCCTACAGAAAGGAGATGTGTCATGTTTTTTTTTTATTCATTTGCTCACTCAGCTTATATTACTGAGCATTTACAATGTTCCAGGCACTTAAATAGGAGCTAAAGATGTACAGTGAAGACAGATGCCACTCACAGGAACTCACAGTCTGGCAAGAGAGGTGACAGCAAACAAGCGGTGAACCCCATAGAGACTAATGAGAGGAGAAAGGAGAGAGATGCACCCCGAGAGCAGTCAGAAAAAAGAGACCTCCAGACTTTGAAGGGTGTCATTTTCATAGTGTAATGTCACCACCTAGTGGTTGCAAACAACTTTACTGCTTGATCCTGGAAAATTTCTAGCTGTACTCCTGAGAATGAGTCTCCACCATCTCCCCAGAAGTTTTTTCTCCTCTATTGAGATAACAAAGGAGTTGATTCTCTAACATATGATAGGTACCCTATATTTTTAAAATCAATGTCTAATAGAAGGGCAAGTTAATTTCATACACTGGTACCTTCTGGCAACTGAAAGAGAAAATTTAGAAATTCTTTCCCAGATTCCTCTGGACTCTGAAGGGCCTCTAATCATTTCTATAAAGTCCAGAGGGATTTCTGTCCTTAATTAGTAAAAAAATTCCTTTAAGTACATTTGGATAAGCTCCACTCTTTAAAGGTTACTGCTCCCATGGATGAAACCCTGACTCTCTCCCACCTAAGGGGGATTTCTGTAATCCAAAAACAACGAAGAACAGAGCCTGTCACCCCAGATGTTAGGACCAATACCAAAACAAAAGGCAGCTGGCAAGGAGAGGAGCATGGACATACAGGATATCTGAAGATGCTTTCATTGCCTCTGCTTCCACACACAGGTCGACCTGGGCCCGGTGTCGTTGGGAAGTATGCTCAGAAAACTATGGTGACCCAAACGAAGTGGCCTACCCCTAGTAAAGATCACCCCAAAAAGTAGAAAAGAACAAAAGATTCCAAACTACTTCCTAAGGAACTGAAGGCTGCTAGAACAATATTCTAACAGGTGAAGTCCCCTTGTCTGCTTAAGCACAGAAAGAGGAACTCCGTGTGATCCTGCCTGGAGCCACCCAGCTATTCGGCCTTAATTGTCCTGATTCCTTTGGCCCAGAGTGTGGGGAAATGGCAGTTAGCAAGTTACCCCCTCTCTCAGAACACTAGGAGACTGAAGCAAAGGGTTCATGAGGGCTCCTCCCTCTCAGTTCGTTAGTCTCTACCTGGCCTCATCCTTTCTTCCTGATTAAGACTGTCAATTCTGTGTTCAAGAGGGAGTCAGAGAGGCATCGGGTACAGTGGATGAGAAGATCAAGGGCCCAGGTTCTAAATCCAAGCCCCTTCGATGGCCTGCAGGCCGGCCCCATGGCAGGGATAGCAGGAATTTCCCAGTAGCACGTGGGGAGTTCTTTATCTGAGGGACTTTCCCCCACCTCCCCACCCCCCCCCTCAAGGCATCAGCTGCCTTTCCAGGCTTTGCTGGTAAAAGGAAACGGGTCTCTGAGAAGCCAGCTAAAGTTTTGCTAGCCTGCGTTTGTGTTTGATATCTTTATTCTCACTTTGGGTAAAAAAATAATTTAACACTGTTTCATAACGATATATAATCTTTTGGTCAAATATATATGACAACCTTCCCAGGGTTTAAACGTTAAGAGACTTTTTCTGGACCTGAAATTGGCTTTGGGTCATTCCATTGGATCCCTGGAATGTGTCAGGAATTTGCTCTTTCTCCTTAAGAGGAAGAAATTTTGAACTAATTAGGCCTACTTGATATGCTTAAAGTACATAGAAAGTAAATAATGTCAAGTAAATAATAACTATGTTCTATTTGTATGCACGTATTTTTATTATTAAAATGGATGTTCTAAAGATTATACTAAAATCTCCAAAAGTCTACAAAGTTCTGATACATTTTCATTCTAATTGCGTAATTCTAATTGTTATCTTAAAACGCTGTTACAGGAAAGCAAACTCCTTTGTCAATTGTACCAAATCTTTAACCGTGTCATTTTAGGGTTTTTTCTGGGGGGGGTCATTTAGAGACAGTCACTGCTTTAGTCACTGATGCATGTGCAAATGTCGCACCTTCAGAAAGATCCGTGGAAATTCTCTGACTTATTCTCCATTACATATTTCTGAGAGCAAGTTTTCAGGTCGTATTTCGGCACTGAACGAAGATGGCTAGAACTCGATGGAATGACTGGGTTTGTGGAAACACTGGCAAATAGGGAGGATGCACAGACATTGATTACAGGACAGAATGGAGACAGTTGCACTTTTTGTAACTTTCTGTTGAAAATATTGCTCATTTTTCATCTTTTTTTCAGAGGTAAGCAAACTTTTTTTTTTTCTTAAAGCAATTTGGTAAATTATACTATTCCATGAGCAATGTGGAGCCATTTATATTTTTCTCCCTACCTGAGCCCTCTGGAATTTGGAAACTCTTAATGAGTGGGTATTATTATTCCTATGGCAATATGTTTACTTGCATAAATCCAATAGGACACATAAAGCTAGTTTCCAATGTGGTTTTATTAACCAAGACTTTGACTGGAATGTCATGACTGAGAGAGACATGCCTAGACTTGGGATGTCAGCAAAGTCTTAAGGAAGGAAGAGTGGCTTTGAAGCTGATAAAATCCCCTTGGAGAAGTGACCTTGTCCCTTGCTTATCCATAACGTTCATGGCAGTCTTTCCAGGTAAGGAGCAAAAGTTGCTTTCCTGGGAGATGGTAAGAAAGAACCTCCAGACATTTGGGGGAACCTCGAGAACTTGAGGAACTGGGTGGTCTGACCTCTCAGCCCCAGGGGGCTAATTAAAGCTCAATTTGGAAATTCCTTATAAGCTTCCAGCAAACGACACCAAAGAGCGCCTACATTATTAATTGCTGTCCCTGTTATTTTTACACAAATAATCAGGTCAAATTGAAACTGGACTTGAGGCAGTAAATGAATTAGTCTTAATTTGGCTTTTTGATAAAAATGGGGGGAATCTTAGGGGGGAGAAATTATGTTTCAGTAGTCTCTATGATACACAGTTATGGACATTAAACTCTAGTTCAGTTCATGGTCTTCAAAGTTTTATTTTTCACTTATGCACAGACAAGACTGGAGCATGGATGATCGACCAGGTGCAGGTCACCAAGGCAGAAAGCCTCGGGTGCCTAGCAACGAGCTTAGGAAAAAATAGAATAAAAGGGGGCACACTGGCAGAGGGCGAAATGGAGTGATGACTCGGACATTGAAGGAGGGGGCCTGGGGGCTCCTCTAGACACCTCCCGACCAATAATTATTTCCCCACAGGAACCTCGGATACAATTGACTGGGGAACAAGTTGCTTGACTTTTAGGAGCCACGAGCTCTGTACCCAACACGAAACTGACTAAAAAATAATAAAACCCCGCCAGCAGTCTTGGTCACAGGGGTGTTGAGACAATGCAGCAACAAGCCTCCCTCCAGCCTTCAGATGCCAACTCAGAGATCTGAGATCATCACACAGCTTCCTCTGTTTACCTGAACGTGGGACCCCTCTGCTGGGACGGGGCTTGCTCTGCAAATTGCCCATTCAAGTAACCTTTCTCTTGAAAGGCAGCAGCTTCACCTGCAGATCCCGCTGGAATGTGGACTCCCAAGTCCAGATGCTTTTAACCTGTCCAGGGGGCCCCAGAGGAGAACTGTTCCTCCCTGAGATCTACAAGCAAGGAAAAAAGTCTGTTTGGACCGATGGGACTCCAGGGTGATCAATCAATGTTCACCTGACTAGCCTTCGATCCTCCTAGAGAAATCTCAGGTGGTGATGAATATTTCTTTGTGAGTCTATTTTCATGGTTACCACAAGGACTCAGGTGCATATTAGCAGGAATTTTATATTTAAGTTTAACCATTCTTTTCTTTATAATGCTTGCTTTTATTGTTTCAAACCTCTTTATGGCTTATTTTCCCATGATGGAAAAATTGTATCTGCTCAGCAGGTACCTCTAATAATATGTGTCTGCTTTTGCACTGGCTGTTGTGGCTCAGTGGATTGAGCACTGGCCTGTGAGCCACAGGTCACTGGTTCAATTCCCAGATAGGACACATGCCCGGGTTGCAGGCCAGGTCCCAGTTAGGGGCATTCAAGAGGCAACTGATCGATGTTTCTTTTTCTCCCACCCTTCCCTTCCCTCTAAAAATAAATAATTATATATAGATATAGATATATATATAGATATAGATATACTATAGATATAGTTATAGATATCTGCTTTTAACTTATAAGATTTTGCTTTACAACAGGCACAGGTTTTTCATTCCCCCAGAAGATTCAAAAGACATCAACAGCTCTATAGATATGGAGGAAGAATTGACAGTGGGGAACTGTAACCATGATTGAAATAAACATAGTGTACTAATCAGATGGTAATTATAGAACAGGCTGTACTAACAAACTCATAGGAGACTCATGTATTAAAAGTTTCCTGGTAAGGATTTTGTAGATGTCAGCAGTTGCAGCTCCTGCTTAACCAAGGAACGACCCTGACCACAAAAAGTTGGACAAGCATCGGTGACTCGCATCAGAACCAGCAGAAACGCTCCTGCCCGTCCTGTTCCCAGGTATCAGCCTTACAACTGCAGAGGGAGCGATGAGACTACATGATGACACACACACAGGTGACAACACTCAAACCACCCAAGGGCGGAGCTGAGAAACTGCATGTCACCAGAAATCCCTTAGTTCCCCGCTTTCCACAGCCCCCCTAATATAAACCAGCCAGGAGGCCTGAGAAGCTTAGACGGGCTGTGAGACGAGAGACCTCCATCTTCCAGGTGGCCAGCTCCTGAATGAAACCGCTTTCCTTCACATCAGCACCTGCCTCTTGAAGCCCTGGGCAGCAGACCTGCGTGTGGTTATATTATTCATCTATTAAGTTGGCCAGAGAGCCAACCCAAATAGTGGATGTAAAGCATCTTGAGAACTGTAATGTTGAATGTAGATTATATTTCCCTAAATTCTGTTTGTGATTATCCCAATTTGAGGGGTTGGTATAATAAATATGAAACAAGTTTCAGCCTGCTAATGTTTTGCCTCCCGTTGAAAATAGAAGCAAAGGCCAGAGCTCAGATGGCAAATATCTTCTCACTCCAAATATGTCATGATTCAAAAGGTAACTTTGTTCTCATCAACAGGACTTGAAAGAATGCGCCAATGTCTGCGAGTTGCTTTACTAAGTAGTTTAATGAGTTATCAAATAGTTAGACCTTCTCCTCTCTGAGTCTTCAGGCAAAATGAGCAAATGAAAGCTAAGCCCTGAGCATTCTCAACCCCACTCCTGACCACTGGAAATTGTGTTTGCTGGGGTGGACATGTCTGAGTGTAGGCTAAGGAAAAGTGGAAAAAGTTGTAAATTTTTAAATTCCCATGGCAGTTATTCTGCAATGTAATGTACATTTGAAAAATATTATTTTCATTAAAACAAGCCAAATAATGCCTCTTGGGTTCCTCCCACCATGAAGATTCAGCTCAGTGTAGTTCAGTCTAGTAACACACATGATGTCATATCATTCTTTTTGGCTTGGGAATGAGAAGGAATGGGTGGGCAGCAGCTTGAGTTTTCTAATTTGGTCTGTGTTTGAGACAATGTCAAAAAGGAGTCGAACATTCAATCTGCCTTTCTTGTATGAACTGTACTTAGGGTAACCAAATAAGTGATGAGGGATAGGTTTCTCTTTATATAAAGATCTCAGGCCCAGCCCAGAGTTCCACTTCTGGCATAACAGTATAAGGAGCTCCATGGACTGCCCTCCAGTGAAAATAGCGGAAAAAATTTTTTTTAATTTTTTAAGTCTCTAGAAATGACCCTAAGGGCATCCAGCAAATGAAGAAACACTTGTTCAAGAAATTCTATAAAAGCTCAGAAAGGACTACAAGAATCTGTGGTATGTGCCCCCCCCTTTCCCAACTTCAGTGGGACAGGAACTGTACTCCAGGCTGTTGCAGCCCAAAAACACAGAGCTCCCTCACCTCCAGCTCCAAGTCAGAGGGCTGCCTTCTCAGAAGGGACAGGATGTCAGCATTTCTCATCCTGCCACCAGTTTACCTGGCTGCTGAGGCTAAGTTCCTGTGAGCACAGCTGATACTTTGGGACTTCCTTCTTCTACCCAGCTCCGACTTGTGGGAGGGAGGTTTGACCTCAACCACCGAGCTGCTGAGAATGCTGGGTCTCCAAATGCCTTTGCCTCGGCTCACAGGGCGTAGGGCCCAGAGCTTATTGGGTACATAAGAATTTCGTTATATTATCCTCTTCACTTTTATGTGATTTTGAAATTTTTCATATTAAAAAGCTTAAGGACAAAATCATTTTTAAAAAATCTTTCCAAAAATCAAGTTCAAGCAATCCTGAGTCTTTATGAGCATTAGGAAAATGTTCCTGCAGATTCAGTAACTTAGAAACTACAGCTTTCAGCCTCTTTCTGGTTATTATGAGTCCTGTACCACAGACAAAGAAATATTACACATAACGCAATATTATTGAATAATCATGTGGACGCCACCCTCAAAAGAAGCCATTTCCTGAGGACGAGAGGAAAAGTTAGGAACACTGTAAGGGTTCCTTCAGGTTAATTTCATCTTCCTACAACTGGAAACCTTTCAGAGCTTCAGAGAGGAGATAAAAGTGACCCAGAAAAGAGATGCCAAGAAATCTCTCTCCCCCCTCTCCCAGAAACAGAGAATGAGTCTTTTGATTAAGCAGCAGCTATGTTTAATCACAAATTATTCTAGTCCTAATGGAAAAGAAACAACTCAAGTTTAAAAGGGGTGGGGCTCTTTCTCCCTCACTTATTCTAGAGGCAAGTAGAAGTGCATGAAGAAAACAGAATCCAGAGCTCAGGCCCTGGTCAAGGCTCCAGGGAAAAGTCCCCTCTCTTTTTAGACCTTATGTCCAAGGTCGCTGTCCTCAGATTTCTAAGCATCCTGCTGTGGAATAAGGCTGCCCAGTGATGACTTCTACCTATGCCTCCAGAGATTCTTCTCTCTGCACCCCAGAGAGCTGGTTCTCCTCATCCTCATCATCAGTGGACTGAAGAATCCTCAGGAGTTTGAGCTCAGGGCTCCAGCTTAGTTTAGATGTACTGGCTGAAAGGTCCTTTGAGGTCCTTTCTTGGTCTTCTGGCACAACCTCTAGCTGAGGACTGATGTCCTCGTAAATGGATTCTGTCCTGGATAATTCAGGACCTAAAAGAAGACCCAGCCATTACTTTTGCCTGTAGCCTTCTCCCAGCTAACTGTGACAAATGCAGGACAGAAAAGGAAGGGCTGGGGTGTCTTCAGGACCCTTCAGAGGGATGAGGACTGTGTCATCCAGGGAGGTGAACCAGCCTGGTCAACACAGAGTTAGCTCTCCCTGTCTGTCCTCAGTCCCTTCCTAAGGTCCCTCTGCCCTAGTGACTTACTCTGCCTACTGGGGGAGGAATCCGGGGAGTTCTCAGCATTGTCCATCTGTGGTCGCTCTGTGGGGTCCTGTGGAATCTATTGGAGTGAGGGTAAGGAAACTTGACATTTTATCTAAATTATGCTTTTCTCTGAAAAATTAACATCTGAAACAGGACAAAATCCCACCTCCTGAGACTGAAGAGAGAGGAGGCTTGTATCACACATTCTTTGCCCTCCAGGCTGTCCTGATGAAGCCAGAGCCCACTCTTCCCCATTCCCAGCTGCCAGCTAAGGGCAGATGGCCTGCAAGCACGGCCGCCGATAATCCCTCCCGTTCCTTCACACACACTTCCCCTTCCATCAAGAGAGAGAGTTGATTTCCTCTCCTCTTGAATCTGGGCTAGATTTTTTTTGGGGGGGAGGGGAGGCGGTTCTAATAAAATGTGGCATAAGTGACACTGTTCCAGTTCTAGGCTCATCCGTTAAGCAAGTGCTTGCATGAGGTCACTATGCTGTCAAAAAGCCCAAACCAGCCCCATGCAGGGAACTCATAGAAGAGAACCAAGGCAACCCGGCCAACAGCCCAGCCCAACCTCCAGCTGAATGTGGCTGCATGAGTGACAACAAACCAGACTGGGCAAACTCTCCAGTCAACCCACAGAATCATGAGAAATAATGGAGCTGTGGTTTCAGCTTCAGGGTGGCTGGTTGGATGGCACCAGATGACTGAAACAGGGCCCTCGCAGGACAGCCCTCACACACTCTACCTGTTCCAAGGTGGGGTCTTTTTTCTCCATCTGCTGCTCCTGCTGCTGCTGCTCCTGCTGCTCCTGCTGCTCTTGCTCGTCACTTTCTTCACCTGGTAGAGTTCTGTGAACTAGTGACCACAAAGTCAACTCAGTTCTCTTCTTATACATACTTCAATCCTATTTTGGGGCTTCTAAGTGATCCCCTAGTCTACATGTGACTCCTTATCCAGGTCAAGGCAGAGTTTAGAGACAGCTAAAAGGGAGTTAGGCTTTCTGAGTTCTATTTGTGATTCTGTTCACCTGGAACCGTGCCCACATCTACTACAGAATTAGAGACTAAGGTAAAGTGCATGTTGAAAGACCCAGGATTCCTCCAAGAAACCTAAGCAGCAGCTACCTGCACAGCATAGCAGCAATAGAAGCCCTGACTCTACCTTTTCTGTTTATGAATACGCCTCTGCCCTTCTTGTATCACACCTAAGGTACCCATATTGGTTTCTGAAAACGAAACCCCTCCTCCCAAAAAGCTCTAGTTCCAGAACCGTTTGGCATCAGCTTTATCCCCAGCTAGTCCTGAAATGCACTCATTCTTTCCATTCTCAGTCTCCCTTTCTCTAAACCAACATCTTCCAAGCTGCCACCAGAGGTATGCCAGAAGGCAAAGCCAGTCAAGGAACTTCCTTGCTCAAAACTTCTGTTGGCTCTCTGCCAGACCTGGTTCCCACATTAGCTGCACACTGACACACTGGAGAGTTCCAAAAACACTGAGGCCTGGGTGCCAACACCAGAAATTCTGATTTAATAGATCTAGGGTATAGGGAACCTATCCGTGTGTGATGTGACCTAGTAGCTCAACTCAGCTCTGGTTCTGAACGCAGACAGACGCACATGGCGTGCAGAGAACATCCACTAATAGGTTTCCCGTGGGGAATCAGGCATGCATTATTCCTAGGCCGCTTTGAAACTTACTCTTGCCAAAAAAAACTCCCTCACCTGGGATGGAGACAGCAGAAGTTTACTTTGATTTGGGCCAGACTTCCAAAGTACATGTGTAACCAGCTAAGCCACCTCTCCACTTTGTATTTTATCTTTGGAATGATTAGCAACGTTCTTTCCTTCGCTATCTATAATAGTTAGCCACCTAAAGAGAACCTATGCATAGTAAATGAGGGCCATCCTGAATGTAATGTACCTGGAGTTTCAATAAAAGCCTGTGGAGGTGAGGAGTAGAGGCCCTCTCTCTCTGAGAGATCGGCCACACAGGCCTGCCCTCTCTCTTGATCACTGAGAGATCGGCCACCCATCCCTTTTTCTCCACTGGATTCCTTTAGTCTGCGTGAATTTGTTCATCACTTGTCCAGGAACATAGGACAAGCATTCCACAACGACACGCGGTCCCGCCGGACGGGACCGCGACACTAGAGCGCAGCCCAGGAATTAGGGTTTCAAAAGCTCCTTAGTTGACTTTAGTGTGCAGTCAAGGCGGAGTACCACTGACCTGGGGAATGGAGGTCAAACATCTTGGCAGGCTATACAAGCCCCTCCCCACCTCTCTCCTGTAAACATCCAACCCCGCAGCCATGTGGACAGCTCAGGGTCCCTGAGCAGCCCTGCTGTGCCAGGATGCCTTTGCTCAGATTATTCCCACTTCCAGGACTTCTCTGCCCTATCAGGAAATCTCTCACACATACCCAAATTCTGATGCAAAAATCATCTCTTCCATAAGGCCTTTCTCAGCTCAGTGAGGACAGGCCACCACTCTAAGCACATGATTCAAAGGGGGACCCCATTCACCCAAGCAAAACTGCTCCTGTTGGAGGCATTGGAAACAGTAAAGGCACCAGAGTGGAACTCAGGGGTGTGGATCACCCTGGATAGGGGGCAACCCTTGGACAAGTCACCTCCTGCCCTGGGCCACAGCCCTGGTTCTGTCTGCCTCCCATGTGAAGGTGAGCAGCCTTCTTAGATCTTTGAGTTAGAGGACACCATGGGTATCAGGGAGCTCAGTGGGATGGGAAATAAACCAAGAGAGCCACTTTCTTCCCAGGAAACACCTCCCCCGAGCCTTCCCAGTGCCCGAGTTGGAAAGCAAATCCTGATAACCTGATAATAAAGCAGTTATTTTCACATTACAGACAGCAGTGTCCAGTCTAAGTAGGGCAGAAGGTTTTTAGGGGGTTCTTTCTCCCTCCTTTCCTCCCATTCTGCATTCCAGCTGAGAAATGTCAGTAGGTCAGGGGTAAGTATATCCTTCGGCTCAGACATGATAAGAACTCCAAAAAAGGTGAGTTACCCATCTTATCTCCAGCATGAACACTAGAGGGAAAGGATCACCTGTCAAGAATTTGCTACCCACCTCCTACATGGGGCTAGATTATGTGTTGATCTCAACCTGAGGCTGCAGAGATTAACTTGTGGCAAAGGAGGTGGAGGGCCCCAGACTCTGCTTCCTTAGAACCCTCTTGGGGCTTCAGTGAGGGGCCCCGGACCTCCCCTGCCTCGTCAACTAATGGGCCCACAGGGGTCTTCCCTTCAGTAATATGGGCTTGTTCATCACCCTCAAACCGCTCTGCCTTTTCTAAAGTGGACCTGAGAGAAAACGGCTCTGACTCATGCTCGTGGCCTCTCTCAAACCCCATGTGAAGCAGAATCCAGCCCCGCTTGCTTGCTTAGTAAATGTTTGATGGAAGGATGGTAGCCAAGCCAAAGCATTCCAAGGAGAATTCTGAAAGCCTGATATGACAGGTTCCCAAATGACAAACGTGTTCAGCTTTTCCTGCCCTCAGCTCTCTCCTGGGCCTCTACCACTCTCAACCCACACTCTCCTTACCATAATACGGGTCACAAACCACGGCATCTAAGTGATTATGCAAAGTGTCGTGGCTCCCTGGATCACTCTTGGATGTCTTTTTAGCCTCCTGAAACCAGCACAAGGGAGAACGGAATTAGGACTTTTGGGAAGTGAAGAAAACTTTTCAAAAAGATTCTAAAAGAAGGAAGTTAATATCTACATCCAAATAGGAACTTTGTACCTATAGCCAGGCAGAGGACAGGGAGAGCTCCACCTCTTACACATTCCTTCCCGTTCCAGGCTGCACCCACATCTCCAGTCCCAGTAAGTCCTGGGTGACCCCTCAGTGCTGCTCTACCTGTTTCTTAGTAGATGTCTTCAGCGTCCTCTGTCGCTGCCTCTCTTGGGGCCGTTGCTGCTTCCTGTGACCTGGTGACCAGAGAAGCAGCTCGACCCTCTTCGCCCTGACGGCTTCCACCCTCCCCCCGGGCTGCTTGCTGTGCCCTCCTCCACAATGGTGGCTCTCTCTGGTCAGGACCAAGCCGGGGCAGGCTTGGGCGTGGTGATGGTGGCTACTTCTTGAAATTGTAGTTTCCTGAGTTCTACATGTCTGCATGACTATGGCCACAAACATAACTGAATCTGGATCAAGATCAAGTATGAGTATTGTGGGCTGAGGGAATGGTACCTGGAGATTTGGCAGCACTAGAAATCCTATTTTCTTTCTTCAGGTCATTATATAATTTCTTCAAATGTTCAGGATATCTCGAAGCTGGTCTCTGGAGAAAAAAAGAAAGAAAGAAAAACTCTACTATAGGTCCTGCCCTTTCCCCCAATGCATTGATCCATCTCGTCAACATGCACTTTTGAGAACCTGGTGTGTGCGGCACTGAACCACGAGCCCAGAGAGGGGAACGTGTGGGAAATGAAGTGCAGAGAACACAGAGAACGCTGCTCCCCTCAGCCCCCTCCCATACATTTGCTTTCACCTACGTATAGCCCAGCCCTTCTGTGGGGCTTCAGTCCAGAGTGGACGGATCGAAGAGAAAGAAGAAATAGAAAGTCAACTGTTCGTGCCTTGAATTTGATGAATTTGGATTTGCATAGACATCTCGCTCGAGCCTCCCTAACTCTTACTTGCAGGGTGAGGCGCTGCACAGTTAAACACATCTTAGTAGAAATGGCACTGTCAGGTCGGCTGTTTTCCAGAGGAGACTTCTTTTTTATCATGGCCAGCTGAGTCTTCAGCTCCGGAGAAGGTGTGGTTTTCTCTTCATCTGACAAAAGACTGAAGGGGAGAGAGACAGCCAGACACTCAGCAACAGCTCTTCCCGGAGAGAGTGGCTGAGAGGAAACATGAAAAGGGGTATAAATTTGAAACTGGGCCTAAAAGGCCTGTACCAACAGGTGCTCATTCCCTAACAGCTTTCAGGCAGATTTATAGCCGTGTGGATTGAGTGTTTGCTATCTGGAAGCTCGTGTGCTTTATACCAGTGAATCCTTACAACACCCTGAGGACAGGTATTATTGTCCCCATTTTGCAAAAGAGGAAAAAGAAGCTTAAAGCAGCTAAATAAATTACCTAAATTCATGAAGCCAGCAAGTTTTGATACAAAATACGAAGATTGTGTCACTCCAAAGCACAAATCCATTCTGCCTCCCACTTATCCATAACTC
Organism: Macrotus californicus; assembly: GCA_007922815.1. NCBI lineage: Eukaryota > Metazoa > Chordata > Mammalia > Chiroptera > Phyllostomidae > Macrotus > Macrotus californicus. The sequence continues at coordinate 235,426 of VMDR010000306.1, forward strand.
ACGGATAAAAAGAGGAGTGTGATCGGGTGTACCTCCTAGCAGAGGTTAAATGACGGAATATACGTAATGTGCTCTTTAGCACAGGGCCTGGCAGATGGAAAGTACTTGATAAATGGAGGCGATCATCAGCACCAGTGCGTTTTATTAAGTCTAAGAACTCAGTGAACAAGTAGGGTGATGGTTTTCTGCCCCCTAACTCAGGAAGAGCACTCTACTTTGACCCTTCTCAGCTTCACAGAAAAGCAGGGACCCTGGCTCTCCCACAGGCTTACGTGATACTTACTCATTTAGTAGGTACAGAGGTAATGTGTCAGACTGGTCCCAGAAAGGTAGGAATTCTGAACTTAGTTGCTCAAAAAAGTGCACTGGGGATGGTGGAGGCACAATTACCCCTGGAGCTCGCTTCTGTGCTTTTCTGGCCTGCTTTCCAGAGAAAACCAGAGATGACTTGTCTTTCTGGAAGAAAAACAGTGGGAAGAGCTCCCCAGCGCACTCTCCTCAACAGCACTCCCCACCCACCTTCCAGCCTCCCAACACAACCCTGGCACACGCGACTCCTTGTTTCCAGACCTCGTCCAGCAGCAGCCCCTCCCCACTCTGCACAGTGAGGGCCACCACGCTGTTCCCTCTCTGGCTCCCCAACCCTACTACTGAATTCAGATCACAACAGGGATTAGTTGTTTTGTTTGTTTTTTCTCCAAAAAGGTTATTCACATGTTCACTGAACTGAACAGACACTTATTGGCAAACTACATGTCAGGCACAGGGCTAGGGCTGGAATCAGCAATGAACAAAATGGACCAAGACGCTATTTTCATGAACGGGGCAACCTTCCAGCTCCGTGACTCTTCAAGGCTGCATTTGTCCAATAAATGGTAGAATTAGAAGTACAAGCCCAGGTCCATTATAACTCCTAGTCCACTGAAATTCTATTTCCATCACACTGGGAAGTAGTTATTAACTGACCAAAAGTTCCCCCTAACACCCAACAGTTCCTCCAAACGTCTCTTCAAAGCAATGTTCTTCACCTTCCTACAGGAAGGAGGTAGGGAGGGGAAAAGAGTCCCTGAACACGAATGGTTTGGCAATCATTTCTTAAGAGGGGTTTTCTTTTGCAAATTTTGTTCATTTAAAGAGAGATCAGGGGAAGGGGGAACATATCTGAAAGGAAAACAATCTCTGGAATAATATCATAAAGCTTTGGCCAAAACATCAAACTTACCGCTCTATGTGTCTTTCTTTTCTTCTTCCTATCCCGGCTGGGAACAATGTACTTCTCAGCTGGACTTGAAATAAGAAGAACCACAACTTATTTGCAGACATCTTAAACAAAAGTGCCAAGAATATTTGTGAATGATGACTATGAAGATTTCTATCCTCTGTTCAATACTCAAACATGGCTGGTTGGGAGGCCGGTTGTACCTGCTGCCCAGAACCTGCTATAGAGGGACCCCCACCCTCACATCTAAATTAGGTTCCTCACGATTCTCTCATATAATCCAGCTATTTACTTTAATAGCATGAATCCAAATTAGCAATTACATACCTAGGTGTGCTGATGTTTGTAATGCCTGAACCCCCACCACCACAAGGCTGCAGAAGGACAGGGACCAAGTCTAGTTGGCTCTCCACTGAGTTCTCACTACTTTGCATGAGGAGGTGCTCAAATATTTTTGCTCTGTTGTCTTCCTCCTTCTTTTTGCTTGGAACATGGCTATGATGGCTGGAGCCCCAGCAGTTGCTTAGACCTTAAAATCCCCTATGAAGTGCCTTAGAAGACGGAAGCCATGGCTAAGGATGATGACCCAGAGAGCTAGAAGGAACTCTGGTTTCTGATTACCTCACAGACCTGACTCACTAGCCCTGGCCCACCTACATCTGGGCTTCTTTTATATGAAAGGAAGTAAACCCTTAGGATTATTAAAATTTGTTTATTTATACTATACACACACACACACACATGTACATATACACATATATAGAATGCATATATAAAGAAGCATTAACAGGTTCTTTTTTAAAAAATAAAATAAAACAGAATACATTCTTAAGTCTCATCACCTAAACAGTCGCTTCACAAGAAGCTGAAAACCTCAACAGTCACAAAAGAAAAACCACTTTTGCTCTGACCAGTGTGGCTCGGTCAGATGGGCATCGTCCCAAAAGTAAAAGGTCCCTGGTTCAATTCTCAGTCAGAGCACATGTCTGGGTGGTGGGTTTGGTCCCCAGTGAGAGCACATGCGAAAGGCAACAGTTTCTCTCTCACATCGATGTTTCTCTCCCTCTCTTTTCTCCCTCCCTTCTCCTCTCTCTAAAAATAAATAAATAAATATATATATATATATATATATATATATATATATTTTTTTTTTTTTTTTTTTTTTTTTAAAGAAAGAAAAACTACTTTAGTCCCAAACTTGTCAATATTAGCAAGGCTCTGGGCCTTTGCCAAGTGATCCTTGTAACGTTCAGCTTTATACAAGCTCTATGGGCTGCTTATTTTGTGCTACGAGGCCTTGGGGTTGAGACCAAAGATTCATGGGCTTCACTGAAATTTCTTTCACTAGTTGCTGATGGCTAATAAGAAAAACTAATAGTCAGAAAGCATTTGTTTCTTAATCAAACCTCACAAACACATTGGGCCCCATCTTGTACGCTATTTACTGCCACGTAGAATTTCATATAGAGAGGTCCCAGGACATGAATCTCAAAGTGCATTAAAATAGAAATCCAGTGTAGCAAGTGGCGGATGCAAGAGACTATGATCTTCTCTGGTTGGCCTTCCTGCTACTTGCAGTGAGGTGGCTACAAAGGAACTCGTAAAAGGAGGCCTGCAGAGGACAGGAGGGCTTTGTAGAAGAGTTGAAGATCTCTAAGTTCTAGACATGACACTCACCCAACACGGTCCTCTGGTCCTTTTGGGATCCAGACTACAGCCATATTTCTAACATCTTGAGGGCAAGGAAGTGGTGTCTCATTCAAATCTAGCACTGGAAGCTAAGAGAAAAATATAAAGCCTATGTATCATTTGAAGGTACCAGTTCCTGACGGCACTCAGTACCAAACCAAGGACTCAATTATCATATGAACAAAAAGGGTACGATGGCTCACAAGACAATAAAAAGACACTCTCCTATCCCCCAAACATCTTCACAATATTCCCCTAAGAAACCAGATATCAGTACAGGTACTATAAGAGTAAGCATTTATTAAGTGAATAGCCTCCCCGCTTCCTGTGACATTACCGTGGTATATGGCAACTCCCAACCCCATCCTATATGGGGGTAGTACCTTGGAGCTAACCTAAGGGAACACTACTCATTCTGGTCACTCCGTTCCATAAGCTTAGATCCTCTAGAGATATTACAATACAGTTTGGGAGCGGGGGTGTGGGGGGGATTGATAGAGACAAAAGCAAGTTTCCTACTTTTTTAGCCTATCTATAATTATAAGTGTCTACACAAAAGTTGAAGTCTTAACTCTCTTCATATTTAGCTATTTAAAATACTAGGACACTAGTTGCCCCAGGAAACCTTACAAATGACCTAGACCATATCCCTAGTAGGAAAGGGGGGTGGTTAAGAATAAGGTTGTCCCCATGAAAAGGAACTGACAGGCTTAGGGGAACAGGGGAGACTTCTTTGCACAGTAAACCTTTTCCTGCCTCTGATTTTAGAACCATGTATATGTATTATCTCTTCAAATAATTAATTTAAAACTAATTTAACATAACCCTCTTGTTCCAAAGTGGTCAAAGAGGTGAGTGGTTTGTTCATTCATCCATTCAAACTTATCTACCCTCTCTTAATTCCTTGCAGTCCATACAACATGACATTGAAAAGTGAAATAGCTCATGAAAAAATTAAAAGCATCAATAGGACTGCAAAGGATAGCAAATCTCTCTTATTGTAGATGCGTATCAATGGATGGGTTTTTCTTCCTAAATTCTAATTTAGTTCTGCTCCTAACTAGCTATGTGCCTTAGCCAATCCCTTCCTCTCTGGGCCTCAGCTTCTTCAACTGTAGAATACATCAGATAGACCATTGTGATGTCCTTCAAACTGTAATTGCAACTTATTGATAGTCATCGAATCAAATTGAGTGAATTGTTTAAAAATGTCTAAAAATGAAATAGAGTAAAATAAAACAGAATAGAAAACCTCAGAGTACATCCCCCTCAGCTAGCGTAAGGACTGTTCCATGACATTTTTGTTGCACAGTGCACAACCCTAACTGTAGGTTACAGCTAAAAACGTTTAAAAGTCATCAGAGTAGATGACCGTAAGGCCCAATTTAGGTCTGCCATTCCAGCATTCTAACTTCCCTGTATTGTGAGATGACGGTGTTTACTTAGTAGCGGAACATGTTCTAAATAGGGTGGAGACAAAATTCTCACATATGCCAAACCGCCACAGACCAAACCCACTTGTGTCTGGGATTTCTGGAAACAGCGCAGCATTGAAGCCATTAGCACAGAGCCTGGCCTATAGCAAGGGTCCAACGTTAGGTAGTTATCATCATCATCATCACTGTTGTTGTCTCGTCATTCAGACTACAGCCATCCCCAGGAACAATGCTAAATAAAGGCAAATGTCCTATTTCCCTTAGTAAAGAGAAGATGCAGAGGAAGTACCTTTTTCAATCCGTGACTTGCTGTGGAAGATCTATCAGTACAGCTGATCAAATCTTTGTCAGGTGACTTCTTCCGAGGCCTAAAAAATGAGTTTCTGAACATGAGACTGAGATACAAAGGACTTCTTGCGATGAGAAAGTGAGTGCTCTGAGGAAAAGCCTTCCGTTTATAGAAAGCTTGGGACTGAATATTTACCGAATGAACGTGGCATCTTGCCGTCTCACTAAGTTTTCATGGAACAGCTCCCAGACAGACACTGCACATTGCAAACACTGCTCAGCTATTTGTTGGGTCAAAACGAATGCACAGCCTATGCCTCTCTCTCTCCACTACAGATGGTTACATAACCATCAAGAAAGATTTATTAAGTACCTTTGATGGAGATGTCCAAAAACATATTACATAAACAAAATGTGGCATATACACACAAAGGGATATTTGTAAAAGGAATGGAATTCTGATACATGCTACAACACAGAAGAACATTGAAAACATCACACTAGATGAGATAAACCAGACACAAAAGGATAAAGACTGTACGATTCCACTTACATGGGGTACCGACAACTGGCGAATTCATAGACAGAAAATATAATAGAGATTATCAGGAGCTGGAGGGGGGAATGAGGAGCTATTGTTTAATGAGTACAGTTCCTGTTTGAGGTGATGAAAAAGTTCCAGCAATGGATAATGGCGATGGTTGCACAACTTTGTGAATGTACTTAATGCTGCTGAACTGTACACTAAAAAATTGTTAAAGTGGTAAATTTCACGTTGTGTATATTTACCACAATAAAACAAGGAATACTGTCCTCTTATATTCTCTAACCACTTGTTGTTTTATTTTTAAAAAAACACGTTAAGTGTATAAATGAGTAAGTATTGAAAAGAGATAAAAATAAAGGCCCACTCCTTAGCCTGACTTACAAAGTCCTACATGATGTAGACCCCTGCTTTTTACTCCAGCTCCCGGTCTTACCTCTGACCACTCCCCCATTCCTGCTCTATGTTCTAAACACACCAAACTTCTTTCTTGATACCTAAAGAATTTCTTTTTGCCTTCTGGGTTTTGGATGTGCTATTTCTGGAGTCTAGAGTCTCTTCCTGTCCTCCTCCCACCTACAACCCCCACTTCACTAAACTGCTCTAATTTCAGGTCTAGGTAAGACACCATCTACACAGAAGGCAGTGCCCTGAGTTAGGGATCTTTCCCACGTGCATCCACATACCTAGGGGGTGCTCTTCTTGCCACACTCATCACAGTGAATTATTCTTTGCCTCCCCTGCTAGGCTGAAAGCCCCTTGAGGATAAAGACTCTATCTTGTACACCACTGTATCCCCAGTGCCCAGGAAAGCAGCCCCCTCTGAGATATATCTGTGAATTCAAGGAGTAACTAAACAAACGATGCCATGGTCTTGGCTTTCATAGGCCCTGTCTGGGAAAAGCAGCTCTTTTCCAGGGTTTGAGTCCTAGAGGACCTAAAAGGAGTCCTATCCTTTCCTCCACTATCTTTAGCTTAAGAAAAATCATCAAGGGCCACTTAAATGGATTAGGAGACAAGACATCACTACAAGAGCCACTACTAGTGCTTTGATTCCAGGCAACAGGGACTTCAGATTTTTAAAGTCTGAGATTTCCACAGGCATCTTTACTTTAACTTCATGTATCAGCAAGCACTAACTGAGTACCTACACTTTGTAGGATATTCAAAAGAAAAAGCCATTGCTTCTTCCTTCAGGAGCCTATAGTTTCAAACTCAAAAGTAAAAGATAAGAAAGACAGCATGTCTAGACAGTTTCTGATGACCCACAGAAGTTAATGAGATAGTCCTTGATATGGGCTGACTTCTGTCCCCCAAAATTCATTTGTTGATGCCCTAATCCCCATTACCTCCTATTTTCCCTGTATTTGGAGACAGGCTCTTTAAAGCAGTAATTAAGGTAAAATGAGGTCATATAGATGAGCCCTCATCCAATAGGACTGGTGTTCTTATAAAAGAGGAGGTAGGACACAGACACACACAGAGGGAAGACCATGTTAAGACACAGGGAGAAGACAGCCACCTACAAGCCAAGGATCAAGGGCTCAGAAGAAGGCAGTTCTGCCAACACCTTAATCTTGAACTTCGGGCCTCTGGAATTTTTGAGAAGATAAATTTCTGTTGTTTAAGCCACTCAGTCTGTGGTATTATATATGTACGGCACCCTAGCAAACTAATACACGCCCCCCCCACCATTTTAACCAACTCCTAGAACACAAATAAGAATGCTTTCTTTTAGTTTCCCTTTGCCTATATACCTCTTCCTTCACTGAATTAGTATTTTAATTCAGCTTCTCAAAGCCTTCTACAAGGGTAAAGAAAGTCAACCCAGAATTTTGCAATAGCAGGCGCTTAAAGGGAGATTCCATGATCATTTACCTGCCTTGAAATTTGGAGTCAAACTTTGAACCCTGAGACAATAAAGAGTGACGCTTGGTGAAGGTAAATCCTGGTAAATGATGCAGAGGACGTCTCTTGGCCTGGAAGCAGGAATCTGACATGTTTACAATGGTGAGGACTGGGAGTTTGTCTGAGAAAACAGACCACAAGAAAACATGTAACATATCAAAAGGGAGACAAACAGAAATAGTTCAAAGATCTTGAAAGGAAAGAGACAGGCTGGCTAATTCACCGTCAACATCCAGAGGAATTTTGCATGGTGAGCCCAAGATTCGAGGGTGGCCCCTCTCAACCCGGCGGATGGTGGCCCAGCATTGTGGATGCTGACAAACAGCCATATCACAGATGGTTTCATCCCACTGGCTCTCATCTGGCAAGTTCATAGTTATAAATGGTTTAGGACAAAGGCCGACCTTGCAGCGTTCTAGACCTTTGGAGAAACAACCACATAATTAGGGAGTATTATACACTAGCGGGATCTTAATTTGGACTCAAAGCATAAAATGTTTCCATCAAATACTTATAAGTAAATGGTGGTCACAGGATAATTAAGAATTGGGTAACAAGCAAGGAAGAACACATCACAGTGTGAAGTAAAGTAGCAAGAGTTTGAAAGCAGACTGACTTCAGAAGGTCTCCTAATTTGCCATCAAAAGCTTGGTTAATCTGAACTTCAATTTCCTCATCTGCAAAATGAGCATAAGCCTATTTCACAGGGCCATTACAAAAATTAGCTAATGGACCTTAAAAGGTCTGGCATATAGTTCAGAATACATATCAGCATCCTTTCCTTTTCCCCTTTATTAATCATTAGGGAGAAGATAACCACCATCTCCAAAAGGTCTTATCAAAAAAACAATAAATGTAGTTACAGAGGTAATTTAGATGGCTCAAAACTTTGGAAGACATGTTTCATTTTTCAATATGCTCCCATTCGCATACAGGCGCTGAAATATGCACTGGAAATTAAAGGATTTGCTCAAACAGCTGACCTGGTAGACTTGAGGCCATTGGCTTTTCATTTACTGTCTGGGTGGTCTTAAGCAAGTGACTTCACCTCTCTTAGCCTGTTTCCTCACATGAAGTAGAGGAAGGGAAATCCCTAAATAGGATTGGAGAAGCATTAAATGAAAAAATGTACTTTTATGTTTGGTAATGCAATAGGTATTCAATAAACATTATCATCTTTCTCTCTCTAAAAACGTTTCATGCAATCACTATCACCTGATCCATAGTAACTTTGTAAGGATGGTGTCCACTTCTACTTTCTCTTATTCAACATGTTTATTGACTACCAAATATGTGAGGGAACCTGTTATAAGCATGGAGAACAGTAACAACATAACAAGTCCCTGTTCTAAAGGACTTTTAATTCAGATCAAAGATAGCAAAATATTGGCCTAGGACTGCACTTGTCCTATGACTTGTTTAGGCTGTTCTTTGAGCCATTACTTTAAATGGAAAAGGTCCGTAATGTCCAGATTTCTGGCTTCTTTTAGAGATCAAACTATCTGACAACATGAGCGCCCAGTTCCAACAGGACAGCAACTGACTGACGCTAAGCATCTCCTCACGTCTTTAAACCAGGTCTGTCTTATCTAAGTGGAGTTTTCCCACCAGATCCTACAGTTGCTAATTGAAGCCATTTCAGTTGCCATTTATCCTCAGATTGCCGTTGCTTTCTCTCGCAATAGGGAAATATTTCTCTTACTCATTGTCAAAAGCAGAAAAACAAAAAGGTGATGAGACATGTTTCATGAAAAAAAAACAGCAGCCCTCAATGGGAGTGAAAACCGTATCTACGTACACGGTATGAAAATGATACAACTTAAAAAGCCATTGTAAAGCTATGGCAATGCCTTTCGGAAGGATGTTCGATGAACGATTTTATAAATTTAAAAAAAAAATTCTAAGAGGGTTTGTTTTTGAACGAGAAAGTGATGTGTTATTCTCACAACCTGCCTGTCCCACTTTCATCACCTCAGCAGCTCGAATTGAGCCCCAACGTTCTAGTCATGCCCATCTCTATGTTGCCAGCACCGGCGCTCTGCTGGCAAATTAATTTGCATTGGAAAATTCTAGGTAACAGTACTCCTTAATACTATTATTACCAAGTTTGGAGGGGTGTAATTATTAAGGATGGACATCAGCTCGGGTAAGAGTTGAAAAAAGATTCCCTGATTCGTTTCGGTAAAAAGAACTGAGAATCCGGCCTCGGAGGACCGCGGTTCCATGGAATCCACGCCGTAGCCACACTGCTGGGAGCTGAAGCCCAGTGGTTAAACGTTGCTCCTCACGGGGCGGGGAAGAGGCCTATGGGCCCCTCCCACCAGGCCCCGCCTCTTGTCCAAAAGACCCCGCCCCACCGCCTCAGTCCCGGTCTTCGTCCCCACCCCCCAGGCCACGCGCCAGGCTGCGCCGTTGCCCAGCAGCAGCGCACAGCACTATGGGGAAGAAACGGAAGCCCCAGTGAGCCCAACTTATTCTGGTGAAGAATTACCAGACATGGTGGTGGCGTGAGGCAGACAAATGAACTTGGGAAGGGACACCAGGTGTCGGTGGGGCCGGACGGAACCGCAGGCGAGCCGAAACCGTAGCGGCGCGGAACGTTCGGCTGCCCCGGCAACTTGAGGCGGGGGCGGGGCTGGGGGAATAGGCAGGCTGTACCGCGCGGGGCAGTATGGGACCCAGCGGGCAACGTGGGGTGGGACGGAAGCCTCGTTGGGTCAGACCGTGGCGACGCGGGAAGTCCAGACGCTGTGGCTGTCTGAAGAGGAGGCCTGAGACGGAGGTGCAGCCCTGGTGGTGGCAATGGCGGAGAGGCCCGAGGACCTAAACCTGCCCAATGCCGTCATCACTAGGATCATCAAGGAGGCGGTGAGCACTGAGACTGACAGATGGGCCAGGGCGGACGGGCGGGCAGGGGCGGGAAGCGGGACCTGGGCCGGCAGCTTTGCTCACCCCCGCTCTTCGCACAGCTCCCTGACGGTGTCAACATCTCCAAGGAGGCCCGGAGCGCCATCTCCCGTGCCGCCAGCGTCTTCGTGCTGTATGCCACATCCTGGTGAGGCGGCGGGCACAGCTAGCCAGAGCTTAACTGGCACTGTGGTGTAAGGGAGGCGCAAAGAGACCCGTGGGTCGGAGCCCACAAACCCCAGTAACTGCGTCCTTCCTCCTGGAGGGAGGTTCGCGGTCCTCACCCAGTTTTTGCAAGTTCTGGAGCAAATGGAGCAAAATGACTTTGCTTGAACCCTTTTGTCCGGGGGGAGGGAATTACCCAGTCACAGCAATGCGTGCATCTAAGACCTGGGCTTTCCCATTGCACCTCTGGGTGCTCCTTTTCCCACCCGCGCCCTAGGCGGCAGGAGAGGGTCTGACAGCCCTTACTTAATCTTTCCCCTTTTCGTGTTTCAGTGCTAACAACTTCGCCATGAAAGGGAAACGCAAGACGCTGAATGCCAGCGATGTACTCTCGGCCATGGAGGAAATGGAGTTCCAGCGGTTTGTCACCCCGTTGAAAGAAGCTCTGGAAGGTAATGAGCCTTTTATTTTCTCGGCCAAGGAGGTGCTCATCCTGTGTGACCTGCTCACCCGGTCCTAAAGGGACCCGAGTCTTTCTCAGCTGGGGCCCCTTGAAGCCCGACAAGCTAGTATTGGACGGGACTCGGAAACGGTACAGTTGGCGCCGCCTGAGGTCTGTTTTGCAATGCCGGGCAGGTTGTTTCTCCTCCTGGGCCACAGGTGTACTGTGAAGTTAGCTGCTGCGTCGACTTGGTGCAGCCCTGCCTCCTAACCCCTCCTTCCTCCTTACAGCATATAGGAGGGAGCAGAAGGGCAAGAAGGAAGCTTCCGAGCAAAAGAAGAAGGACAAAGACAGAAAAACAGACTCAGAAGAGCAAGACAAGAGTAGGGATGAGGACAATGATGAAGACGAGGAACGGCTGGAAGAAGAAGAGCAGAACGAGGAGGAGGAAGTGGACAACTGACGAGGGTGAGGAGACCTTGGCTCCTGGAAGGCACCACCTGGAAACGTGGCGACGTTTCCGTGAAGCTGTTTCCCACCGGGCTGGGCAGCCTTAGGCAGAAGAGCCTGAGAAGATGGAAATGAAAACCAGCTAGAAATATCAAAACCAGCGCTTCCCAAACTCAGAGCCTCTGAGTAGCAGCAGAATCCTGTTTTGCGTAATCAGTCTGAAGGTTACGACTTTTTGGCAAGAGGGATTCCAGACTGATAATCAGCTTGATTTTGTTTACTTACCTATATGATTAGGCAGTTTTTGATTCCCAGTTCCCTCCCACCTCCACCAAAAATAATAACTTCCACGCCACCTGCTGTGTCCCAAGTCACAGGAGGCAGTCAAGGCTCAGGAAAAACTCGGGCTTAGATCATGGACGGCCTGCTTGTACAGTGTTTGGCAATACTAGCTTATTACAAGGGCAGAAAATGGCAGTTTCAAGAAAATACTAAAAGGCTGTGGGGGAACAATGAAATCTGTGGTCTCTTCACTTGACAGTGACATTATTTCATTTTGGTTTCTGTCCACCTGCTTGGCTTGGGACCCTGCAGACTGCCTGTGGGCACTTGACCTGTTGGGGTGCCTGCACTCTGGGCACATAGGCTTTTGAATCCTTAGTGTAGAGTGGAATTGCTCGAGCAAGTGTGCCAGTGTCTTACTCTTACAAAAGAGACGGTTTAGTCGGATGCACCTTGCTGCCTGCCACTGTGCAGCATTAGAGTCTGTTGTCACCTCCTGGAAGGTGTAAAATACCAGGCTTTCTCTTCCTGTAGTCCATTTCCCAGACTTGTGACTCTGGCTGTTTTCATTCTTCCAGTTCATGACAAGTTCCAAACTTTATTTCTTCTAGACACAATTTTCTCCTGTGCCTCCCACTTCCTGCCTCTCCCCTGCTCTCCGTCCCTACTCTCTCTGCCAGTGCAGAGCCCTTGGTAACCTACTTAACATCCCAAAGTGCAGGTTCCTCTGCTTTCTTAGTTCTAATCTCCTGTCTTTTAAAAATTACTTTGTAAACTTCTGTGAACCTTTAGGGAAATCTGATGGTGCTCAGGAATCTAATCCCCCCAACCCCACCCTGCCCCAACCACCCCCTTAAACTGCTTCTAAAGTACCTCTGTTGACCTTTCTTAGGTTTTTTCCCCTCCCTTTCATTTAGTGCTCCAAGCACTTTTTTCTTTGTCTCTAAGGCGGTTGACAGGTAGTGAAGTGTGGTATGACAGTTAATTTTTAAATTAATACAGTGAAAAATTGGTTGATAATGAGTAAAGAATGTTGAGAAAATTATAGTGCTTTGTACAAATAAAGAACATTGTTGTTACAAGTGATGACTCCTGTTCCATCCTACTTGCTTGTGGTATGCTTTGGGGGAACATCTGATCATGCCCTGTGTAGTTTTGGGGCTATGGACAGGGCCCCCGCTAAAAATGGGATCCTGCAACACCTTGGGTGACCAGCAGGTGCTGCTCATTCACAGGCAAGGGAGCTGTTCTTCAGCCACCACAGGAGCTTTCCGTTGTTCTGCTGGACACTCCAAATTCTAGATGCTTAACAGCTCCAAACATTGTTGAGCTCCTGCTCTGTGTCTGGCGTTGTATTCCCTAATCTGCATAGCTTTCTCAAGTCATCGCTTTATAAATAACATTTCACAAAGATACAACTCCAATAGTCATTAGATCAGTGGGGTTTTTTCCTTCTCTAGAGCAGAAATATGGCTTCTGGAACCTGAGTGGTTGTGGCTCAGTGGGTTGGGCATCATCCTGTAAAGTGAAAGGTCGCTGGTTCGATGCCTGGTCAGGGCACATAACCTGGGTTGCAGGGCTGGTCCCAGTTGGGGCACATGTGAGAGGCAACCGATTGATGTTTTTCTCCCTCCTTTCCCCTCCCTTTAAAAATACACAATATCTTCTTTTAAAAATATCATTTCTGAATTCCCATGAGCATCACTTGGCTAAGCCTTCAAGTCCCATCTGGACTCCTGTGGCTTCCTTTGAGCTCAGTTTCCTGCCTCATCTCCGCTTCCCCTAGCTTTCTCTTTGTACTGCTTGCCAAGTGGATCTTCCTGGAACATTGCTGCTATACACCCTTGCTGTTTCCTATTAAATCCATACATCAGATCAAATCCACTGTTATTCAAAGCCTCCTTACAGAGGGCTCACCATACCATCTATTCTAATCTACTCCAACATAAGGCTCTAGTTAAGAGTGAACCCCTAAAGAACTCCCACATGGCTTTAGTATTTACCCAACCTTTCCTAAGAAAAGTCATTTTTCCCGACAATGGGGACTATGACTTGAGAGTACAGAATTTAAGAACTGGGAAGAATATTTGAGGTTATCCATCAGTTTTTCTCACCTCTCTCATTCCTGTAGTGGTATCTGGGTTTTGAAGATTCCTTACTAGGCTAAGGTAATGTTTCTCATCTTTTTTTAACTACAGCCCTTCATACCTAGACATTCTGATCTGGATTTGGAGGGTGAAACAGTTACATTCTCACTCATGCAAAATTGCTTTTGCAGCCTAACCTATTTCTGCTGATGGGACATTGAGGCTCATCAGAGAGAAGTGGTTTGCTCAAGATCTTACCTGTAACTTACGAAAGTGAGATCCTGTTAAAGTGGCCCATGGCCTTCTTTTTTTTAACTTTTTATTTTGGCATGTTTTTACTTTTTATACTTAAAAGTTGCAGAGTACAGACAGTGCCCATATAACCGTTACCCAACTTCCCCTCCTGTTAACATCTTATACAACCATGGTACATTTGTCAAAACTAATAAAAAACTATCAATTAATTTGGCCAAACTATTTGTATTTCATCAGTTTTTCCACTAACTTCCTTTTTCTGTTCAGGATCCAAAGCAAAATACCACACTGCACTTGGTGAACCAATTTTCTTTCTTAGTTGAGATGGAGTTCATAGAACATAAAATTAACCATTTAAAAATTAGCAATTCAGCCCTGGCTGGTGTGGCTCAGTGGATTGAGTGCCAGCCTGCGAACCAAAGGGTCGCTGGTTCGATTCCCAGTCAGGGCACATGCCTGGATTGCAGGCCAGGTCCCCAGCAGGGGGTGCACAAGAGGCAACCACACACTGATGTTTCTCTCCCTTTCTTTCTCCTTCCCTTTCCCTCTGTAAAAATAAATAAAATCTTTTTTAAAAAAATTAGCAATTCCGTGGCATTTAGCATAATATAATGTTGTGCCACCACTTCTATCTAGTTCCAAAACATTTTCATCACCCCAAAATCAAACTCCATACTGGTCAAGCACTTACTCCCCATGTTTCCCACCCACCAGCCCCTAGCCACCACTAAACTCCATTTCTTTTATGCTCCTCATGGCATTTAGCACAATGCCATGCACCTACCTGGGAGGCACAATAGTTTAGTGGGGTTATGAGTTTTTTTGTGGAGGGGGTCAGGCTTTCACTATACATACTAAAAGGTGCAACTACACTTAGAGGTTGATGAATTTTCACAAACTAAACACATCCATATAATTCACAGATCAGTAAACAACATGACCAGCACCCTAGAAAGCCCCTTTGGTCTCCCAGTCATTCCCTGCCTCCCCAGTAGTAGTCACTCTCCTGACTTCCAACAGCACAGATGAATTTTGCCAGAGTTTGTATTGCATACAAATGAATTATACAATATGTACTCTTGTGTCTGACTACTTTTGTTCTATGTTATGTTTATACATATCCTTGCATCCATAATACTTTTTCATGAATCGGAGTGAAAGATTAAGGTAAAGTTAGGGGATGGGGCTGAGAACAGGTCTTCCAGTTAAGAGTGAGACAGGAGAAAAATAGGCTACATCAAACAGCAACATTTTTAAGTTTTCCACCCTGTTTGGGCTTTTAGAGGTAGACGACCCTAATTATTTTTTAGTTGTGAAACAGGTATTATCAAAGAAATGTTGGGTGGGGCATCTAAATTGAGGAGCAGACAAAGAACAATTACCCCAATGAATTGAAGAAGTGTGTTTAGCAGGCATTGCAGAGTAAACCCAGTGTGAGGTGGGGCGCATTATGTCACCTCCCTGGTGACTGTTTTCCCAATCTGCAAAATAAGTGAAAAATTAGGTAAGTGAATGTAATGTGCACAGTACTGTCCCTGACTCTTCAATGCACAAAAATCATTACTTCCTGTCAGCTAGGATCAAACGAATCAGGAGGCTTTGGTAAAATTAAAAACAGCCAAGTTTCATTCAAGTGTCTAGGTTTGCAAACCTGAAACTAGGCAATACCCCAAGTATTCTGAAGGAGAAATAAGTTTAAGAGTTTTTATAGTAAAAAGTACATTTTTGAGAAGAGTCAATCCTGCATTCTTAGCCTTTGAATTGATCTGAGTGGTAATCTTTCAGGTGTCCCGTGGTCTGGTTCATTAACAGAGTTGGACAGATGATTATCTTTGGAGTTCATGTACATCCAGGCATGGATGCACAACTGAAAAGTTTAAATTCCCAGGCTAGTTAAAGCAAGAATAGAATCGTTGCCTTATGCCTCGACCTACTTGATTTTAATAATCTAGCAGCTTGACCACAGTTACTCCATTTTATTTCCTCACTCCTCTCCTCATCCCTTTCTATCACCTTCCTTATCTGAACACAGATCAGAACTCTAGTAGCTGGGAATCACGCGGTGTCATATTCCCTTAGCATTAAGCTTCTCTACCTCTTTAACTTGGAATTAAAGAGGTATAAAACAGGTTTGGGTTACCGATTTTGAGACGCAAACGTTTAGAATAAGAGCAGAACAATCAACTGGCTTCCTCCACAGTTCGAAGTTAACTTTTCGATAATCCCTGATTCACCTGTATAAAAGCGTTCCTTTGTTAGGGTATTGATTTCGACCCCCACTTCACTCACCCAATCCTACCGATTGACCCAAGCCCCCAAAGCCTCACTAGATTCCCCCCAAACCCCGCCTCTTCTCAAAATCTGTCCTAACCCCACCCCCACCCCCTGCCCCGGCCGCCTCGCCCACCAAGACCTGAGGTCGGACGTATTCACTAGGCAAGTCTAATACCTACAGAGTCCATGTCATTCAAATCACATCTCCCAAACATGGCACAAGTAGACCCTCAGCAATTACGCTGGAATAAACTTCCTCTTAAAAGTTGGAAGGCAGCCTGGTGCTGATCTCAACAACTTTAAAACGCTCGATCCGTAAAAATGAATTTAGCAATTGTGTTAGGCATTACAGTGTTGTTTTAATGTCCTGGCATCCTATTATTCTTTCAACAAATAATTAGCGCCTCGAATGCTCCAAGTCAGGGAGGGGAGGACTGTAAAGTGACCTTCGGTGCTGGAACCGAAGCAGGTTCACTCCAAGGGACCCCCGGTTCCTCTCCAGTGAGCTCAGGCCTTTCCCCGCCTCCGGGAAGGCGCCGAGGGGGAGGGGCGGGCTCGCCAGCCCTTCCGCGCACCCGATTGGCCAGGCCTTGAGCCTCCTGTGCCTGTGAGAGTCAGGGGCTGGAGCCGATCAGCCCACCCGCAATGTGTCCCCTGAGGGTGTTGGAGCGGAGTGAGAGGAGAGGCGTGCTTCCGGGAAGCAGCTCCGCCCCAAGTGTGCTGGGGACGCTAGAGTGCGTGATAGCTGTGGTGGTGGCGGGAGCGTGGACTCGCAGCTCTTGAGAGGTAGGTAAGGGGGGCCGGACTCTGAGAGGTGGCGGACTCGGAGGCAGGGGCTGTGGCACACAGAGTCCCGCGGTCCTAGACCCATATTGTGCTGTGCGCCTGAAGCACTGGCAGTGCAGCCAGGGACCGTCCAGTGGGGAAGGTATTTTTGCTCTGAGAGGTAGACTGTGGTGCTGCAGCCGGGTTGGGGTCTCCGCGGGGCTGCAGCCCTTAAGGGCCGCTGTCCGGGCCCCGCGTCTCCTCTCTGGGGTTTACTTCCTTGGACACTGCTGGAGCGGTGCTGCTGGAGCAGTGCAGAGCCCGAGGTACCATTGCTGATGAGGGAGGGAGGGAGGTGGAAATGACAGCCGTTTTGTGCCACGCATGTACGCACGTTACATGCATTGGACCATTCAGTCTTTACAACAGCCCATTAAGGGCGGTTCAAGTCCTCGTTTACCAGATGAGAAAACTGAAGTCACGCAGCTGGAAAGTGACAACTAGTATATGAACCCATGTGTACCGACTCCAAAATCCACACAGCCGTCATGCTGCCAGCTGCAGCCAGGTTTAGAGCCGCTGATCTGCTCCCCACCCCCCTCCCCCGCTGCCCTCACCCAGAGCTCCCCACAGCTCTGCTGTGGGCTCAGAAGTCTGTACTTGTGTATGAAGGGGGAAGGTGGGCATTGAAAACTGGGCTGCGGGAGACCTGGATTCTAGCCCTAGAACTGCCACTGACCCCTGTGTGATCTTGGGCCTGTGTCTGTCCTTCTCTGAGCCCAGTTTCACCATAATCTCTATGATGTAACCCTGCAAATTCTGATAGCTCCTCATAGCTGAGCCCAGAGGAAACTGGGCTCTTCAAAGCTCTAGGTCAAAGCACAGGTCTCACTCTTGTTTTTAATTCCTGTATGTAACCCTGGGACAGGCCCAGAGTGGATATTCAGGAAATGTGAGTTGCATAAACAAATCCATTCTTTTTCAGAACTGCCTAACAGCTGCTGTCCTGGGCCCCTCTGGGGCTTTGGACTTTTCAGCCCTGACCACCTTCTACTTAG
Organism: Macrotus californicus; assembly: GCA_007922815.1. Taxonomy (NCBI): domain Eukaryota; kingdom Metazoa; phylum Chordata; class Mammalia; order Chiroptera; family Phyllostomidae; genus Macrotus; species Macrotus californicus. The sequence goes on from VMDR010000306.1 coordinate 253,195, forward strand.
CTAGCCCTCCTGACTGCCTCCTCCCCAGCTAGCAGTGGAGCCTGCCAGAGCTAGCAGCAGCTCCCACCCTCCGTGCCAAGACCACAGCCTCTGGAATCCTCAGCTGCGCACAACTTGGGGGGTTCAGACCCTGCAGCTCTTTCTCAGCCCCTCCTGGTGGCAGCTCTGTGGCCCCAACTTAGCTTACTCCCAGGTTGGGGAACTTGCCTTCTAAGGAAGTGGATACCTTCACAGTCTGAAAAGCTGCTTATCCCTCAATGCCCCATCTTCCATGAAGCCTTCTTTGACTCCCAGAGAACACAGGTCCCCCCCACAGCAACTGGGCCATCCCTCTATTGTAACATCTGTGTGGTGATCATTTCTCCCCCCTCACATAAACGGCTCCAAGGCAGGGACCACCCCCTGACCCCCCACCTCGGATGTCTTGGAAGACCCTGTAGCGCCCACAGATCTGAGTGAAAGCTCTCCCTTCTGTGTGTGGTGCAGGAGGCAAAGCTGTGAGGGCATGCCAGGAGATCTGGTTCCAGCTCAGTTCTATTTCTAATATAAAAAGTAGCTACATGTTTACTGTGTGGCTAGGCACATACCTCTTCTCTATCTCTAATCTCTGCGGCTTTGCCAGTTTGAAAGTTTAGTTCCCATTTCATATATTACAAAGTGAAGGATCTGAAAAGCCAGCAGCAACCTTTTAGAGTCACGCATAGAGCACAGACCAGACCTGGGGCTTTTTGACCTTGAATTGTGGGTTTTTTTGTGCACCACCCTCTACTAGCCTAGCTAAGCTAACCTGTTCTAATGTGGCTGAGCATGGTGCTGGGTCCCACGGTGACTTGCTGTTGACTTCATTGAGGTGTCACAGGATTTAAGCTGTGGCTTGCAGGCTCGTTTGATTTGGAGAAGTGCCCTCCTCCTAAGTGTATGAAAATTTCCCAATCTTTTAGGGACTTTTTGCAAAACCCAGGCACAGCTTTGGTTGGCCCTGCAATCAGAGATGCAGCTATGTTGCTCAGAGGGGTTCTTCTACTCCACAGATACTGCTGATTCAGCACCAGCTGTGACAGTGACCATGTGTTGTGTGGGTAATGGAGCTGGACTAGAAGCCAGGAGACCCCATGGTCCAGCCCAGCTCTGTGCCCGACACGCCGTGCAGTGTTAGACAGGTCCTGTTGGCTCTGTGCACCCAGCTTTCCACATCAGCATGTCAGAGTTCAACAGGACTGGTGATTTTCAACTTAATTGTTTTCCTTACTGACACCCATGTCTCAAATCAAATCTCTGAACCCTAAACTTAAAAAAAAAAAAAAAACTTAAAGTGATGCTTCCCCCTTACCACTCTTACCCTCCTCTCTCATCCCCCACCCCCAAGCTCCAGTCTCCTTGGGGTGAAATTTGGACTTCAGAGCTCCTAGGCAGCCCTGCCCTGTTGTTTCTGATAAACAGAAGGCATTTGCTGCCCACCCACCCCACCCACCCCGCCCTCCCACCCTCCTGCCTTCTAAAGTAGAACAAGGTTAAGAAGCCAGTAGAATGCAGCTTTGGATTCCAGAGACCGGGAGCCTGTTTACAAAGGTTGCTATCTGAGAAGTAGATCAGAGACATGTGCAGACCCAGCTTCAAAATCTGACACTGAGCAAGTCACTTACCCTCTCTGAACCTCTATTCCCTCATCACTAAAAGATAGATCAATTCTCTACAATTAAATGAGACCATGTACACGGCGTATATCAAATGCCTAGACCAGCACATAACATACGCTCAGTATATTTTTCTCTTATTTCCTCCATCTTTCCAGCCACCCAAACAAAGAGAGTGAGAGAGGTGCCTACTGAATTGAGTGCGTACCAGTGGATAAAACCCTGCCCTCATTGTCTAGAACAGATCCAAATTCTGGCTCACTCACTAGCTAGCTGTGTACTCGTGGGCAAGTGACTTAAGCTCTCTGAGCTAGGCAACTCCATAGCAGACCTGAGAGCAAAATCTTGCACAAAATGGGTACTCAGGACTTTGTAATTGCTGAATGATCGCTTGTTTGGGGGTTGGGACAACTTTGGGGAGGCCCGGCTTGCTCCTGTGTCAGATGTTGTGGCTGGCTCAAGGGTGGGGTGGTGGGGTGGGTCCCTGTGTGGCTCCTGATAACCCCGACCCTGACGGGCAGGAGGACCGGATAAAACGGGGCCTGGAAGACTGTGGGGAGAAGGCCTCTTCAGTGTACTAAAGGACTCCCCAGGCCCAGGGAGTGTGTAACCTTGGATAAGTGTCTACCTTGAGGTCCCACCCACGCAAGGAGAGATGGGTTACTCTTGGCTGAATTTTTTTTCCCCCTACTTAGCTACTGAGTGTTCCCCTAGGCACCTTGTCTGAAGGTGGAGTGGAGGTACATTGACCACCAATCTGTGCTGTCTAGAAGCAGGCAAGTTTGTTGAATAGGGTAGGATTTATTATAGGGTAATGTACTTATAGGAAGATTGGGTCATGACAGAAGAGATGAGCCAGCAGTCTGCGCATATCAGTCCCGACTGCTAGACAGTGCTATGATAAACATTTTATAGTGTAGCTGAGCTACTAACGGTTGACAAGGCAAAGGGACAAAGAATGCAGTGAGCCATACCTCCTGGTAGTCTTGTGATGGATAATTGCTTAGAATTAATGCCAATACCTAGTTTGATATTAATTTCAGTTGCTGTCCCATTCTGGCCATTTACTGATAGGAATCTATATGGTTACATTAGGTAAGCTTACAGGACACAGCTAATCATTAACTTTGAGGCTTTGGTGCTGGCCGAGACTAGTTAGGTCAGAGTTCTCAGCATGGAAAAACAAAAGCAAGGATACAAAGATGGAGTTAGTTTTGTTCACATTAACATCTGTACGCACCTCCAAAAGGAAGTGTCTAAAATGGAGCTCTCCACCTCCTCTCCAAGCTTTGCTCCCCGCTACCCTCTCCCTGCTTTGTCCCTGTCTCCATTGCCCTCCAGGTCAGAACGTCCTCCCCAGGAGACAGCCTCTTGACTGCCTTATGGTGGCCCTTCCTTCTCTGCCCTCTGACCCATAGCCTCTGTGTTCCTCTGCTTCTGATCTGCTGTGCTTGGCCAGTAAGAATTTTCTCCTTACAGCCAGGCTCTGATCAGGAGATTCCCTCGCCCCTGGTCAGAAACCTTCCCTGTCCTGGATCTGGCCCCCTCTCGCCTCCTCCCTTCCATATACACATGGCTCAATGGTCTCCTATGAGAACAGTCCTTAGCAACCTCCCATCACGCTCCTTGCCCACCTTAACTCCTCTCTTCCCTTCCTGAGGGAATGTTCTCCCCTTTCCCTCTGACTAGCTGAACCCATTTGTCCTGCAAAACCAAGTTCAAGTCCTTATCTCCTTTCAACAAGTTTCTTCTGGCCTCCAAACTCACATTGGAACTCATAGTTCTTTCAAGGTGGGCTCTGCCTCTCCGAGATGCACTCAGTCAGCCCTGCCTCCCACAACTGTAGTGCCAACTCAATGAGAAATCATATATGCAAGTACCCAGCATGGCCTGGTACATAGTAGGTGCTCAAGAAATGAATGATTATGCCCCAGGCATTAATTGTCTGGTATGCTGTGTAATTAAATATTTACTATGTGGCAGAGTGTGTAGAGAAGGCAAAAAATGAACTCATTGTGGACCCTGCCCTGCAAAAGCTCTTTCTATTGGGACAAGATAAGATAGACCCACAGAGACCTGTTATATAAGAGAGAGTGTGATCTGGGCAAGAAAAGAAACTTCAGTGGGAGTGGGAAGGAGGGAGTGCCTTGCAGAGAACCCAGTAGGGTTTGGGGCTGAAGCTGTGGAGAGAGCACAAGCCTTCTAGATAAAGGGAACAGGGTGAGCAGAGCCAGAAGCTGGCCAAGTGTGGCTTGTGGGTGGGGAGTAGCCGGAGGCTCTGGAGCTGGAAGAGATGGCATCAGTGGCCACTCTACAGGGTGTATGTCTGTCTGTCAGGCACAGAGCTATTTAATCCTCTTAATGTGACCTGCCTGACCAGAAGTCCATGAACCAAGGGGTTAACCGTGCTTTTCTCTAGAGATAGAATTACAAGAGATTTTTTTTCTCTTTTGGCTTATCTAAAATTTCTGCCAAGCACATGGACATTTTTCATGGAATAAACAGAGTATAAATGTTGGCTAGATCAGTGCTTCTCATACTAGCTTCCAATCCAGCCAAGATTGATCCTTTGATAACACAAAATAAAAATGAATTACTAGAAAAAAATGTTTTTTAAAAAGGAAAAGAGACCTGGCTGGTGTGGCTCAGTGGATTGAGTGCCGGCCTGCAAACCAAAGTGTCGCCAGTTCGATTCCCAGTCCGGGCACATGCCTGGGTTGTGGGCCAGGTCCCCAGTAGGGGGCACTCAAGAGGCAACTACACACTGATGTTTCTCTAACTCTCTCCCTCCCTTCCCCTCTCTAAAAATAAATAAAATCTTTTGAAAAGAAAACAAGAAAAAGAGAGGCCATAAAAATATGAGCCCAGATTTTATATTATCAGGTTCAGATTTCTATGAAAGTTTAAGGCCTACTTTTATTTCTTTACTTATTGTATAAACCAGCAGGGATTGGTGAACCACACGCAGAGGAACACGGGTTGGAGAGCAGGAGAGGCAGTAACCCGGGAGAGCCTGCCTGGCTCTTCCCTCCCCGGGGACAGGGACCATGTCTCATGTTCCTCCCATTGCCCCCACACAGCTGAGCGTCCGGCAGGTATCCCAGGAGCCCTCACTTCTACCCAGCTGGCTGCCCTGTGCCCTCACTGCTCATCATGCAGCCCCAGTCTGTTCTGCACAGCGGCTACTTCCACCCACTGCTTCGGACCTGGCAGACAGCCGCCGCCACCCTCAGTGTCTCCAACCTGATCTACCCCATCTTTGTCACGTGAGTGCCCTGAATGAGCCAAGTCTCTGACCTGCAGGGTGCGCGCGCACGTGTGCGTGTGTGTGTGTGTGTGTGTGTGTGTGTGTGTGTGAGTGTGAGAACTGAGCAGGCATCTGTTGTAGGTGGTAAAGTGAGCTGTCAGCTTGGAGCTCAAGGTATTGGAAGTTGCCTACTGAGTAAGGACAGCTGTCTTAGAAACAAAACAAACCTTGGCAAGAACCCAATCTTCCCATTTGGAAAATACTAATAACCCTTACCTGCCATCCTGAGCTTTTGAGTAAGACAGAAGCTGTGAAGGTAGTCTGTAGGCTGTGAAGTGCTGTGTACACATAACAGGGGGCAGTCATGATTATTAATAACAGCAATAGCTGACATTTATTGAGTACTTGTTGTGTACCAGGTACTATGCTAAGCATCTACATCTGTTATCTTTCAGTCCTGACAGCATCTGGAAGAGGAAGATGTGGACACTGTCCCCTAGACTGTCATCTCCATGAGGGCAGGGATTCTTGTCTATTTTCTTCACTGTTATACTGCCAGAGCCCAGAACAGTACCTGGTATATAATAAGTGCTCAATAAGTATTTGCCATATGAATGAATAAATGAGTGAATCTCCCCAGGATAAAGATGAAGGGCCTGAGGCTCAAAGGGATGGTACAACTTGGCCAAGGTCACCCAGTCAATAAGTGACGATGATAGCAAGTGAGGACCTTCTGACTTCAGAATCCAAGTTCTTAACCACTTGACTGCTTCCTAGGATTACTTATCTTTTAGTACAGTTGCCCTTGTTGTCACTGTTGTTCTTGTTGTTCCTATTGTTATTTCAGGCCCTGGGCTTGGCCAGGCAGGGGAACCAGACACTGGACCCTACCCCCTCCCACCACCTCCATTTCCATACTCCTTCCCAGCTCCCCACCTATCCCTCTCAGTCACCCCCTCCCCCACTGGCCCTCCCCACAGCTACCAATCCATAGCCCACCCCCACTCTTGCAGGGATGTTCCTGATGATGTCCAGCCTATCGCCAGTCTTCCAGGAGTGGCCAGGTAGGAGCCATGGTGGAGAGGGCAGGGGGTGATGGAGGGAGAGATTTTATAGGTGGAGGTGCCAGGAAGCAGAAGCAGACCCAGGAGGTAGAAGATCCAGAGAGTCCGACTTCAGCTCAGTAGAGAGAAGGATTTTGTCAGGGTCACAGTTGTTCTCCAACAGAAGAGGCAGCCTCATACAGTGATGGGCTCCCCTTCACCAGAGGCACCATAGCAGAGTCTTGGAGAGGAGAGCTTAACTTCAAATGGGAGTTCAAAAAAAGAGCCTTGGAGGGGCCCCACCACTGAATGCCACAGTTCTGTCACTTGGGGCCTCAGCTTCCTCATCTGTTTGGTGGGGACGTTTCTGCCCCTCCCTGTGCTTTGAGACATGAGCCCTCCTGGTACTGGGTGCGCCTTGGCTCTGAACAGAGGCACAGTGTGACAGGGTGGGGAGGACCATTTCCCAGGACCTGCCTCACTTCAGCCCCTCTCCCACCCCCATGCAGGTATGGTGTGAACCGGCTGGAAGAGATGCTGAGGCCCTTGATAGAAGAGGGCCTGCGCTGCGTCCTGGTCTTTGGTGTCCCCAGCAGAGTTCCCAAGGTGAGGAATCAGGAGGAGGAATCGGAGAGGAGGGGAAGGAGAGGTTGGGTTAGGGTAAGCTGAGGTTCCACACTGACCACACCTTCACTCCTGCCTTGTTCCGGCCCTGGGGCCGCAGGTGAGTGGACATGGTCCCTGTTATTAAGACAGCGCCCATGGAGGGTCAAGAAGCTAAGCAGGGCTATGACACCCTGACTGGGCAAGTCAAGTCTCCTCTGCAAAATGGGGACAGTCCTCACTGTGCCTCCTCATCCAGGGGCTCTGCTGGTGAAACAAGGAGAGGGACGGGTGGCTCACTGTGAGAGCCGTTGTGCCTCTTTTTTTTAAGTATATTTTTTTTAAGTATACTATTACAATTGTCCCAATTTTTCCCCCTTTATCTCCCCTCCGCCCTGCACCCCTCAACCCCCCAGCCTTCACACCCCTTAGTTCATGTCATACATATAAGTTCTTTGACTTCTCTGTTTTCTTATACTATTCTTAACCTCTCCTTGTCTATGTTATCCTACCAATTATGCTTCTTATTCCCTGTACCTTCCCCCTCTTCATTCTTCCCCTGCTTCCCCCTGAAAACCCTCCTTGTGATCTCCATTTCTCTGATTCTGTTCCTGTCCTAGTTGTTTGCTTAGTTTTTGTTTTCCTTTTTTTTTTTAGGTTCAGCTGTTGATAGTTGTGAGTTTGTTGTCATTGTACTATTCATAGTTTTTGATCTTCTATTTCTTAGATAAGTCCCTTTAACATTTCATATAATAAGGGCTTGGTGATGATGAACTCCTTGAACTTGACCTTATCTGGGAAGCACTTTATCTGCCCTTCCGTTTTAAATGAAAGCTTGGCTGGATAGAGTAATCTTGGATGTAGGTCCTTGCCTTTCATGACTTTGAATACTTCTTTCCAGCCCCTTGCCTGTAAAATTTTTTTTGAGAAATTAACTGATAGTCTTATGGGCACTCCTTTGTAGGTAACTGTCTCCTTTTCTCTTGCTGCTTTTAAGATTCTTTCCTTATCTTTAATATTGAGTAACTTAATGATGATGTACCTTGGTGTGTTTCTCTTTGGGTCCAATTTCTTTTTTTTTTTTTAAGATTGTATTTATTTATTTATTTTTAGAGAGGGGAAGGGAGGGAGAAAGAGAGGAAGAGAAATATCAATCAATGTGTGATTGCCTCTCGTGTGCCCCCTACTGGGGACCTGGCCTGCAACCCAGGCATGTGTCCTGACTGGGAATCAAACTCACAACCCTTTGTTTCACAGGCCAGTACTCAACCCACTGGGCCATACCAGCCAGGGCCTGGGTTCAATTTCTTTGGGACTCTCTGAGCTTCCTGGAGTTCTTAGAAGTCTGTTTCCTTTGCCAGATTGGGGAAGTTCTCCTTCACTATTTTCTCAAATAAGTTTTCAACTTCTTGCTTTTCCTCTTCTCCTTCTGGCACCCCTGATTCGGAAATTGGAACATTCATAGTTATCCCAGAGGTTCCTAAGCCTCTCCTCATTTTTTTTTTGAATTCTTGTTTCTTCACTCTGTTTCGGTTGGATGTTTATTTCTTCCTTCTGCTCCACATCATTGAGTCCTGATTTCCTTCCTGTCACTGTTGGTTCCCTGAATATTTTGCTTTATTTCACTTTGAGTAGTCTTCATTTATTCCTTCATTTTGGTACCGTCTATGAGCATCCTGATTACCAGTGTTTTGAATTCTGCATCAGATAGGTTGTCTATCTCCTCATCACTTAGTTCTTCTGGAGTTTTGATCTGTTCTTTCATTTAGGCCATGTTACTTTGTCTCGGTGCACCTGTTATGTTGTAGCGAGGGCAACCCTCTTTGCTGCCTTGTGGCGCTGTCTGTGGGGGAGGGGTCAGAGAGGGAACAGTGTGTCTCGTTTACTCTGCTCTAGCCCCACTTTCCAACAAACAAATTCTGTCATGTGAGACTGGGAGTTTCTCCTACTGTGGCAACCCCATGGTAGTTTATAGCTAGCTTGAGTCTTTAGTTTCCCGTTCAGCCAGCGCCTCCTCGCTCATACCTTGCTTCCTTGCTCTAAGGGTATGCTGCCTTGCCCGCCCAGTCGTCCACCTTGCTGCAGGTCCTCTCTGCCCTCCGGCTGCCCGTCTCTGTCCCTCCTACCAGTCTGGTGAATGTTTCTCTAACTCCTTTGTTGTCGGAGTTCCATGCAGTTTGATTTTCTGGCACTTCTGGTTGTTTATTGTTTTTAGGTTGGTTGTTATCCTCCTTTGGGTTGTGCGAGGGAGCAAAAGGTTTTTGCCTACGCTCCATCTTGACCAGTACTCCATTGTGCCTCTTGAAGGCTTCATGTGACAGGCACACTGCTTCATCCTTCCCTGCCACTAGGATGAGCGGGGCTCTGCAGCCGACTCAGAGGACTCCCCGGCTGTGGAGGCAATCCGTCTGTTGCGCAAGACCTTCCCTGGCCTCCTGGTGGCCTGCGACGTATGCCTGTGCCCCTACACCTCCCATGGTCACTGCGGTGAGTTTCCCCTCCACCAGCCCTGCTGCCAGCTGTGCTGCCACTGCCCTCTTCTCCCCACAGTGGGGTAGGCCAGGGTCTAAGATGCCCCTCAAACCCGCTGTCTGACCTGCAGGGCTTCTGAGCAAGAATGGGATTTTCCAGGCTGAGGAGAGCCGTCAGCGGCTGGCAGAGGTGGCTCTCGCCTATGCCAAGGCAGGTGAGTGAGACACCAGCAGGGATGAGGACCTCTGGGTCAGGGGGGTAACAGAGTACACAGGAGAGTCCTAGAGTTCTGAAGTCCACCCTCTGTCTCTCAGGATGTCATGTGGTAGCCCCGTCGGACATGATGGATGGACGTGTGGATGCCATTAAGAAGGCGCTGATGGCACATGGACTGGGCAACAGGGTAGGGACAGGGAGTGCAGGGAGGAGTGTGGGGAGGTGAAGAGAGAGTCTGTGGCTGGACCAGCCCTGCCCCCACATCTGCCAAGAATCACAGAACTGAAGACAGCACTGGACAAGGCCTTTGGGACCTGTCTCAACCTCTGCACCTGAGACGGCAAACCAAGGCCAGAGCTCTGGTGGGACTGGAGCACAGGCCCTCCACTTCCCAGGCTGGGCCCCCTTCCTGTCACATGACCCTGGGACATACCAAGGCCAGAGCTCTGGTGGGACTAGAGCACAGGCCCTCCACTTCCCAGGCTGGGCCCCTCCTGCCACACGACCCTGGTACATCTGGAAAAGGCTAACTGAGCCTTAACCCCCATTGTCTCCCCACAGGTGTCGGTGATGAGCTATAGTGCCAAATTTGCTTCCTGTTTCTATGGACCTTTCCGGTGAGTGGGGGCAGCCGGGGGTCTGCTGTTAAATCCCTGACTCGTTAGCCCAAAGCTGGAGCCCACCCTGATGCCTCTGCTTCCCAGGGACGCAGCTCAGTCAAGCCCAGCTTTCGGAGACCGCCGCTGCTACCAGCTGCCTCCTGGAGCCCGAGGCCTGGCCCTCCGAGCAGTGGTGAGTGACCAGAGCTTAAGCCCCAGCCAACCTGTCCCCTCTTCCCTCTCCTCTCGGGCACCACCCACACCATACCTCATCCCTCAGGACCGGGATGTGCGGGAAGGAGCCGACCTGCTCATGGTGAAGCCAGGAATGCCCTACCTGGACCTCGTGCGGGAGGTGAAGGACAAGGTAAACACTGAGCAGTGACAAGGGGGGCCCAAGGAGTTGAGAGAATGTGTCCATAGACTCTGGGACCTTCAGCTGAAGGACTGCAGAATCTCAGAGTTAGAAGCAGTCTGCCCCTGTACAGGGATCCTCCCCTCTCCGCCCCTACCCAGGAACCACCAGTGGGCGGAAGTCTTTGAACAGCTCTGCTTTAACAGCTTAAGAATGGGCCAGGGGGCCAGCGGCCATGACGCAGGGCATGGGGTTCGAGATTGTCAAGAGTTGGGCAGGGAACAAGGGACACTCCCAGGGGCACACCCACCATGCCCTTCTACCTACTGCTGCTTCTCTGCAGCACCCTGAGCTCCCTCTCGTCGTGTACCATGTGTCTGGAGAGTTTGCTATGCTGTGGCACGGAGCCCAGGCTGGGGCGTTTGATCTCAAGGCTGCTGTCCTAGAGGCCATGACTGCCTTCCGCAGAGCAGGTAAGCGGGAGCGGCGGGGTTGTTGACTTGTGCCACACACACCGACGGGCACTTTGCCCAGAGAGGGAAGTGAAGTGATGAAACAGCCTGGAAATACCAGTCGTATAACAGACGCAGGCTGAGCAGAAGAGACATGTACCGAGAACAGAACATGGGACAGTTGTTTTTTGCTTGTGAGACCTTGGCCTAACCACTTCTGTGAACCTCAGTGCCCTGTCTGTAATAGAGAGAAGATCCCTGGTGCATGGTTCTCATGTGGATTAAATGAGATGATGTGTGTAATTGGCATATGCTCATCGCTCCGTAAACGAGAGCTGGTTTTGTCGGCTTGGCACACAGTGTGGGAAGGGAGCTTTACAGCTTATCTGTTTCCCCACTATGTGGTGTTTTTTTAAAGATTTGATTTATTTATTTTTAGAGAGAGGGCGAGGGAGGGAGAAAGAGAATCAAAGAAACGTCAGTGTGTGGTTGCCTTTCGCACATCCCCCACCAGGGACCTGGCCCACAGCCCAGGCATGTGCCCTGACTGGGAATCGAACCAGCGGCCCTTTGGTTCACAGGCTGGCACTCAGTCCACTGAGCCACACCAGCCAGGGCCCACTGTGTATTTTATACATTGGCAAACTGAGGCCCCGGAAGCAAAAGTGACTAGTCCACAGTCAAACAATGTACAGCGCTAGAACTGACCAGAACGGCGCTCAGTCTCATGTTGTGTCACCCACTGACTGTGCCTTTTCATAGCAGCCTTCTCCCACCGCTGACCCTTGTCTCCCAGGTGGTCAGGGTCAAGGCTGTTCCACAACAGAAGAGGCAGCTGATGCCCAGCCCCTCCCCTGCTCTCTGTTTCTCTCTCACAAAGGTGCCGACATCATCATCACCTACTACACACCTCAGCTATTGCAATGGCTGAAGGAGTGATGGAGAGAGTGTGCAAGACCCAAGAACTAGGACTTTACAAAGGTCCCGGGGCCTTGGAGAAGGGATAACCAAAGTAAATGCTGCTTTTAGAACTGTACCCTGTGCCCTCTTCCTGCTCGCATGCTGGCAGGTGCCCAGCAGGTCCCGGTGGTTTCTGCCAGCATGCCAAATCTCACCACTCACAGCCACATCTCCAGGGGCTCCCCCAGGCTTCTCCACCCTCCTCAGGGTCAGCTCTGAAGCCACCTCTGCTGCACCAGCTCCTTCCTCTGGCATGGCTTTAGCTCCCAGGATTCACAGGCACAGGTTTGTGATGCCTGGAAGAGGAGTGTGGAGCATTAGGGGAAAAGGAAGGCATTGGATTGTTGGTCCTCAGAAGCTCTGGAAAACCCAAGGCCTCTGGCAGCATTGCTGGGTGCAGGGACTGAAGCCTAGATTGACCTTTCCGGGTTCAGAGTTGAGATTTGCTGTGATTCCCTGGAAGGCAATTCCCCCAGGCCAGTGGTTGCCAGACTGCCTGAGATCTGCTCTACCTTGAGCCATAAACCCAGAAAAGAGTTTCTCTACCGAGTAGAAACATTGCCTGGAGATTACAATTCAGAAACGGAGAGTTCCTGACTGTTGGGGATGCCACCATCCAAAAGGATTTTTATTAAAGAGAAATTTTTGAGAGCATGTGCTCAGTGCCCAGGCACAGTGCTGGGTGCTGAGGATCTAGCCAGACTGACCTCAGCTTGTCCCTCTGCGTGGAAGCTATACAAAGAGAATGGCAGAGACAGATGGCAACAAGAAAACAGACAAATAAAGCAGTCACAAACTAATGAGTGCTTTGAAGGAAATAAAGGGTCTCAGATGGAGAATGACAAATGGGTTGGTCGGGGGAGACCTCCCTGAGGTCGAGAGACAAAGAAGGGTTCTTACAGCACCAGAAGCCACGAGGATGACACCAAGTGTGCAAAGATCCTGCAGTGAGAAGCGCTGGGCAGCGCTGCTGGGAGCAGGGTGCAGGGAGGGACGGGCGCCAGGACTGGAGGTTAGAAAGGCAGATCCCACACTCTTTAGGAAGCTTGGGTTGAATCTTCCCTCTGGTACAAAGACAATAAGGGATCTTAACCAGTTATGCATGGTCCTGTTTCCCACACTGTGCTGCTATGGGGGAAATGGAGGAGTGCAAGAAAGCCTGGTTAGAAGGCTACTACGGGCCCCAGGGAGCAATGATGATGGCCTGGACCACAGTGGTGGCAGCGGAGCTAGGAAGCATATGAATTCAGGAGACATTTTCGAGAAAGAATTAGCAGATTTTGCTGGTGCTTTAAATCGGCTGGGGAGGGTGGGCAGGGGGAGGCTTGTCAAGGGTGAAACATTGGGAGGTAATAAGGTGCTTTCACGGGTTTCTGGCTTGAGCAACTGGATGAGTGGTTTCGGTTTTCTTCTGAGACTGTCAGGACATGAAAGTTTTCCCCTGGCGAAAGTTAGGGCCCAGCCGAGGAGGGACCTGTTTGCAAGCCCACCTGCCTGCCTGCAAAGTGACAGGGAACTCCAACTCCAGGCCCATCGTAAGTTCAATCTGGACTGCGAAGTTACACAACCCATTTTAAAAATCGGGAATTATGAACTCTCAGCAGCTTCTGGAGTCAGACCAGTCTCTGACTCTTGGTAGTCTTCTCCAGAGCTGTGGCCGACTTAACTGAAGACGTGATCTCAGCCTGTGAGGAGGGGGCCAGCCAAAATCGGGGCTTGAAGAGGCACAGAGCTGGGCCTCCCAGGGAGCCTGAGCCAGACCTACCACCTGGGGGCCTAAAGCACTCATCAGGTGTGATGGCTCAGTGTCTCAGGGTTCAGACCAGACCGTAACCTTTGACCATCTTAGCTTCTTGGCTTCCTGTCTCCTGGCCCCTGACCTCTGAGTTCATTTCTAGTTAAAATGATTAGTGTGAAAAGGAAGGCTCTCAAGACCATCCCGGACTCATCACTGCCAATCAAATACAGGGCCTGGCTCTGTTCTAGGCACAGAAAGATGGTAGACAGACACTGCCCTTTTGGAACAGATGGTCCACAGGAAGCAAATGACTTTTTGTATCCATGAACCCCCCTGCCCCGACACACACACACACACACACACACACACACACATACTTGAGGGGCAACGTTAAGTGGAATGAGTCTCCCTGAAAACCAGGAGGCATGTGTGTCACCAGTGACATAATGACAGGTGCTGTGAAGGCTGTCACCAGGACCTGACCGGGTTCGAAGGATCAGACAATGCTTCCCTGAGGGACTGACATTTAAGCTAGACCAGAAGGATGAGCCACCAAGCTAGAATGTGTTTGAGGAAGAACATTCCAGGCAGAGGGGCTAGAAAGAGCTGGGAAACAAGTCTGGTGTGGCTGAAGCACAGGGAAGGATGGAGAAACCGGCGGCCTAAACCGAGTGAAGAGACCAGGACCAAACCACGCACAGGTTCAAAAGCCATGTCAGCCTTTTCAAACTGTTCAAGAAGAAGGAAAGCCAGCTGAAACCAGTTAAGCAGGGGGATGACTCCCTAATTTGGCTTTTCTGAAAGTGTTTTGACAGCTCTGTAGCAAAGTGCAGGTGACAAATGTTGTGGCCTGGACTGCAGTGGTGCCTGGAGGAGAGTGGACTTAGGAAGTAGATAGATGTGAAGGATGAACTTAGCTTGAGCTCCTTGGCCATATGCTGAGATGGAGAAGCTTGGAAGAGGGTCAGGGTGGAGAGGAAGTCCTCAACTTTGTTGGGGGCTGAGTGGGGAAGCTTCTATGCCTCACCCCCAAGGCCCCTCAAAAGCTTGGGGCAGAACTGGGCCTAGAGCCCCAGTCACCAAAAACAGGAGAGCTGGGATTTTAACCCCTGTAGCCAAATTCCAAGGCTTCTACACTGAACCACTATGCCATACCCCCTCCCAATGAATAGTAGCAAAATTATGGGTCTAACAAGGTGCTATTACTAGCTCCAGCAGCGGGGCAGACCAAGGGCCTAAGTTGCCTTCAGGCATCATGGTTTAGGTGAGTGGCGCCCTCTTGAGTCAGGAATTGTTGCCTGGGGTGCCAGCTTTGTATCCCCTCCGGCTACCCTCTGTTCTTTCTACAAAGGCAGTAAGGGCCAGGCAGGCAGCTGGAGGGGCTTGGGTAGTCTTAGAGTGGTCTTGGGGGAGTCTGGTTCCTCCACAGTCCCATTTCCTGGTGTGTACCCTGCTCTTGCTAGTAGTAATTTTATCCTTGGGCAGAGAACTCAGCTTCCACAGTTAGCATGGCACATTATTCTCAGGCTTCCAGGCACCACAGCTGATTAACGAGCATCAAGGGGCCTCTCTTCACAAGACGTTTTCCTATTTCTTGCTCAGATGTACCAGCTTGAACCCGAGCTCGTCTGTTTCTGATAGGACCTTCCTGGCGGTCACAACCAATAGCCAGCCGTCCTCACTTTTTGCTTTTCCAAGATCTCTAAAACTACAACCTCAGTGGTCAAATGGTTGAGGATCCCACAAAGCAACAGGCATGTTAACCAGCCAATTTATTACCAATTTTCCAATTGAAAAATAAGGAATCCCACTGTTCCATGGCCCACGTGGACTGCAAATTCCACATATTAGGGCCTGTGACGCAGCATCCCATTGTCTGTACTGTTCTGGATACTCTTGGTTGCAAGTGACAGAAGGTAAATTCAGTAGCAAAGAAGGAAATGATTGGTTTTCATAAATGGATTGCAATAAGAATGGCTAAATATAGGCTCAAAGGCTTTCACGGTGACCTCTGTCCCTTCCTAGCTCTGTTTGCCTCAGCTTCGCTTTATTTAAAGATGGTTTTTGCCACTTGACAGTAACATGATATTTAGATGTCCTTTAGACTTAGAATTCCAGAGAACAATATTTTCAGTTCCATCGTTCACACAGCAAATCTCTGGAGGATCGATTGGCCCTGTGCAGGTCTGATGGCTGGCCTCTTGGCTCAGTCACTGTAAACAAGGACATGGGAGATGTGACACCAGGTCTCCCTCATCACACAGGAGGCTGGTGAAGTCTCGGCGCTTTTTTACCCAGTGGTCCCCTTTGCCCGGAAACACTTCCCACCAAAAGCTGTATGGCTGTCTCCTTTTCTTGCTAAAATCTTGGCTTAAGTGTCACTTCCTCAAGGCAACCTCACCTGACACCCAATTTAAAGTCATTCCCCAGTCACTCTACTAAGTTCAGTGGACATAGCAAAAGCCAAAGTAACAACAGCTTAAGACAGAAAATCTCTGACTAGTCCAGAGCTGTGTCAGCTGCGTGGTGTGGGAGGTCTTGGCCCTGCCTGGTCTATGATCATCAACACATCTCCGCCTCTCTCTCATGGTCAAAGATGGTGGGTCCAGCTCCCACCAACAGGTCCTGATGGAAGAGAAGGGCAGGTGGAGGGCACGGCCCTTCTTAATAATGGCACAACCCAAAAGATGCACACATCACTTCTGTGCACATGCCATTGCCTGAACTTAGTCATGTGGCCGCATCTGCTAATGTACATGAGGCTGGAAAATTGAGTCCAGTGGGGCAGCCAGGCGCTCAGCTAAAACTCAGGGGTTCAATTACTATGCAGAAGGAAGAGAATGGATGTTGGGGCAGATGACCATCCCCATCACATGGAGTTTCTTGTAATCACAGAAACAGCAGTCAGAATTGCAAAATAAAGAGGTGCTTAGAGATGGAAGACAGACCCAGAGAGGGGACTTGCTGAAACACACATGAGCCAGGGACAGAGTGATGCTGGGCTTCAGGTCTAACTCCAAGTCCAGTGCTCCAAACTGGAGAAGGCATTGCCAAGGGGTGGGGTGAGGGATTGATTTTAGAGGGACTTTGGCTTTCTGTGTATTATCTTAGCCTCAACTTTATTTTTATATCATGTATGATATATATCCACCAAGGATTTGTGTAAATAACTGAAAACTTGGCCAATACATATATGGAAAGGTATTATCTTCATTAGTCAACAGAGAAACTCAAGTTAAAACCACAGTGAGATAGCACCACACATCTGTCAGAAGGCCTACAATTGTCAAGAATGTGGACCCATTGGATCTCTCAGATAATTCTGGTGCAAACACTTCGGAAAACTGGTGCCACGTGCTAAAGCTGAGCATCTCCTTACTGCCTAGTGATTTCACATCTAGGGATTTACCCAACAGGAATGTGTACCTACGTTCGCTAAAAGACGTACTGGAGAATGTTCATAGTAACATCTTCTAATATTTGTAGCAACCAAACACTGGAGACAAGCCCCATGTCATCAACAGTAAAATGTAGTATATTCATATAATGGAATGTTACAGGTATGAGAACAAGTGACCTACACACAGCAACATGAGTGAATGAATCTTGCAAATAAAATTTTGAGCAAAGACGAGAAAAGAGTACATGCTGTATTATTCCACTTCATACAGTTCAAAAACAGGTAAATATGCAATGAGAATTCAGGACAGCCCTGGCCGGGTAGCTCAGTGGTTTAGAGCATCATCCCCATACGCCAAGGTTGCGGGTTCCATCCCTGGTCAGGGGGCAGATACAAAAACCAACCAGTGAATGTGTAACTAAGTGGAACAAGAAATCAATGTCTTTCAGTCTGTCTGTCTCTCTCAAAGTCAATTTTAAAAAAAATCAGCTTAGTGGTCAGCCTTTGGGGGTGGTGGGGAAGCAACTGGAAGAAGACAGGGGCATCCAGAGTTCTGAAATGTTCTTTCTCTTGGTTTGGGTGCTGGTTGCACAGGTATGTTCAATGTGGAAAAATTTGCGGACACTTACACATCTTTACCTCTTTCTGTATGTATGATATACTTTTAATAAAAGTTAACTTCAAAAAAACAAGTAGATGAAAATGTAGAAGTGAAAAGAGAGACGTGTCTGGTGCAGCCAGCCTGGGTTTACTGAGCACAATACTTTCAGCGTGAGAATCTCAGGCACTTGTTTTCTCGAAGAGGAAATAACCAGCATCTGAAGTAGTGGCGTAACGGGGATCTCCAGGAGCTGTCACCAGGCCAGGGACTCAGGACAGATCAAGGTACGAAATCTCGGAGGACACTACATCTAATAAGAGCACTCGTCTTTGGTTTTTTAAGACTTTTTAAAAATTTATTCGTTTTTTAGAGAGAGGGGAAGGGAGGGAGAGAAACCGACGTGAGAGGGAAACGTTGACTGATGGCCTCTCACACGCCCCTAAACAGGGACCTGTCCCACAACTCAGGCACGTGCCCTGACCAGAAAGCAAACTGGCGACCTGTCGGTTTGCAGGATGATGCACAGCTTACTGAGCCACACCAGTCAGGGCAAATGTACTCATTTTCACACTGGCAAATCAGAAGCTTGTTTCAGAATAGCAAAGACCTGTCATTGGCTTTCCCATAACACACAAGTCTCCTTTTTCTCTGCCGAAAAAGTTAACTCAAGAGAAAGGCAGAACTTAAAGGACAATAAAATAAACAAGACTTCAGGGCCACAATTCCAAGGGCACATTCACATGGATTATGATGGAAATGCCTCCCTTCTGTAATGGGTGCCCTGGGTTGAAATTGGTAACTGAACCAAACCCTTAATGGCTGTTATCTCAACAGCAAAGAGTCATCTACTTCTCAAAGAGCTTTTCCATGTGCTCTCATTTGATCCTGATGGAAACATGCCCTATTTATATATGGAAACAGATTCCATGCACAAAGTTAATTATCTTGGAAATTAACTTTTAAGCTAACCTGAATTTCAGTTGGAAGTTACTTTGTCCTGTCCCTCCAGTTTGCATACTGTAAGGTTGAGGCCCAGAGAGAAAAAGAATTTAATGGCCGGCTCACAGAGAGTCAGGTGGCAGGGCTGGGAGCAGGACCTAAGCGGCTGGCTGGGTCCTGGCCTGGTGGCTCTGTTGGTTGGAGCATCATCCCGTGCACCAAAAGGTTGCAGGTTCAATCCCTGGTCAGGTCACATACCTGGAAAGTGGCCAATCAACGCCTCTCTCTCTCTCTCTCAAATCAATGAACATATCCTTGGGTGAAGATTTAAAACAAAAACAAAAACCTAAGGGGTTGGGTTTCAGGTGACCGTGAAAAGTGGCCAGTCTCAGACATTGTTGGATTCTGTGAAATCCCATCACCTTTCCCCCTCCCACTTCTGGGAATCATGCCTAGGACACATCGCTGGTGAGTCCCTGGAGTCAGTCAGGCCCTCCCTTGGGGCCCAAGGTCTGTGAGTCTGCACTTTGTACTCTCCCCCAGTCCAGAGCCCAGGGAGGATGAGGCTGTTCTGAGTATAGTGAACAACAAACAGACTGACCTTGGAATACAGGAGGAAGTTTTGTGAAAGAAGGAAAGAAAAGTAAGGAAAAGGGGAAAGAGAGAGAAAGGAAGAAAGAAAAGAAAGACAGGGAGAGAAAAAAAGGGGTGGAGGGGACAAAGGAAGAATATTATATGTACATTTGTGTGCTCCTAGAAAAATGTCTGATGGCATAATAACCAAAACTGCCACTGCAGCAACCCCTGGGGAATGAATGGGGAGCAAGGAGGCCCTCCCCCCACCCTGCCCAGCCCCCAAGGCCACTTCTCTTGCTCAGTAAGCAGGTTGTGGCCCCATTACCTTGGCACTTGCCAGTTCCTTATGTGTCCTTTCATCTTCACCTGGCTGCCATCCAGGTCTTTGCTCCTTCCCTAACCATCTCATTCAAAGACCCCCTGCGCCTCCCCCTAGCCCCTCTCACTGTTCAGACCATTGTTTTCATTGCCTCCATAGCACTCATCCTTATCTGAAATCGTGTTTATTTACTTGATTTGTTTATTTACTTGATTTGTGTCTGCCCCACCTATGATCCATAAAGACAGGAACTCTGTCTTGTTTCCCACTATGTCCTCACTGAAGGACAGGGTCAGACACAGAGCAGAAGCTCCATGGGTACTTAGTGAATGAGGTGGACCTTTCACTTTTTTCAAAAGAATTTTTGTGTATTTATTTTTAGACAGAGGGGAAGGGAAGGGCAGAGAGGGAGAGAAACATCAATGTGTGGTTGCCTCTCGCATGCCCCCTACTGGGGGCCTGGCCCACAACCCAGGCATGTGCCCTAGACTGGAAATCGGACCAGTGACCCTTTGGTTCACAGGATGGCCCCTCAATCCACTGAGCTACACCAGCCATGTGGCCTTTCACTTTTTACTTTGTGCATTTTGTATTTTTAAACATTTTTGAAATAAGCATGAATTTCTTTTCATCAAAAAAGAAAGAAAGAAAGAAAAGCAGCTAGGTTATTGTAGAGGACCCTATCCTCGGCAAATTGTCTTGAGTTCAGACAAGTTTCCAGTTCCCTCCTGGTGCTGCCTGGGGACTCAGACCAGGGAGGAGTATGGCCTTGGCCAAGTCGACATGGCACTCAGCAAGCCTTGCAGGCATGCAAACCCTCTCTTCAGCCCTGACTGGTGTGGCTCAGTTGGTTGAGGGTGCTGCTACAAAGTGAAAGGTCGCCAGTTGATTCCAGGTTAGGGCACATGCCTAGGTCCCTCCCTGGTCCGGGAGCGTGGGAGAAGCAATCTATCATGTTTCTCTCCCTTTCTTTCTCCCTCCCTTCCCTTCTCTCTAAAAATAAATAAAATCTTTTAAAAATCCCCCTCCTCCCAAGTCAGCCAGAGTCCCTCCCAAAAGTATCCGGACCCAAGGGAGGTGGAGGAGCTTGGGAAAGGAAAGGGGTCGCGGAGAAAGCGCAGAAAGGGGGAAAGGAAAGAGACTGCGCAGGGAGGGGCGTGCAGAGGGGCGGAGAGGGGACCTAGGAGCGCAGTGAAGAAGGGTGACAGAGGGCGCCGGGTGGAGGGAGGTGAAAGTGAAGGTGCGGAGGGTACACAGAGAGGGTGCAACAGGAGGGAAGTAGGAAGAGAGAAGGGGGAGGAGGAGCCGGAGGAAGGGCAAGAGAAGGGGCCGAGCCGGAGGAAGGGCAGGAGGAGGGGCCGAGCGGGAGGAAGGGCAGGAGGAAGGGCAGGAGGAGGGGCCGAGCCGGAGGAAGGGCAGGAGGAGGGACGGAGCCGGCTAGGGGCGGGAGCGGAGGAGAGACGAGCTGGGCGCGTGGAGGAGCTTCTGTGTGTTTCTCGAACCCCTGCTGGTTGCCGGCTGCGGCTTCCTTCCTTAGCGGCTCCCCCACGAGGCAGGTGAGTCCTGGGCCTGGGGGACGCGCTCCGAGCCGTCGGAGCGCGCTGGAGCGGAGATTGGTTCGTCCCAAGACCCTCCCTTCCCAGGTCAAGCCGCAGATGGCTCTAACGGCAGGCGTACTTGGACTTCGCCGCCAACAAGCCCTAGAGAGGGGGAGGTAGGGTGAGACGAGTGTCCCCACCTCCGGCTTCTAGAAATAGAAAAAACGCTGTGGGTCGCGAGCCAGAACCTTTTGTTCTCATCTGAGCCTTGCCAGCGGCTCCCTGCGTGACTTTGGGCGAGTTCCGCCCCTCACTGGGCCTCCATCTGCCCACCCGCAAAGTGAGAGGGGTCTTTCGGTTGGTCTAAGTTGCAAACGGACTTAAATTCACTTTCTTGACCAGCTTCCTCTAAGACATGTCCGAGATTCACCAGCCACGTCCCTTCTCCTGCAAACGTGGCTGCACCCAGACCTCTGTCTGGACCCTCAGGTTTCAGCTGGAAACCTGAATCAACTCTGGGGGAAGAAGCAGCATCTAGCGTGTGGACAACAAGCAGAAGAATTTGTTTCCTGTGCGTTGAGGCATTAATCCTTTCACTGCTGTCCACCCAGACAGATGTTATTACCTCCATTAAAGATGAAGCTGGGTTGCAGAGAGGCTTAGAGACAGGTAGGACCAGGCCGCTCTGTTCTGCTTTTTATCCTACGCGGTTCAGGTTTGCCAAAAAGAGATTTTTTTTTTAAATTCTGAAGATTCCTAATAAATCCTAATATTATTTTTAAATTATATTTTATTGATTATTGCTATTACAGTTGTCCTGATTTTTCCTCCTTGTCCCATTCCCTCACACGATTCCCCCAACCACTGTTGGTGCCCATGGGTCATGTGTGTAAGTTCTCTGGCTGCTCCATTTCCTGTACTGTACCTTACATCCCCGTGGCTATTCTGCAATTATTTATTCTTCTTAATCGCCTCACCTCTTCACCTGTTCCCCCACGCCCCCCACCCATCTAGCAACCATCAAAACACTCTGTATCCAGAATTCTGTCTGTGTTCTTGTTTGCTTAGTTTGTATTTTAGATTTAATTGTTGGTAGATATGTTTTGTTGTTTGGGTTTTGTTTTGTTTTTTTGCCATTTTATTGTTTATGGTTTTGATCTTCTTTTTCTTAAATAAATCTCTTTAACCTTTCATATAATAATGGTTTGGTGATGATGAACTCCTTTAGTTTTTTTCTTATCTGGGAAGCTCTCTCTCTGCCCTTTGATTCTAAATGATAGCTTTGCTGGGTAGAGCAATCTTGGCTGTAGGTCCCTGCTTTTCATGACTTTGAATATTTCTTGCCAATCCCTTCTAGCCTGCAAAGTTTCTTTTGAGAAATCAGCTGACAGACTTATGGGAACTCTCCC
>VMDR010000307.1:0-274694 GCA_007922815.1 Macrotus californicus
AGTTTTAATAGGGTTTTTTTTGTGTGCAATCTTTAGGGTTTTCTACATATAGGATTATATCATCCGAAAACAGAGATAATTTTTCTCCTTCCTTCCTAGTTTGGATGCCTTTATTTCTTTTTCTTGTCCAAAAGCTCTGACCAGAACTTCCAGCACTGTGTTGAATAAAAGTGGTGAAAGAGAACATCCTTGTCTTGTTCCTAATCTTAGAGGAAAAGCTTTCATTCGGTCACCATTGAGTATGATGTTTGCTGTGGGTTTTTCACATGACTTTTATTATGTTGAGGTAGTTTCCTAGTTTGTTGAGGGTTTTTATTATAAAACGGTGTTGAATTTTATCAAATGCTTTTTCTGCATCAGTTGCAGGGATTGTGCCTTCTTCCCCTCCTTCATTCTGTTGATGTGGCCTCATTTGACTGATGTTAGTGTGTGAAACCATCCTTGCAGTCCAGGAGTGAATGCTGGCAGGTCATGGTCTACATATAACCCTTTTAATGTGCTGCTGAATTCCTTTACTAGTATTTGGTTGAGGATTTTTGCCTCAAGATTTGTAAAAGTTATTTTTCTTACAGTGACTTTGTCTGGTTTTGGTGTCAGGGCAATGTTGGCTTCATAGAGTGAGTCAGGAAGTCCCTCCTCCACTTCAATTTTTTGGAAAAGTTTGAGGATTGGTTTCTGTCTGGTGCCCTTTCATTTCACCTTGCAGGACTCCCTTGAGCATTTCTGGCAAGTCTAATGGTCATGAACTCTCTCAGCTTTTGTATACTTGGGAATGTCTTCCTTTCTCTCACTTTTGAAAGACAGTTTTGCCAGATATGATTCTCTTGGTTGACAGTTTCTTTTAGCACTTTGAATATATCGGCCCACTGTCTTCTGGCCTCCAAAGTTCCTTTTGAGAAACCTGATCATAATCTTACTCAGAATCTCTTGGATGCGATGACTCACATCTTTATCTTTTGAAAATTTGATTATATTATGTGTCACGGTGTGGTTTTCTTCAGATTCACTTCACTTAACAGTTCCTTGAGCTTCTTGGATGTTTACATTTATGTATTTCATCATATTTGGGAAGTTTTCAACCATTATTTTTTTCCAAATATCCTCTCTGTGCCCCCTTTCCTCTCTCTTCTCCTCCTGGGACTCCCACAATGTGTGTTGGTCTGTTTGATGGTGTCCAGTGGCCCCGTAGACGCTTCACTTTTCTTCACCCTTTTTTCTTTCTGCTTCTCAGTCGTGATCAAGTCCATTGTTTTATCTTCAAGCTCATTCTTTCTTCTGCCTGTTCAAATCTGTCTTTGATTCCCCCCTAGTGATTTTTTTTTCATTTCAGTTATACTTTTCAGCTCCAGAATCTCTTTTTAGGTTTTCTATAGCCTTTTCTTATTTCTATTTGCTCATATATTATTTTCTTAACTGTATCCACATCTTCCTTTAGTTGGTTGTTTTTGCATTTTTCAGTTATTTAAGTCTTTGTCTAATAGATCTGCCATCAGGTCTATTTCTGGAACAGTTTATGTTGATTTATTTTCTCATTTCAAGGAACCACATTTTCCTATTTGTTTGTATGCCATGTGGCTATTTGTTGAGCCCCGGACATTTGCATCTAAAAACGTAGTAGCTCTGGAAATCAGACTCTACTCTTCCCCCAGGGTTTGATGTTCTATTGTTTTTATTTTTTATTATTATTATTGACTTTTGCAGGCTGTCCCTGTGCCAAAGATCATCCTGAGGTGTAAACTTAGGGTTTTCTCAGGTCATTTCTGAGTCTTTCCTTGAATGTGTGATCACCTTCCAATTTTCCCTGCATATTCAGGTTTTTTTAAAGTAATTTTTTAAAAAAATATTGATTTTTAGAGAAAAAGAAGAAGAGAGAGACAGAGATAGACATTGATTTGTTGTTCCACTTATTTATGCACCCATTGGTTGATTCTTGTATGTGACCCAACCAGAGATCGAACCCACAATCTTGATGTATTGGGATGATGCTCTAACCAACTGAGCTACCTGGCAAGGGCTGCAGTTTTGGTGTTTTTTTTTTAATGTCCTAGTCTTAAATGTCTGGCTTCCTAAGGAAAAAAAAGTAAACAATGAAAGCGAGGGAGAAGGGTGCTGGCCCTTTAGTTCCGCTGGAAGTCACTTTGGTTGGCAGAGGGCAGGGAGGATTACAACAATGAGGGGAGGTATAACAATGACTGCCCATCACTTTGTTTGCACCTTTGTGACCAGAAGCAGCAATCAGTGATTAGAGCCTCGAACCCTGGTACTTGGAGGGCAGAGTCCTTTTTGCCCACCCTGGCTCCTGCAAGCTGTGTGTAAGCTGCCCCAGGGACACTTGCACAGCTGTCTGTGGTTCGGGGTGGGAGGTGGGTAGATGCTGCTGTGCTGAAGGCTGAAGTGGACTGCAATGAACCTTCCCAGCCTCCCTGTGGAAGTTGCAATCCTTCCACAGATTCCAGAGTTCCAAAATATTTAAATCTGGCAGATTCTGCCAGTATAACTGTTGTCTTGGTGGGGAGACAGATGCTTGGTGCTTCCTACTCTGCCATCTTCCCAGAATCCTCTTCATTCATAAAGCTTTTTGATCTACCCACTTAAATTACATCTAGTTCCCATGCCCCAATGTGGTCTCTTTCCATTCCAGCACAGATTTTATTTTTTTATAGATGTTTTAAATATTTTATTTATTTACTTTTAGAGAGAGGGGAAGGGAGGGAGAGAGGGAGAGAAACATGGATGTGTGAGAGATACATCGATCGGTTTACCTGTCAGCTGGGGACCTGGCCCGCAACCCAGGCACGTGCCCTGACTCAGAACCGAACTGGTGACCTTTTGGTTTGCAGACCGGCACTCAGTCCACTGGGCCACACCAGTCAGGACCCAGCACAAATTTTAATCAAGTTTCCCTGGAGTCAGCAGACATGTAATGGATTCCAAGTTGGCAAGCTTTTTCTGTAAGGGGCAAGACAGTAAATGTTCTGGCTCTGGGGTCACATGGTCTGTTACAAGGACTCCACTCTGCTGCTGCTTCTTCAAAGCAGCTCTGCACAAACGCAGACCAACTGGGCGAGGCTGCGTCCCGATACAATTTCGCTTGGACACTGGAGTCTGAGTTTCATATCGATTTCATGGGTCCAAAACATCATCCTTAAATTTTTTTTCAGTAATTCAAAAATCTTAAAACCCATTCTCGACCCACAGGCCATAACAGAGACAGGCTATGGGCTGGTGTGGTCCATGGGCAAAGTTTTCTGATTCCCGATATATTCCGAATACTTACGTCTACATTAATGTTAAATAAATAACTTTCTCAAAAGCATAATAGAATGGTATGGTTCCCTTTTTATAATATTAAATAGATTTAACAGTACTAAAACCTTTGGTCAGGTACACTCAATACTACTATTGTAGCAACTTTAGTCTAAGAATCCTACAAGGTAGAAGGGTTTGCAAAGTCACCAGAAATGGCTGCATTGGACTCCCTGAACTCACCGAACATAATATAGTACGAGGACTTTCCACTCAGGTTCTTCTGATCCACATCCGCAGGGAAGATCTTAACATAGCCCCCACCACAGTCCATCTTCTGCTCGTGTTTTACTGTGTACTGGATGACCAGTGTCTTCCCTTTATTGCTAAATGGTTTGAACCGTGCAGAGATGGCATAGAATCGGCTGTTTTGAGTGGTTTGCAGACCTTCAAACAAAAAAACACTCATGAAAGATTAGGAATGGTACGCTGCTCAATGATGCAGGGAATTAAATGACGGTCTTTCCCCTACTCCCAACAATAAACCTCTAACCATTCACATCCACCCAGCACCTGTAGCTCACTTGTGCGCTAACATACCATGTGCACACCAACAGGTTCTCTGATGCCACAGAGCTTCTGTTTGATGCACTCAGAGGCTTTTGTACTTAATACTTAATGTACCACTGTTATGTCTTACCTTGTAAAAACACTTCAGCTCTGAGTGACAAACATGCATTCTAGTTATAAACAAAAGGTTAATTTTGCTTCCATTCATCTTCCATGGGGTGAGAATATACAAGGAAGATTGTGGAGCAACTGAATTAAAAAACAAAACATTCTACTTCTTTTCCTTAATTCCTGTCTTAAAACAGTGACTTAAGAGACACAACAGCAGGTGGAGGACAGAGTGCCTCCTTGCAATGGGTGAGTGGCTCGTGGGTGTCGTCTTTTTATGAAGAGACCATCCTTTGTCATGTGAATCATCTCATAATTGTTTTATAAGTTTAGGTGTTCACTTCGATACTATGACCCCTCTTCAGGAGCCACTAGGCTCTGTACCAGATCCTTATCTTACACTGGAATTCATCAAACACACTTGAAAACAGAGCCGGTCTTATTATAACCTCCCCTTCCTTGCTCTATACTCTGGCCCCGCAGCTGCCTGTGCTGAGTCATCACAAATGAACTTGACATTTGTATCATTCATCCTGAACTCATGGCTGAACTCCCTACTCCCACACCTCTATTGGTGTCGTCCATCCCTCCTCACCTTTCCCTTTCTCAGGGGACTTGCAGCCCCTCCTCCTCCTGTGGCCCCTTCCACTGAGGCAATTGCTAAGGCCATATCTTAACCCCCTCCTTAGGCACCCCCATGGTCTCTCACCACCTCCCATCTCTGACTGACTAAATCCTGTTTATTTTTCCAACAATGGCTTCTAAATCACCGTCCCAGGAGACTGCAACAGAAGGGGCCAAATCAATCTGTATCCTCAGTGCCTTGCCCATGTCTGCACTCAGTGCTGGAGTGAAATGCAGAATCTCAGGATTCTGCCTGGAGGAAAGGAAAACATTGTGGAAAAGCCCAAGTGACTCTAAGTGACCCTATCCTTGGACAAGCTTCACAGAACCACCTGTTTGTTTTCGTTCCATGTTTTTGTCATATAGCCTGAATTTTGACCAACTCTTGGGGTCAGCATGTGACTTATAAAACAATGCATATCTAACAGGAAACCAGAGGCCGCCAGGCAGGGAGGGCGACATTGGAGTAAGAAGGCCAAGATAAAGGTGGAATGCAAGGTGGGAAGAAGGAAATTTTTCATCTAAACCAGGAGCCAGCAAACTTTTTCTGTAAGGCCAGAGAGTAGATACTTCACACTTTGTCAGCCATTTGGTCTCTGTCCCAACCACTCAGTTCTGTCTTTGCAGTATGAAAGCATCTATGGACCACATGCAAATGAATGAGCACGGCTGTGTTCCACTAAAATTTTATTAGCCCTGGCCAGGTAGCTCAGTGGGTTAGAGCATCCTCCCAATATGCCAAGGTTGTAGGTTCCATCCCCAGTCAGGGCACATAGGAGAATCAACCAATGAATGCATAAATAAGTGGAACAACAAATCAACATCTGTCTCTCTAAATTTTAAAAACTTTATGGACATTGAAATTTTGTATATTTCATTGACTTTTACATAATTTTTAAGTGTCTCAAGATACTATTCCCCTTTCAATCCCCCCCCCCCCACAACAATTAAAAAGTGTAAAAACCATTCTCAGGTTGCTGGATGTAAAAACAAACAAACAAAAAACAAAAGCAGGAGAAGAGCTGTATTTTGTCCACTTTTGATCATCAGAAATGAGAAGCAGCCAAATTGAGTTTATCCTTGGAACCCGGACGCTACTGACTTGGAGGCTGGGGCTATACGGGAGACCCCTCGGTGCGGCTGAAAATGTCTCCTAGCTCGACCTGCGTGTACAGGTCAACATGTAACCTGCATATCAACTTCATTCTGTGGTCCCTCTAAGATCTATACACTTGACAGCATTTAACTTTTACCTCGGTTTTTTCCTTCTTAAAATGAAAATAAAAACGAGAAATATCCTTTTTTTTCCTCCTCGGGGCAAGGCCCTGGAGTCTCCGCAGTGTGTACAAAACGGGGTGCTTTTAGCAAGTTAAAAAAGGAGAGAGAAAACAAGAAATAATGCCAGACCCTACACAAGCCTTAGTTTCCTAACCTGTGAATGTGAGTAGGAGGTGTTAGGGGCGAGCCACACCTACCTTGTACGGTCGCTATGAGGAATTTAACATATAGCTTAATTTTTTCAGGCACCCTAAACTAACCTTTGTCTTTCTCTTTATGGCCGTAAAATTTCCCCGAAGAGAGTCTAAAATGCCCAAATTGGGTGTCATTAGTGGATTGCACCCACCGGTTCCTCCAGCGCTCTGTGGGGGGAAACAAAACCGGTTAGGGCTGAAAACTTAATCTGGATCGTGGGCCAAAAGCAACTCGAGCCACCCGTTGGGCATCAGGGAATTGGGGAATTAACGCCCCCGCCACCACGGGCGTCGACCCTTCACCTCCGTCTAGAAACTCTTCCTGGAAGTAGACGGTGGCTAGCGCCACACGCAGCACACAGATGGCGCACAGGAGAACCCGAGCCGGGGACATGGAAAGTGTGCGGAACTTCTGCTAACAGCCCCTTTGCTCCCAGCGGTATATGCGCCGCGCTGGACCAGTTCCTGAACTACGACACCCGTCACACCTCGCGATTGTGAACTAAGGCATCACTGGTCCCGGCGCACGATTGTCCCACTCCCAAGACACCCCGCGATTATGACCTGAGGTGCTATTGGTCCTCGGGGCGCGGTGCGTGCCGGGAGATGTAGTCTCTCCGTCCAGGCGCGGTTGCCGGGGGCAACGGTCCTCTCTGGTCTGATTGCCGGGCCAAGAGCAGCGTCGGCCTCCGCGGATGGACGTCGTGAGAGGAGGTTGCAGGGCCGGATGGGCGGCACCGGGGCCTGGGAAAAGAGTTGTGGGGAAACGAGGCACGCTCTGGGGCCGAGCTGGCAGGGCGGCGGGAAGGCAAGCCCTCTCCGCGCGTCGTGCCCTAGTTTACCTGGCTGGATCCGTTTGGGAGCGTGGTCCGACGTGGGTCGCTCCAGCCTTGGGGAGAGACCCTGGTAGTCTGAGGGGCGGCAGTGTTTTCAAAGTTTGATTGCTTATTTTTAACAATTTTATTGAGGATTCACTTACCATATAGATCATGCCTTCTAAGTGTACAACTCCATTATCTTTAGTAAACTTACCAAGTGTTGCAGCCATCACCACGATCCAGCGGTAGAACTTCGCACCACTCCAAGGAGGTAGATCCCTCTTGTCCCTTTGCGGTCCACCCCCGCGCCCACTCCCAGCTTCAGGCCACCACCGGTGTGCTTTCGGAATCTATAGATTTGCCTTTTCTGGCCAGTCCGTATAAACGGAATCAGACGGTGTGTGGTATTTTGCGTCTGGCTACTTGCACTTAGTGCTGTAACGTGTTTGAGATGTATGCTATTATGTGTGCTGGTATTTGTTCTTTCTTATTGCTGAGTTGTATTCCATTTTTGGACTTCAGTACTCATCCATTCTCTACTTAATGGACATCTGGATTGTTTTCATTTTTTGTCTATTATGATTAATAACTTATGAATGTTTGCACGTATCTGATTTATCTTGGGCCACATGGAGTGGAATTGCTGGATCATTTGGTGACTGACCATGGTTAACCATTTGAGGAACTACCAGACTGCATTATAAATTGGTGACTGCACCCTCTTCCCCTCCCAACATGGCACGAGGGTTTCAGTTTCTTCACGTCTTCACCAGCGCTTGTTATTGTCTGTATTTTTTGGTTATAGCCTCCCTAGTGGGTGTGAAAGGGGATCTCATGGTTGTTTTGATTTACATTCCCCTAATGGCTAGTGATGTTGAACATTTTTTCATGGGCTTTTTAATGATTTGTGTATTCTGCTTGGAGAAATGTCTGTTCACAACTTTTGCCTATTGATTTATTTTTAACTATGTGTATTTTATAATTATTTTTTAAAAATTTAAAAAATTGATTTTTTAGAGAGAGAGGGAAACATCGATTTGTTGTCCTACCTATCCATGCATTCACTGGTAGATTCTACACCCACCTCGACTGGGGATCGAACCCACAACTTTGACACATCCAGAGGATGCTCTAACCAACCAAGCCACCCAGCCAGTCCTAATTGTATGTATTTTAAATACGTCTATTTGAGTTGTGGTAACATGTACATAACATAAAATTCACCATTTTAGTTATTTTTTTATTGGTTTAATTTTAAATCTAGGGAAAAGAAAACCTGGCCTGGGGGTGGGGCATCCCCTCTCATCCACAGAGTGGCCTGGGCTGAGTCATCTCCTGAGCCTCAACTACAAAAATATTAATAAAGATAGCTGTTGAACCCTGGCCAGGTGGCTCAGTTGGTTGGAGTATTGTCCTGTACACCAAACGGCTGTGGGTTCGATTCCTGGTCAGGGCACATACCTTATTTGCAGGTTGGATCCCCCATTAGGGGTCAGGGTGTGTATGGGAGGCAACTGATTGATGTTTCTCTCTCTGTCTCTCTTTTCCTCTCTCTCTCTCTCTCTAAAAGCATTAAACATATCCTTGGGTGAGGATTAAGAAAAAAATTTTTGAAAAAGTGGCTATTGACATTGTTTCAGTGCTGTGAAAATGGCGTGGTTCCGCATCATGTCGTTTCTGCCTCGTGTTGTCGTGCTGGAGACGTTGCCACGCACAGAGACCTGCCTCCTTCCGCTCACTAGCTGAATGACGTCCCATCACCTGAATGCCATCTCCTGCACTCTGCCAGGTGTCTACAGATAGGTCTGGGTTTTTGATGAGTACAAACAATGCTGCCCTAACATTCCTTGATACGTCTCTGTGCGCATTTGAGAACGTGATTACAGGTAGATCCCCGGATGTGGAATTGCCGGCTCACGAGATCTATGAAGTTCTCATTTCCATTGCTGGTGCTGAGTTTCTTACTCAAGGGCTGCAGCAAATACACACCCACCCATGCCATATTTCTCCATCTTTTTGCATCCTAAAATCTTTTGAAACCTTTATAAATCTTGCAGTGGGTTGTGCCTATTCTTCAGGGACACACAGGAGCTCAGAATATGATGAAAGCCCTGGCCCCTCCCCCCAGAAAAATGTGCACCAGCGTGTGCACTCAACATATGGCTGACCTTTGCTGGGGGGTGCTGTCTTTGTCCACAGCCTTCTGCTTCTTCCAGGGCAGTGGTTCTCGTACTTTAAGTGAAATAAATTCTTCTGGGAAGCTCAGATACATAGACTGTGTTTAGCAACTCTTCATTAGAGAGATGAGGACACTTGGATAAAAGAGGAGCCCCAACTTGGGCGCACCTGGGGATCGGTACTCACTCAGAGCAGAGGAGAGCAACTTTCGAGGCAGCGGAGCCCAATTAGGAAGAGTGGGTTCTTTGGAAATGGACCTGAACTTTGAATTTGGCTCAGGTGCTCGCCGGCCAGGTGACCTCGGCTGGTGACCTAACCTGTGAGGGCTTTTATGTCCTCCACTTCCTATGTGAAAGAGGGGCGATGATAACTGACTCACAGGGTTGCCTGAGATTTAACTGAGATGATGCTGCACTAAGTAGAGGGCCGGGCGCACCGCTGCAGCCTGGGCAGTGCTGGCTCTTGTGTTTCATATGAAACGTCTCACTTAAGACCTGGCGTTGGGTGGAAATTCATTAGGTGGCGCCAAGTGTCTGCCCCTTTTCCTTGTCATCGTCAGGCTTGAAGGCAAGGCTCTGTCTGGCCAGACTGCTAAGGGGGATTTGATCTCTCCTGGGGTGGTGGGAGACACGGAGAGATCTGAATGAAGTATCTGAACACCAGATATTCTTATTAAAAGTTTTCTTTCTTCCCTTTGTAGGATGGCTTCAACAAGAAAAATCAGCCATCCCATGTTTGATATCTTTGGTGATTTCAATGACATTCCCATAGAAGATTCAAAGATGGAAAAAATCAGAAACTTGAAAATCGATAGGAATCTTACCAGAAGAGCTCCCGGACATAGCAGATTTCTAAAAAGAAACCAAACTGTTGGTGAAAAACACTTATTCCTGAAAGAGGATGCTGGCCTGGAGAGCGGGCCCTCGGGCTCCTCAGGTAAACCCCCGAGCACTGCCTCAAAGCTCAGGACCAGCGCTGCGCTCAGGAAGCTGGCCCAGATCGAGTCCAAGATCATGAACCGGAAGGTACAGATGGACTTGTCTGACGTGGAATCTGACCCAAAGCCCTCCGAGGACAGTCTTCCCAGGAGAGCAGGCGAAATCCCCCCCGGGAGTGCAGCCGAACTGTCTTCGCAGAGCACACGCAGAACCTCCCAGAAGCAGGCCTGTGAGGTTCCTGTCGCTGAGAGCAGCGCACCAAGTGGCAAGATCAGTAGGTTTCTAAAGAAGAGAGAGCCACCTGTTCGAAAGCTATCCCCTGAAGCCCATTTTGGGAAGGAGAGGAACTTTTCAATACCCAGAGAGAAAGAACCTACTAGAAAATTGGATTCTCCAGACAGTGATGAAGAGGAAATGAAGGAGTTGCTGGGAAGCTTGATGGAATCTTTTAGAGAAAAGGAAACACGCACGCATCGGGATTTCACCCGCACCAGAGATGGCGAGAAAGAACAAACAGAACTATTCTTGGTAAGGGTTGCGTGTATTTATTTTCAATAAAGCCTTTGCATTTGTGCCTTTATGTCATAGTGCTAAAGACTTTTTGAAAATATTGTTTTTGTTTATTTATTTTTAGACAGAGGGGAGGGGAGGGAGAAAGAGAGGGAGAGGAACATCAATGTGTGGTTGCCTCTTGGGCGCCCCACACCAGGGAACCTGGCCCGCAACCCAGGCATGTGCCCTGCCTGGGAATTGAACCGGCCACCCCTTGGTCTGCAGGCTGGCACTCAATCCACTGAGCCCCACCAGCCAGGGCCATAGTGCTAGAGACTTGTGACAGCGGCTGTCACCCAGAAGCTACCTGAGAAAAGGGTTTGATGAGGAAAGGCTGGGTGTCAGGTAGTTACGGCCGCGGATCGCAGGCCTGCTCTGCAGGGCATGGATTTGGGGCCCTTCAGGCAGTTTTGCACTGTTGTGACCATGGACACTACAGGACAGCACTTTGTACGACTGAACGCCAGCAGGGAATAATGCCACAGGCTAGCTATGCCTCCTTGTCATTTGTACCACAGAAGTCTTTCACTGGGAAGGCTGTATTTCCATTTTTTCACTGAGATGAAATTCACCTAAAATTAAGTATTTTCAAACAAAGTGTTCAATGGCGTTCACCGGTAGCATTTTCAGGGTGTTTTGTAACCACCACCTCTATCTGGTTGCAGAGCTTTTCATGCCCCCCAAAGCAGTCTCTGTAGCCATTAGTCACTCCTCTAGCCTCTGGCACCCCCTGATCTGCTTCTTGGTGGTGTGGATGTGCCTCTTCTGGGCATTTTATATAAATGACATCCGACAACACGTGGCCTTTTGTGTCTGGTTCTCTCACTCAGCTTGTTGTTCTTCAGGTTCGTCTACATTGTATCGTGTGTCAGTGCTTTGCTCCTTTTCACGGCAGAGTAATACTCCACCGTGTGGATGGGCCACATCTTACCTGGGCATTGATCCACCGATGGGCATTTTGGTTGTCTCTGCCTTTTGGGCATTGTGAATGCTGCTGCTGTGAGCGTTTGTGTGCATGTGTCTGAGTCTCTGTCTTTAGTTCTTTTGGGTATATTCCTCAGAGTAGAATCGGTGGGTCCCGTGGTGATTTTATGTGTAACTCATTGAGGACCAGCCAAACTGCCTTCCACAGTGGCCGCACCCTTTTACCTCCCACCAGCACTATGTGAGGGTTTCAGTGTCTCCACGTTCTCGCCAGCAATTATTTTCTGTTTTTTTGATAATAGCCGTCCTAGTGGATGCTAAGTGTTGGGAAGGCTGAGTTTACGGGGAAACCCTCTACATATTCATTTTGGTTCTGTCGAAGGTCCAAGCTGTCACAGATCACGTACTCAGGGGCCTTCGTTTAGAAATGTGTAATGAACAACATGTATTTGAAAGCAAAGTGATATTTCTGATTGTTTGTGGAGTATCTAATTCTAGCATCATCTAGTCTGAATGTGGTACGTTGACTTCTAGACATGGGGGGAGAGGAGAGAGAGCACCACTGAGGGATAAATGTCTGGTCCAGGAAGCCTCGGTCTCTGCGCCCCACTAACTGCACGGTTGAACGATAAGGACTTGCTTGTCACATGCCTGGTAATTCTGTTTCTTTAATTTCTGCCAAAGTAGGATCAGATCCTGACTCAACCAAAACTCCTCTCGCTACCTAGCGAGGAGCTGTCCAGCCCAAAGCCTCTCGGGACATCACATCCGCCAGCCTTCCACTCCGCAGGTGGGACCCTTCGCACTGCGCGCTCCCCAGCGCGCTCCCCACAGACTGCCGTTCCTGGGGACGTGGCATTCAGCGCGGTGTCATTGCTTCCCACCGCCAGCGCTGTGTCCAAGTCAGTGCCCCCGAGGACGTCGCGTGGCAGACTCTCATCCTCTCGCGAAAGGAGTGAGGCTGAGCCTGGGCAGGAGCCGCTCCCGGAAGCCTCCGACAGCAGCCTAGATGGTAACCCATGGCCCATGCAAGGGTGCCACCCAGAGCGGGGGGAGAAGGGCTGCTAACAAAGGTCCACCGCTGCCACCTGCCTAGGTTAGGGTCAGAGAGGGCAGTGGGACAGGCTTAGGCTGTGGGTATGAGGACTCCTCCCATGGAGGAGGGGAGGTGAAGTAGGTGTCCTCACCAGTCTGGCCCCACTGCTGGCCCGGAGCGGCCTGTCCTGGCGGCCAGACCCCGCCCTCCCCCGTGCAGACGCAGCCCCCGGGGCGGGCCAGCAGGGTGGTGAGTACAAGTCTGAGTGTGGGAGCGGGCACACCTGGGGCAGACATCCTGGCCCCGCTGGTTATTGGTTGTGCAGTCTTGGCCCTTCTGTGCCTCAGTTTCCTCAATTGTAAAGTGGGGCTCAGCCAGGGCAGTGAGACGATGCATGTGGAGCACTGCAGCTGTCCCTACCGCACAGCGAGCACGTGCATCTAAGCGGGGGCTGCTGTGACAGGAATGTTACTCTCAGCCAGTGCCAACACTGCTCCACGTGCTTGGGTCCATGGCCTCCCCGGGGGCCTTCGCCTGGGCCAGCCGGGACGGCCTAGTTCAGAGGTTTGGCCCATGAGCACACGTTTGGACCTCCTGCCGTGTGAGTGGAGATGACAGTCAGTGCTAGAGGGGCGTGGAGGAGGGGCGAGCCCTCTGATTAGAATGGCAGGCTGGATGGGGTCTGGTCTTGCTCTGGGTGGGTGGCGAAGGGCATAGGGTGCAGCCCCTCAGCTGTCCCTTCCAGAGAGAACGGGCAGCTCGGGCTTCTTCTCTCTCCCACCTCCAGCTCTTGCTTCCTGCCCAGGGCACCCTGCTGATAGTCCTTAGCACCCACATCGTCAGGCCTCGGTGACAGGCCAGCCGGCACGCCAAACTGCTCATTCGGCACCAGCTCCCGCATCCTTAACTTGCTTTCAATGAGAACATGGGATGCATCGGGCCCAGTCTCACATCTGCCTGAGGGGCCGACCTCTCGGCCCTTTAGCCTTCTTCCCATCTCCCCCAGAGGCTGGTGTGTCCCTCCCACCGGTCATACTTCGAGCTCACTTGTCACCACGCATCCTTCACTGCACTGTGTTTGTCTACTCATCGGTCTAAACCAGGGCCCAGGAGGCCAATGTTTGCTTTTATACATAAACTTTTATCAACACGGCCACACTCATTTGTTTGCACCTGGACCGTGGTGGCTTTCACACCATAAGGATAGACCTGACTAGTTGGCGCAGAAACAGTGTAGCCTGCAAGGACCAAAATATTTACTTTCTAACTCTTCAGAGAGAAAGCATGCAGGCCCCCGGACTCCTTACTGAACCCAGGGTGGCGGGTTTCCCCTTCGCCCATCCCCGGTGCTTAGCCTACAGCATGGTGGCAAACAGTTACGGACTAAATATGTGAGTGAACATTGTCACACTGCATTCTTAATTACAGATTTTAGAATAAACATCTTATCCCTGGATGACCTGGCTCCAGCTGTCAGTGAGAACTCGGATCTGGAACAGAAAGTAAGCGCAGCCATCTGATTTTTCGTTGTGGGCCATTGCATAGAAAGGCCTGCAACTGTTACCCTTCACTTAGGTCAGAGGTTCCTAACTGGAAGTAATGGTGTCGCCAGGCAATACTTGGAGACATTTGGTCGTCATGACTGGGGTGGGGTGTGCTGCTGGCACTGAGTCAGTGGCAGCTGGGCTGGAGGCTGCTCAGTGCCCTGCGAAGAACGTTCAGGCCTCAGATGTCAAGTGCCACCAGGGAGACCCTGCTGTAGTGACAGGGTGAAGGCACTTCACACAGCAGACAGTCAAGGGTCCCACTGAACACCCCCACAGCAAGAGCTGCCGGACGTGTTCCAGTGCCCCGCTGTGACTCTTGCCGTATTGGTGACCACCTCACCATCAAAGGCATGTCTTCATAACACACAGTAATTACACTGTAACAGATTTCACTTGTGCACTTGCCTCACACACTCAGGCCATCCGTGTTAAGTGCCGCAGCCCCTGCTGAAGCGTTTCAGGCCTTCTGCTCAAATACTCCGCCTGTCCCAATCTAATGAAGGATCAGTGTGGACCACTCGCCTGCGGGCCCCCAGGAGCACCCTGCACCTCATTCTAAGGCGGTGGTATTTGGAGCATGGTCACCATTCGGAAACATTTCCCAGTTATCTCTGCTGTCTTTTGTTTCAGAAAGGAGGTCAGAGGGAAAAGGCATTCCTCAAAAGCTCCTGGACCTGGGGTCCCCCGACTGCCAGCGAGGTCTCAGAGCACCTGAGTGAGCCGTCGGCCTCCTCTGCTGGGCTGACACCCGAGGAACCTACAGCCAGCATGGGGAGCCTGGCTTATTCGGAAGATTTTGAGAAATCCCCAAGTCTGATGGCATCAGAGCCAACGATCCGTTCTGGGGAGTCTCCAGACAGGACATTGGCTTCTTTGTCTGAACGCTCTATAAGCCTAAGGACAGACCGTCCCCCACCAACATGTGTGTCTCAGAAAAAGTGGGCCCAGGATGTTACAAGGGTCATGGTGAAGGAGAAGGCTGTGCAGACCCCCGACCCTGCCTTCACCTACCAGTGGACGAAGGGTGAGCATATGGCCTGAGGGCCCGAGGAGGGCGATGCAGGCCATGGCGGCAGTGACAGGCACTCAGGGTATGCACTGCGGACATCCTTGGAATCGTAACAAGGAACTCTAGGGTCTGGAGGCCTGGTTGTTGTCATTAGTTCGCTGGGGGGGACCTCGGTGCCTAGGCAGCCGCCCTGGGTGTTTCCTTCCAAGCTGTCACACATAATGGAAGAACCCAGAATTGAAGACTAAGGCCGTGGTTCTCAGTGGGTGATTCTGGACCCAGGGGACACTGGCAAGGCCTGGAGCCATTTTTGGCTGTGACAGCTAGGTGACAGTCTAGTGGGTGGAGGCCAGGAATGCTGCTCAGCATAATGTAGTGCCCAGGACGGCCCCACCAAATGTCAGTGAGCTTAGGGACAGCGTTGAGACGGAAGCTACTTCTGGGATAGAGCATCTACCAGCGGCTCATGGGGCCCAGTGCGGGGTCCCTGAGGGCTGCCACGTTGCCAGTCTCACTGATTGTCTCCGTTCAGTGTTGGGTGGATTCTCTTCCGTGGTGCAGGGGCCCCCCATTGTGACTTTCCAGACATTAATCTTGTCCCCAGTGTCAGCTTTTCGTTAAACATTGGTGTGCTCTCTTGTCTCACCTAGATGACACCCTGGGCTGTGCAAGGGGCTGTAATTCTCCCCGATTGGTTCACTTAGATTGGTGGAGGGAAGGGCTTAGCCACACAATAGTCATTGCCCCAGATCCTGCCACTCACCCTGTCTCCGTTTGTCGTTGGGACAGTGGCAGGCTTGGCGACCACCGGGCCAGCCCTGGGAGGTGCCTACGTGGACCCTGCACCCATCGCTAGTCACGTGGTCAGCGCGGATGCAATAGAAGGTAACAACCCGGCTCGGGGGGGCCTTGCAGTGAAGTGGATGAATTTTACCTGCATTTCACACCCACCCTTGAATGTGCGGCGCCCCTTTTAGTGCTGGGTTTGGGGACTCCGTTGGCAGGGATTGTCACAGTCACAGGTAGCTGCCAGTTTCTAGGATTCCAGACGGTAGACTGAGTGTCCAAGATCCTTTTGTCTGTCTCGCCAAAGGACACCAGTGTCAGGCAAAGGAGAAAGGTTATAAGTAACACACCCCTCAGCCCCTCCACACAACAAGGCTATTTTTATTTTGTGTGTTCCCCTTCGAGCCTTTTTATCCAGAAGCCATATCTGTTTTTCCTCTGAGACAGCCAGTACTTCGAGGCTGCCAGCCAGGTGGACAGGCCCTGGCCTCCCTGCTGAGTCTCGGGGAGTCCTGGGTCCTGGAAGGGCCGGCCCAGCCTGGGGCAGGAGAAGGGTGCTCAACAGTCACCCCAAAGCCTCCTCCTTAGGGAGCCTGGCTCTGCCAGGTCCCGTGGGGCCGCTGACGGCTCTCATGGTACCAGCAAGTACCTGCTGTTTTCTTCCCATTTTAGTTTTCTTAACATTTTTAAAAGATGAAGATATTAAAATATACTGATTATAACAAACAAAAAGTTTATGTTTAAAAAAGATTTTAAAAAACTTAACCTTGCCCTCGAAGATTTTCCCATGTCACTATATAGTTTTAATAATAACTTTTAAAAAGATTTTAATTACTTATTTTCAGAGAGAGGGGAAGGGAGGAAGAGAGGGAGAGAAACATTGATGGTTGCCTCTCACACCTCCCCCAACTGGGGGCCTGGCTCCCAATCCAGGCATGTGCCCTGACTGGGAATCGAACCGGCAACCTTTCGGTTTGCCCACTGAGCCACACCAGTCAGGGCAATAATGATCATTTTTAACACTTGCAGTTTTTATTTCTAATTGTATTTTTATTTAGTTAAAATTTTAATTTTTAT
Organism: Macrotus californicus; assembly: GCA_007922815.1. Classification (NCBI taxonomy): domain Eukaryota; kingdom Metazoa; phylum Chordata; class Mammalia; order Chiroptera; family Phyllostomidae; genus Macrotus; species Macrotus californicus. The sequence continues at coordinate 16,886 of VMDR010000307.1, forward strand.
TTGAATTATGTGTTTAAAAATGCATAATGTCAATTTGCCCTTTTTCTCATTTTTAAGTGGATGGTTCAATAGTCTTAGATTCATATTGTACTTTTTGGGTGTCAATTCACTAACCTTTCTTTGCGTTGGATGTGGAAGTGAAGACTTCCGTTTCTGCCGAGAGCTGAGCAGTCTAGACATGTCAGTAGAAGGCAGTTCATTTACCGGAGACAGACGCTGAATAAGCGAGGCCTTCACTACTTCCCAAGGTAGCACCACAGCTGGAAAATATCCAGACATAGTGAAGGGTAGGGCCCAAAGCAGCTGCTCTTGACGGGGTGAAGGCGCTGGTCGGGGCACGGTCCCAGGGGCCGCTCAGTAACTTGGTGCCAGGGTAGCCCTGACAGCTTATAGCCCGGCGGTGTCCGCACTCAACGACGTGCTGAAGCAGCAGCTGAGCCTGACGCAGCAGTTCATCGAGGCCAGCCGGCACCTGCACGGGTCCCTCCTGCAGTCCCTGGACCGAGACTCATTCCACTACCACACTCTGGAGGAGACCAAAGAGGTGACTGCAGTACAGCTACCACTTCCGGGGACATGGAGGGCAGGCAGGGCTCTGACCCTGGGGACAGCACTCAGCCCAGGGCTGCTTGGGACCAGTCACCGTCTGTCCTATTGAAAGGAATCTGTTCTTTCTTTGTCCACAACAGTCAGTGTGGGGTGGGGGCGCTGACAGCCAGCCCGCCAAGTGCTGAAGCTGGCACAGCTCCGAGTGACCTCGGTGAGGGGTGCTGTCACTCCACAGACTTTCCTAGCACCGCCCTGCCAGGGTCAGTCTTCTCAGGCCCAAGGGGTGAAGCTCAAGGGATGTCACACTTGCCTTTCTTTTTCCCTCTGAAAACTGAATTTTTGTCTGATTATACAAAATATGTTATTTTTTAAAATACTTAAATTTTTTAGACAGGAAGGGAGGGAGAAAAAGAGGGAAACATCAATGTGTGGTTGCCTCTCGTGCACCCTCTACTGGGGACCTGGCCTGCAACCCAGGCATGTGCCCTGACTGGGAATCGAACCAGTGACCCTTTGGTTTGCAGGCCAGCGCTCAATCAATTGAGCCACACCAGCCAGTGCTGTTTTTTTTTTTTTTTAAGGTTTTATTTACTTTTAGAGAGAGGGAAAGGGTGGGAGAGTTCAGTTGCCTTTTATACACCCCAAACTGGGGACCTGGCCTGCAACCCAGGCACGTGCCCTGACTAGGAACTGAACCGGCTACCTTTTGATTTGCAGGCTGGCGCTCAATCCATTGAGCCACACCAACCAGGGAAAAATATTTTATTTTATAAAAACACTGTTACAGATATATGTAACTTATAAAATCCTCAGTAATTTCAGAGATAACTATTACCGGCTTGATATATTCTTTACATTTTTCTTATGTAAAATATGAACTATATTATGGGTAATATATATTACATACTATATCATACAGTATATAAACTGTATTACAATGTAATAGGTATCTATATTTCCTTAGAGAAATGGCATCATACTATATGAACTCTTCTGTATTTTTATCATTTACCAGTATTTCAGCACATTTCTAAAAAATAAGGACTTTTAAAAAGGTTATAATACCACTATCATGCCAAATCCAATGAACTTTTCTTAACGTGGTTGGACATCCAGGGCTCAGCTCTCCACTTGACTCATCAGACGCGAACACAGTGTTCCCATTTTTCCATCAGGACCCAGACACGATCCGCACACCGACCGTCTTCTTTTTAGCCTCCTAATCCGAGCGGTGGTTCTCAGCCCTGAACAGCGCCCAACCCCCAGGGCTGTGCCCACCCAGGTTGTTGGCAGCAGGGCGGCCTACTGGGGACCCACTTTAAGAACCACTGCTCTACAGATCTCCCCCTTCCATCTTTTTTGTGCTCTTGTAGTTTATTTGTTGGAGAAAACAGGTTCTTTGACAGTGTCCCACATTCCAGACTTTGCCGATTGCACCTGAGGGGTCCTGCTTGGCCTCTGCTGGATGTCCGTCCGTTGACTGGACGCAAGCTGACGCCCTCTGACCACGTTGCCAGCCTGCAGCCCGGCATGGCTCCTCGCTGCCTGTTCGGGCTCACATCCTGGCAGTGGCACCAAGGCTCTTCCTCCCAAGCGCAGTTGCTCATCCTTTCAGACTCGGCCAGTTAGCCGGGGCTCATCTCTAGTTTCCACAGTATCATCACTTGGCCTTCTGTCATTTCTCCTTTGTCAGCCTGACCAGGAACTGCTGGGACAGGCACTGTCTTCCGCACCCAGAGCCCCAGTAGGCGGAGATCCTCGAAGTGACACACCTGTCTGTCCTCTGCCCCACAGTACATCAGGTACCATAGGCCCGCCCGGCTGACCATGCAGGATGCTCTGAAGGAGCTGAAGAAGGAGCTGAAGGAGCTGTGAATACCAGGTGAGGCTTGACTTGGGGGTCTGATCTAATGAGCTGGTCCGGTATTCCGGCTGTGACACAGTAGCGTCCAGGGGGCAGGTGGTACCCAAGACTCACTTGAGTGGAATCCCAGCTACAGCCTTTTCTAGCTGAGTAGTTGGCACCTCCCAGACCCCACCTCCTTGGTGTGACTGGCACCCAAGAGGATGGACCACAGACTGGTTGAAATGGAACCCAGGTGGAGCTCATGGTAAGACAGGATGCTGGCCTGTGCAGGGCCCTATGGAACGGCTCCACCTGGCCAGGTGTTGGCTTCCTAATGAGCTGAGGTAGGTTGGGGGAGGGAATGAGAAGTACCATTCACTGACAAGGACACAGGGCCAGGGGTCCACGCTGGGGACCCTGGTATGAGACACCAGGCAGAACTCCTGACCCAAGCCTACAGAGTGCAGACAGTCACACTAGACATACCTCCTCTACTGAGGCTGAGCACACTTCTGAGGTCAACACAGAGAGAAAAAGGTCTTTATGAAAAAGTCTTTATTTGAAGGCAAAACAGTAAAACCCACAAGAAATTGTTAACAGCAAGTGTTTATGCTTTATCCTGAATCAGATGCATTTAAACAATACACAGCTACAGGAAACCTAGAACAAAATCAAGTATTTTATCACATCAGGTTGAAAAGTTGGAGAGGATTTTGCATCTTATTGAAAAGAATTTTTCAAAAATGTTTCTGTACAAATAAACGGCACTGTACCCCGCTGCCTGAAGAAGCCCAACAGCCAACCCCGGTGCAGGCACCCCGCGGCTCCCTGCAGGCCTCACCTCCTTGTGGCTGGAGGGGTGAGCGGGGAAAGGAAGTGACACAGCAGGAGGCGTGTTGGTCTGAGTGGGCTATCGCACACAAGTGCTGGTGTTGGGGTTCCTCTAAGTGAAAAACACAAGCAGACACTAAGGTCACAGGTCCTCCATGGGTGTCATTCTGTGACCTGAAGATGCCTCAGATCCGTCTCCTTAGATCCTTTTGTTTCTGGAGATAATGGCAAATGGCTAACTTTCCAACAACAAAAATCAACCAAACTAAGGGCCAGTGCGTCTTGCAGGAATTAGGTTTCAAATTACTTCACTGGGGGTTGCCTTAGATCAGTGTTTTTTTAAAAACCAAACCATTTGGAGTAAAAATGAAAACCCTGTTTAACTTTGCAAACCAAGGTTTTGTTTTTCCATTTCTAAAGAGTGAGCAGTACTAGTGCCTGGCCTGAGCTTTGTCACATGTGGGAGGTGCAGGCTGTGGAGCTGGCCCACCGCGCCCGTCTGTGCTCGTCCAGGGCCGCCGCCACATGTGCCTGCTGAATTAAGTGGAGACTCACATCTGACAGTAGAGGGATGTGAGACATCCATTCCTTCAGGTGTCAAGGATTCCTGTCTGGGGAAGAGGGGCTCATGTGTCTCGCTTCACTGTCCAGGGAATGAGTTCAGGGTGTCTTCTCATGTGAATCTTACTTCTACATTAGAGCTGGTTTGCAGGTGGGGCCTGTGCCTCCCTGCAGTCGAGCACGGCACTGATCACTAGGCATGCTGTGGTTGTCTTTCTCTCTGTCGCTCTCCAAAGATGGAGGCTGTGTGAGGACCGAGCTGTCCCTACCATCTTCCACAGCTAACAAGCCAGGAAGGTCCCAGTGGCCAAGCTGCCAGCGGCTGGTGTGGCTCCTCACCACTCCTACTTGCACTCGTCCCTGGCTTTCATGCGGGCGATGAAGGAGTAGCTCTTGTTCCTGCGGTAGTTCTCGTAGGGGTCGTCCAGGGCCACGCCCACACCCTTGTACTGGTCCCACTTATCCCGCACGTCCCCCCCCTTGATGGGGTCCTGGATCCCTTGCTCTTTCACGCCGAGGCCGCCAGATCCACTCCAGCCTTAGGAAGAAAGAGGGGTGAGTGGTTACAACCTACAAAAACTGTAATCTGGTGCCTTTCCCTGACACAAAGTTAAACAGGAATGCATTTGGGGAGGCGAGCAACATGCATAAATGCTGTCTGTAAAGCAAAGCTGATCAAAGTACGAAAGAACGCCCAGCAGAACCCTGTGGGCTTGCCCTTTTCCAAAGAAACGGTGGTGAGTCGGCACTGCCTCTGACTCCATCATCCCCGACCCTGAGCCCAGAACCTTACCCATTTTCACCAGCATCTGATGTCCTTTGTTCTCTTCCCCAAGCCTGGAGTCGGGTATAGGAGGTGCTGAATTAGAACCCAGACCAGCTGAAGAACTAAAATTAAGACAGGTTACGTCTTTTAAAAAAGAGCTGGTACATTTATTGGAATGAAAACTCTCAGAATGTTACAGGGTGTGGCTTGCATGAGCGGTCACAGCGTAGGACAGACACACACACTTGTGTCTCCACCACTCTTCTTCATCCTCTTCGCCAGCCAAGTAAGGGGGCTCCCTAAGATGATGGCTCCTGCCCCCCACTGTGCAGCAAGGGTGGGGCACACCAAACCCTAAAACAGTTAGAAACACAGCCCAGCCACCGCCTCAGGCTTTACAATGGGACCACAAAACGGTAAGACCACAGTGTGAGATGAGGAGGCGCCAATGTCACCGCTTGGGTGTCCCTGAGGCGCTGTCCCAGCACAGGCCACTGCGAGCATGTCTTCTAATGACACGTTTCACATTCACAGCAAAGCCTCAGAAGTTCCAGTGCTACCAGCGGGTCACTGGACAGTTAAGACAGAAATCTTACGGCGGAGTGGGGCTCCTGGACCGCGACCGACGTCTCCTCCCTGGGGAGTATGACTTGGACCGGGAGCGGGAGCGGGACCTCGAGCGGCTTCTTGAGGAGCGGGATCGGCTACGGCTCCTGTTGGGGAAGAGAAGGGAGAGCCCTGCGGGTCAGCCCCGCGGCAACGCAGAAGCCTAAGGCCCAAATCCCCGAGAGGTGGAACCTGCCTACCTGGAGCGGGAACGGGAGTAGGAGCGGGAACGGGAGCAGGAACGGGACCGTGACCTTGAGTAAGAGCCAGATGACTTGGAGGACCTCGAGTTGGAGCGAGAGGAGGAACGCCCTCGGCTTTTGGACCGGCTCCGAGACCGTGAGGGTCCGCTGCAGGGAGAGGCTGCTGAGCTGGAGCCGACACCTCCCAGCTCCCACACAAACTGAGCCTGCCACCCCCACCCGATTTTGGGAGGACCCTATGGGTACATATCAGGGTAAGGTCATGTCATTCACACGAGGGTGTTGTGTTGCTAAGCAGCTTGGTGAATACAGACCATAGCAACCTTTTCTTGTGCTGGTGTTTTCAGTCTAACTCAGGCCGTGGAAACAGCTCCCACCCGGTGCCTCTGTCACAGGGGCCAGATCCCAGACCCAGGCAGGGGCCAGACCTGACTTCCTCTACCTATGTTTCGGGGTGTGTGTGACATCATATATTTGGGCAGTATGCGAGGTGCTGGGGCATGCTAAGACACATTAGGATGTGAAAGAACAGCGTGTCTAGGTCTAAGGCAATTCACGACAAAATCCAGCCAGGGAGGCGATGACTCCGCAGGTTAGCAGGCACGCCCTTACCTGTTCCTCTTCTCCTGGCCTTTCCGCCGTCGGGCCCGCATTTTTGCTCGGAAGAACTCATAGAGGCCATTCTGCTCCCAGCCTTCGCTGTAAGACAGGGTAATCCCTGAGTGACCACACCGCCACCCCCTTCCCCGACACAGGGCACTGGGGAAAGTTCATCAGGAGTAGCCTCCCCGCACCCGCCACAAGCCTTCAGAGGTGTAGCCTCCCCACTCCCCTTCACTCAGGATGCTGAGCACCACCCCCCCCGCCCCCCGCCCTGCACTTGGGTGGCCATTTCCATGGCACCCTTTCTCAGATATGGAAGCAGGCTGAGGTCAGACACCTGCTGGCAAGTGGAGAGACCGGGCTGTAAGCCAGCTCTACCCGGCTCCCGGCCTTTTGGAACTGCTGTTTCAAGAAAGCTGGGGGGGGGGGGGGGAGTTAGGACCTGTGGTCATACTGAAGCTGGGGACCAGGGGCTCTGACCCCTAGATGGGCACACCTGCACCTGGCACAGGACAATAAGCCATTTCAGCTGGGCTGGCAAAGAGGCCGTGGGGGAAGGGTACCCTGAAAGGGACCATGACAAAACCTGGGTGTGCAGCAGGAAGCCACATCTGGAACGTGCCGTGTCTGAGCTAAGGTCTTGTTCTCATGGATAAATCTTAAGTAGAAAAGTCTTCCTTTCAATTTTTATTTATTGATTTGAGAGAAACATCCACTTGTTGTTCTACTTATTTATGTATTCACCGGTTAATTCTTGTCAAGTGCTATAACCGGGGACCAAATCCACAACCTTGGTGTATCAATATGACGCTCTAACCAATCGAGTTACCCAGCCAGAGCTGGAAAAGCCTTTCATCAAGGGCTACTATGCAGCCCTGACTGGTGTGGCTCAGCTGGTTGAGCTTCATTCCACAAAGCAAAAAGGTTGCTGGTTCAATCCCTGGTCGGGGCACATGCCTGGGTTGGGGGCCAGGTCCCTGGTTGGGGTGCATGCAAGAGGCAGCTGATCAATGTCTCTCTTACATGGGTACTTTTTCTTCCTCTTCCTCCCCCCCTTCCCCTCTCTCTAGAAATAAATGGAGTCTTAAAAAATAAAAGGGCCACTGTGTGTGACACATACCGCCCACAGCCGGGGGACAGACCCTCTAACTCGAACTGGCGATTTCTCTTAGAGACATCACACTTCTCACCTGGGCCACACACCACGCTGGGCAGAAGGCATGGCTGGTACGAGTCTTCCTTGTGAGGCCAAGTTGGGGAAGACAGGCTGGGAGATGGGACAGAGACTCCCCTCCCATCACCAGCCCCACTGCTGGGTCTCCCCAAGCCACGTACCTGTTCCTGGGCCTGTCATGGGAAGGAGGGCTGTAAAAGGCCTCCACGGCCGCCAGCAGCCTCTCACTTGGTGGCATGGGGGGAGGAAGGCGAATGTCTTTAGGGTCCAAAGGCTTGTACTCATGATCTTCCAGCTGCAGTGGAGAACACAGTTGTCACTGCCCCTTGCTGGAGCCCCCATCAGGCCCACCCAGAAGGCTGCAGGCACGGGGGCAGGAGACAGGCCCTAGTTTGGTGTTCAGGTTGCCCTGGGCACCGGTGTGCGCATCCTGCCCTTCTTAGGAGGCCCACCCTCTTGTCGGGCTTCAGCCACATCCTAAGTAGGGTGGTTGAGAGCTCCCCCTTGAGGCTGATAAAAGCCACAGAGTTCTTTCTCCAGCAACATAGAAGATGTGGCCTCAGGCTAAGGAGACAGAAAGAGCCCCTGGTTCATTCACAGACAGGTTGTGAGTTCCGGATGCCCTATTTGCAGATGCCACCCTGCTCCCCGACTTCCTACCCCAGGCTCCATCCTCTCCCTTGCAGGCCATCTCACAATCACAGCAGCTTTTGCTGGACCCAGGAGCCCCTTCTCAGTAACAGCTCATCAATCGCCCATTTGCCTCTACCTCTCCCTGCAACCTGGTAGACTCTTCTCTATTTTGTAATCTGTGATGGCTCAGAGGGCATGGAAAAGGGCAGTGACCAGCAGAGCCCCCAAAGCCCCAGCCCCTTGCTCAGCTCACCCCTCACATGCCCTACCCCACCTCTGCAGATTCCCGAGTTCCCCCAAGGCACACCCCAGAGGCTACCCCTTTCCTGAAAAATCCCTGTGCCATCAGCCCCTGGACAAGGTGGCTTCCAAGGACCAGTACGGTGAGGACCTGTGCCTCATGCACAAGCCAGCCTGCTCCAAGTGGCAGCAAACTCGCAGCGCTGGGAGCGAGGTGGCACGGGTCTTGCTGGCGCAGGCGCGCTCTCACGGGCTTGGTCAAGTTCACCGGGGGTGAGGAACGAGAAGAGAAGCGGCCCGGGAAGCACTGTTTGGCAGCCTACGGGGAACGGGTTCCACCTGTGGGCTTTTCACACGGGGACAGAGGCACCAGCTCCAGCATGCGCCACTAAGCTTGGCACTCACCACAGACCTTACCTTCACAAGGGGGGCCATCAGCCCGGCGGGGAGATCAAAGTAGGGAACGTTGGGGACCAGACTGGGGTCATCGTGGTTGATGTGGGGAGGGCCCTGTCGCCGCATGTGGGGGGGTTGTCCGTTGAAGCCATGGGGAGGAGGGCCAAAGTCAGGGTGCTGGGGCCCTCCCCAGGGTGGGTGCTCATTGATCCCAGGATGTGGCATGCGGTGGCCAGGGTGGTGGTGAGGGGGTCCCATCTCTGCAAAACAAAAACTTGTCTCAGGCTTGCAGGAAGTTATGAGCTGGGTAGTGCCAAGGGCTCAGCCACACTCTCCTAGGTGACAAGTGACAGCAGAAAGGGGCTCAGAGAAAGGCAAAGGTGCCAGCACCCACTTTCTGGGCAGCCCCATCTGGCACCTTCTCTACCACTGCTTCACTCACTGCTTCGGCTCGGCTCAGAGGGGCTGGTCCTGCACCCACAGCAGCACCTGACGGACCTCACAGGTTAAGGAAGGAACCGCAGGGAAATCACAGAACCTTCGAACAGCCCTGTTACAGGCTCAACTGCACTCCCTGCCACCATTCACCACCAGTCTTAACCCTCAGTACCTCAGAATGTGGCTGCATTTGGAGACGGGATCTTTACAGAGGTAATTAATTTAAAATAAATTCATATGGATGGGTCCTGATCCAGTGTGACTTAGAAGAGATTTGGACAGACAGGAAGAGAGGGGAGACCATGTGAGGACACAGGGAGAAGACGGCTGTCTACAAACCCAGAAGCGAGGCCTCAGAAGGAACTAACCCTATTTCCACTGGGAAACAGTCAATGCCTGCTGTTGGAGCCATCCGGTCTGCGGGCCTCTGCCACGCCATCCCAGGGCATTAACCCAAGCAGTAAAAGTGCTAAGTGATCTCCGAGCTGAATTTATAACCAAGGATGGATTTAAAAATAAAGGCAGAGGCACCCTGGACTGTTAGTTCAGTTGGTTAGAGCATTGTCCCAATACACCAAGGTTGTGGGTTCGATCCTTGGTCAGGGTACATACAAGAACCAACCAATGAATGCATAAAGTGGAACAACAAATTGATGTCTCTCTCCCTTCCATTCTCTAAAATCAATAAATTAAAAAAAATTAAAAGTAGAAGCAGTAATACAGTAGGAATGAAATTATTTTAAAAAGAAAAAATTAAGAAAGGTAAGGATTCTTTGAAAAAACCAGTGAGCAGAGAAACTGATAAAAACTTGGACAAGGAACAGGGGAGCAACCCCATGACAGCAGTGTGGTCCGGCCCCGGACTCGGTGCCTGCCGAGTGCTGCTGTGGGCACTCAGGGGTTACATTTCCTTCCGGAGTCTGTGTTCCCTTCTCTGCAGGGGAGAGAGACGGTGCCCTGTTCCTGGGAGTGTGGGGAGAGGGACGAGGAGGTTACACCTCCACAGCCTGGTGTGTGGTTGTTGCTGACACCTGAGTTGCACCAGCCTATTTGCCTGTCATCACATGACCCTGATGTGACCTAGACTCAAGACACATGAGGTGCACAGCAAGGACTAAGAGCAGTGCCATCAGCCTGTTCTGGACAGACCTGTTAGGTGCCTCCTCCAGGCAGACAGCCTGGACTTCTCCAAGAACCACAGGCAAGAGAGGGCTGTGTGCACTGGGCCTCTGAACTGGCAGAGCACTCACCAGCAGGGAAGTCCCCCTGAGGGTAGTCAAAGCGGTGAGGATAGGGCGGTCGCTCAAAGGGGTGCCTCGGGGGGAAGTCATCCTGCATGAAGCGGGGCGGGAAGCGGTTGAAGTTGTGGGGGTGTGGCGGCTGGTTGAACTGCGGGTGCTGCTGATGGGGTGGGAAGGGCCCACGGAAGTGTGGTGGCCGCTGCATGCGGAAGGGCGGCTCTCGCTGGCCGCTACCCCAGGGTGGCTGCTCGTGCTGGTTGTTCCAGGGGCCCTCGAACTGGCTATTCCAGTTGGGGTCAGGCTGGCTGTTCCAGGGTGCATCACGCTGGCCGTTCCAGCCTGGGTCCCCACGCTGCTCACCCCACATGCCCTCGTGGCTGTTGTTCCAAGGCGGGCAGTGGGGTGGCCCACCCTGGTGGTGCGGGTAGGGGGGCTGCTCGGGAGGCTGCAAGACAAAAAGCAGATGTAAGCCACTTGTGAATCTCATCCAGCACCCTACAGACATCTGGCCTCACAGTGCCTGGTGCTACATGCTGGTGGTCCACTGGGCGCTGCCCTGGGCAGGCCATGGTGCCTTGTTGACTGACATGTGCAGTGGATGCTGTGGTACCTGCCCCACCACTGGCCCCTCATGTCCATGCAGATGACCCGACTCCCAGCTGCTGCACCCACATCTTGGCTGAGAACTTCTTTTGGGTCAGCACATAAGCCCCACGAACAGGGGCTCTAGACTCCGTCTCCCCCTCGGTGGACAGTGCAGAAGTGCCTCTCCCACCATGACCAGAGCATGTGGAGTGACTGATCCCCAGGGGCCCATGGTGGCCACCTACCCTGAAGACACCCCCCTTTATAACTTCCCCTCTACCTTGAGCTGCCTCCACTCCTGGGTCATCTCCTACATGAACTATTGCCCTCAAATCCTGCCTCAGTGTCTGCCCCTGGGTCCATCCCAGGAAGCGTTTCCATAGGTTGAAGACAGTATCACTCCAATCTCACCCAGCTGCTTCTCTGAAGACTTAAAGCTGGACTACAACCCAGACTCAGAGCCAGGGAAGGGTGTGTCCAGAGGTGGCCGACCGGAGGGCTCTCCTCTAGGGTCATGGTTGGTTAGTTCCACTGACCACCACCACAGGGAGGCCGGCCCAGGCCACCACACCCACAGGAAGCCAGGAAACCAGATTTTAAATATGGCAACTATTTAAAAATGTGTAAGACACCACATGGGCAGGCCGGCCAAGTGCACTGCCCAACCAGGGCAGACCCTCAGTGAGGGGACCCTGTTCTTGGAGGCCTCCCTGTCATGCTATGCTGGGTGAGATGACCCTCGTCCTGGCCTAGAAGTTTCTGACCCCAAGGAAACAGGAGGAAGTGACCAATATCTCAGCCCCAGAAAATGCTACCAGCCTGACACTTGTGACCTTTCCCTTCCTTATAAAACCACCATGTTCTTTCCAGGGTGACAAGATATGGACACAATGCTAGTTAAACCAGTCAAAAAAAGGGACAGAAGGGGAACACCCTCTTGTACTTAACTCTGTGGACTTTCCCAGCACTCACAGGAGAATGGGGACCTGTTACTGAGAACCCCAAATGATCAAAATGCCAGAGAAGAAATACCTGCTGTTGACCCCAAGGAGCAACGGGGTGAGGCTGGTCAAACCAGGGAGGTTTGTTAGGCGGGATCTGGTCATGGGGCCCAGGGCCCCGGGGGCCAGTGGCTGCAGGGTCCTGGACCCCTCCCGAGGCGTCGTAATCGGAGGATCCGGGCATTTGGATGGGAGGCTTGTTGTCATCTGGAGCCAGGCAAGAAGGCAGTTAGCAGAGGCCCCGGTAGCAAAAGGCACCACCCCAAACGGTCTTCGGCAAACAACCAGGCAGCCCAGGCCGGGCTTTATTTCCCGATAAACCCTGGCTTTCTGACCCCACTAAACACCACTCACTGCTGGGAGGGCAGCCGAAGCAGGGAAGCCGCCCCACACAAGACACACACCCCCTTCCGAGAACTCTGCGACAAAGGCCTCTGCCTTGTCGACGTCAGTTTGCTGAGGAATTTCATCGTCCCTGAGCTTATTGACTTCTCTGAATCTAGCTGAAAGATCTCCTCTCACGTGATCTGTTATTTCATCAGATTTTTAGTGTGAAGCCATCCCTGTGCATTCCTGAGGCGTGTCCTTTTAGGTCATAATATATTTTTAAAATACTTGGCTAGATTTCACTAAGTTTTTGTTCAGTCTTTCCACATCTTTATTTAGAGGGCACAGTGCATTATATTTTAATTCTTGCCCTGCCCCTGCCTATCCGGAGAGAAAGTCACCCTGGTCTTGGAGAACGACTTGGGCCCTTCCTCTCCGCCTGTTCTCTGGGACAGCTCAGGCAGGAGAGCTGTCCAAGCTGTAGAAGTTCTGTTACACTCACACGTGAGCTCTCCCTGCCTGGCGCTTTAAACTGATTAGAACCTGGCCTGTGACTGTATAATCAGAGCCCTTCTCTTGGGGGTGGGGCGTGGGAGGGTGCTTTCTGGGGATGGCCCCCAAGAGTGGGTGCAGAGGGGGCCACATACCGGGCTGGGTAGTTGGTGGGATGGCTGGGGTGGGCGTGGGGGCTGGCGGGGGGGCAGGTGGTGGCGGCGTGGCCTTGACTTCGGCTTCCATTTGCGGCATCTGGATCTGCTGCTGCTGCTGCTGCTGCTGCTGCTGTTGTTGCTGCTGCTGCTGCTGCTGCTGCTGGGCCAAGCTGTTGACGAACTCCTCATGCTGCGTCTTGAGGGTCTGTATCTGCTGCTGGAAGGCCAGCTGCACTGGCTGGACAACTGAGGAGTACTCGTTGATGAGTGTTGCCTGGCAGAGAGGAAAGGGCAGCTGGTACTCAGTGTTCAGGGCCAGGGGGCCCACCCCTTCGGGGACAAATGCTGGGAAACCATTGGGAAGTCGAGGTGCTGCCATGGGCAGTGAGGCAGGAAGGTGACTGTCATGTAAACCAACCAACCTGGTCTTGACAACCAGAGCATCTGAACCTAGCTAAAGCCTTGGTGACATGCAGTGCAGTTTAGAACTCCCTGATAACGAAACCCAGCAGTGACAGCTGTGCCCTAGGTGGCCACACAAACTTCAAACACATGTCACTGACAAACATTCTGGGACAGGCTCATGGGACATGCCTACTCGCTGCCTGGCTTTGAACGAGTCACCAGCTCCCTGAGCCTCAATTTTTCTCATCTGCAAAATGGAACAACATTGGGACGAACTTCCAAGGATTTCAGGGAGGAGTCGGTGACTAGCACATGGAAGAGGACTAGTACGAAGGAGCCAGCAATCGTAAGCTGCAACCGTGAACTTGGGAGGAAAAAGCAGTCAGTGTAGTTGTCTGACGGAGGTGAGGAGTCTATTTTTAGTAGAGAAAATATGAAGTACACTTTCCTCATTTCCTGAGCAAGAGAGCCTGTCCCCTGTTGAAGGGATGGTGTTTAGGACCATCGCTGAGGAAAGCAGCCTGCACACAGTGCCTGACATTCAGCCAGGCCTTCCGGCCTGAGAGATGGGGTATGAGCTGTGCCTTTTATTCCAGCAGCTGTGCCTGGGGCGGTGATGCTGGTGCCATGGCAGAGGGGACAGGAAGTCCCTCCCCACCCTGCGCCTGTGTCCTGGGCAAAGGCAGACACATGAATGAGGAGCACTGACTGCACACGGTGACTGCCACAGCAGCCTAGACTGCATGGGAGTCTCCTCGGGTCCCCATTGCATGAATGCACAACTGAAGGACCAGCACAAACAGGCTGGTGACACCCCAAGAGCAGGCCTACACTGGGAATTGGGTCACAAACACACTAGCAAGTCTTACCCAGGAGGGTCTGCCCCTCACTACACATGGGGCAGGGCCCCCTCAAGGCTTCTGCTCAGACCTCAGGCCCCAACATTCACCAGAGGCACACCTGGGATCCCAGGTTAGAAAATGCCACCTGGGCTCCAAGGTCACCCTTCCACCAGGTGCTTCCAGCCCGGGTTGGAGAGGTGAGCCCCACAACTTCTAAAAACCGCTAGGGTCGCATCTGGCTTGGACCCAGGGTGTGGTTTGAGAGAGACCAGCACTCACCTGGTACTGGCCGAGCCCCAGGGCCGGGCTCTGCAACTGCTGGATGATGGAGTCGTCAAAGTAGCCATTCTTCTCCCACAGCTGCAGGAGCTAGATGGGGTAGGACGAGAAGTCATGCCAGGGGAAAACGACATGACCAGCCCCTGCCCACCCCCCCCTCCAGGCTGCACCACATACCCGGGCGATCTTTTGCTGCTTGTCCTCCTCCACGGCCAAGAAGCTGGTGCAGTAGATGGGCACCACAACCTTCTGCAGGGCGGCCAGCAGCTCCCTGGCCTGCTTGCGCTGGCTGTGAGGGAGAGACCTTCCGCGCATCAGGGCCCTGGGGCGGGACCCGGCCACGCGCCCGTTACCATCGCGGCTCCAGCCATAGCACCCTCTGCCTTCTCAGGGAACGGGCCCCCAACCCAGCTGGGACGAGGGCTGGGCTTCCCTCAAGACCTGTGCTGGCACTTGGGCCCGACTGACAGACAGACAGCAGTAGGAGGAGGGAAAAAAATCACAGGCGGGGGACATTCAGAGCAAAGTTTGTCACCCTGGTCTGCTCGTTAGCAAAATAACCCTTCCTTCCTGGGGTAGCATGGCCATGGACAGAAACGGGGCCTATGAGAGCCCCACTGTCCACAAAGGACCAGCCAGGGCTGCTGTGGGCTCACGGACTTGTCTACATGGCCTTGCTGAGTGCCACCATCCCCTGTGCACAAAAAATCTCCAACTTTGCCCCCACATTTCTGGAAGCAAGAGTGTGCCCTGCTTTGGGGACTTGAGGCTGGCCGGGCAAGGCAGCCTGCTCCCACATTCTTTGGGAGGCACTCTGTGCATACATGGGTGTGGAAGCCCTGGCAGCTATACACTGAGGTGACATAGGGCCCCCAGCGTGGCAGTGACAGAGCCTAGATAGTATATCTGCTGCTTCCCGGGGAGGACACGAGGCAGATGGCGAGTGACTGAAACCCCTCCCAACACCGAGCTCACCAGAGGGAGCTCACAGACAGGATGGAGTGCCTGGGGTCAGGGGAGAGAGAGCAGTCCAGGTGGGAGAACAGGCAGGACAGGGCTGTCTCTGCAGAGCTTCCCTGGAGTCAGAAGAGCGGTGGGTAAAAGCAGGAAGGCAGGGAAGGTTCCGGGTAGCTGCCTATTTCCCCATACCAGAGAACTAAGGGAACGACAACGCAGGGAGTGGCTGAGTGGGGGATGGGGAGGGCAGGTACCCAGGACGCACATGCAGTGGAAGACAGGACAAGGCAAAGGACCAAGGGGGCAGGTCAGTTTCTGCTGCCCTCACTGGCACTGAACCCTTCAGCTGGCCAAGCTCAAAGCCAGACATGGCAGCCACACACCAGCCTCACTAGCACTGTTTCCTTCTGCCTGTCCCCTCCCGGGACCTGCCTTGGTTCAGGTATCTGGTTCCTTAAGTTATTATTAACCTTTGTCGTAAGGCTCCAAGGAGGTGCAGATGTAAACACTGGTCTGGCCTGGGGAGGGCTATGGTGGTGCTGGGACGGTCAGCAAGGGGAACCTGGCATCAAGAGCCCTGAAGCAAGGCAGTTAGATGACTAGAGGTGTGTACGTGTGTCACTGAGGGGAACTGACAGTCAACAGAGAAGTGATGAAAGACAGTAGAAGCTGCCCCAAGAGAGCAAGGAGCCAAGGAACGGTGGCCCTAGGTAAGGTGAGGGGTCTGGGAATGGGCCAAGGCGTGCGCACGTGTGTGTGTGTGGAGAGGGGGGTGGTACTTATGGCATAGACTGACCCTCCCCCAGGGTCTCTGGACAAGTGACCCCCCGTCCTGGGACAGGCCAAGCTACTGAGTGAAGAGCAGCAACCATGAGAGGGCCGGAGGGCGAGGCGAGCTGGGCCTGGGGGCCCTTACCAGTGGTGCAGCACATCATTGATCAGGTAGATGAGGTGCAGCCGCAGCTCAAAGTGCGCCCCATCAGCCGTGATGCGGTTCCGGAGGTGGCCCGCCATCAGCTCACAGTGTGGAGGGGACTTAGCGTTGCTGAACATCCAGTTCTTCCCGGCCTGCAACAGCCAGAGCGATGGGTGAGCAGGGCTGGGCTCCCCCAGCCAGAGCGTGGGCAGGTGTCCAGGGAGGTCAGAGCACAGCTGAGGCGTGGTGCCCAAGGGTTTGGCTGCACACTACAGCCTCTGCCTGCCTTCCTTCTCCCTCTTGGACGTGCTCAGGAGAGAAGGGCAGTGGCAGACAGGGTACCCATACAGGAGCCCCAGCCCAGAAAGGCTTTGGCGGGCTCCCACCTGTCAGGAGCACTGAGCCCACCAGCCCTCACCGAGATGGCGTCTTTGGTGCACGTGTCAATGATGGGCTGCAGCAGGTTGTCAAACTCATTCATGTCTAGCTGGGTCTCCTCCAGGAGCTTCTGCATCTGCTGCTCCACCGCATGGGCCACCGCCGCCGTCACCTGCTCCTGAGAGGCCAGGTGGGACCAAGACTGCCCATCAGTGCCCCACCACAGCACTAGGAGGCCCTGTTTCTCACGTATGCAGCATCAGACCCGCACCTGGGGCAGTCACAGCCATGGCAGGCAGAGTGGGCGGAGGGTAAAATAAGACAAGACACAGGAAGACAGTATCTGCCTCTCAACCTCCAGGTGACAGATGGAATGGTTAAGACACAGAGGAACAAGGAATCTCTGCAGGCCAATTCAACACAAAAGGGAAGAAGAGCGAGCAACGATATGGACAGACAATACAGGGAGGGCACATAAATGGTCCCTAGTCAGGAGAAAGGAGAACAACCTCACCAGCAACCAGGGACTCGGAAATTAAAACAGGATGCCAGAGGTTCGCCCATTAGGTCGGGAAACAGAGAGACCACTGGGATCCAGCACTGCTGTGGGGACAGGCGGTCTGCTCAGGGCTGGCAGAGGCCAGAACCCCCCAGCCTATGAGGAGCTCCATCCAGAAACTGAGGGTATGTGATCTGGCATATTTTATAGTCAGCAATACGACAGTAATCTTAAATCTAATTAAAACTGGGGACGGTGTTCCAGATGTTTTAGTTTTTATGTAGCTCAATTTCCTGGTGACCTGTTCTACTGTACTTGGCTGAAGCACCAGAACTGATGGATCGGGACAGAAGGTCCTTCCCATTACAGCTTGGAGTGACCTGGCTAGCAAGAACTGGTACCAATGGCACCAGAGGCCACCTGGCACTCATAATTTCTAATGTGCAGTCCCACTCACAGGTGTCCACACCAGCAAACCACTTGTGTGGTCATTTTACTGGAGAAGCCACCTCTGTCCAGAGTCAGCAGTTGGGCTAAACACGCCAGGGGTGGTAGCAGCACCGGAGCATCGCTGAGCAATGGGCAGCACTGTCCTCAGTGTTGGTGCCTGGTAACGAGTCCCAACGTGCAGATGCAAAAACTGAAGCACAGGCATAAGCTCCAGACACCCACATCAGGACTAAGAGAGGAAAGGGCAGGGCCTTAGGCTTACTCAGGGTACCCATCTCAGGGGTGGTGGAGTGGGAGGGAAGAGGAGAAACAGGCCCCGTACCTGTCTGAGGGCCAGCAGGTGCTGCTCCTGCTGCTGCAGGTTCCACTGGCTCTGCTGGATGAGCTCATCCATGGACGGGGCTCCCTGGGCAGGTGGGATGGGTGCAGCAGGGGCTAGCGGGGGCTGCGTGAGGGGTGGCAGGGCTGCGGCCGGCTCCAGCTCTGGGGCCTGCTGCTTGCAGATGACTGGCAGAAGAGGAGGAAAGGTGGCCTCATGAGAAAGTGGCTGGGGTCTAGTTGTCCCCTTGGCTGCCTCTTGGGCAGCTCTGGGCCACAGGGGCTCCCTTCCTTACACTCACCACCCACAGAAGACTTCTGTGCTGTGCTACCGCCACATAGCCCACCTCAGCCACCCGCACCAAAGCCTGCCAGGTTCCCCTCACTTGCAGCCAGGCCCTCCCACCCACCCCCATTTCCTCAGAGCCCAGACCCAACCTCCTTCCAGGGTCCCATCCACCACCTCCACATCGGTCCACTCCCTGGAGACCTCAGGACTGTAACCTTGCCACTCCGGCCAACACCTTCTGTCTTGCCCAGTGTCCTTTGACACAGACCAAACCCGAGCCCATCCCCCTTTACCCTCTTCACCTCACCTAGGCCTGAACTGATACTAAATCCAGGCAACAGCCCTGCCCCAAAGGGTGTCTCCCCTAGTCCCCCAGCCTCCTCTGCCACTATCCCCTAATCTACTCTTCAATTTCAGGACATCAAAGCCACCTGACCTCCAGCCAGTAAGTCCCAAAACCTGAGGTCCCACGACTACCACCACCCCTGAGCACAGGCTGTGGCCTACCATCCCCGCCGCTAATTTCCTGATGCTGACTCTTTGGGGAAAGACTCCTTGGCATTTCAGAGTCAGTCTAGGTTCAGCCAGTGTGGGATGCCCATCCTGCTGATAGGAGCCTGGGTCAGGTAAGTGTGTGCCCCAAATCTGGCCAGATGAGAAGGGATGGAAATTTGGACAGCAGGGTTTACAATGTGAAGGGTCGCTGGACAAAATGGTCTCCCCGTTGGAACCACTGTCTGGTCTCAACATGACCATGCATTGTGGAGCCCTCCTAAGTCCCACCCCAAGGGGGCCAGGCCTCTGCACAAGGACGGGCAAATGGGGTGGAAGGTACTGCCTGGGCCCATCATGGGGCTCCCAGTCACTTCTTAGGCCTAACTGAGCTTTCCGGTGTTCGCATCCAAGGACGCCCTCTGGGATGACTTCCTCGGCTTGCCTCTGGGCACCCTCTGCCGCCCTCCCAAAGACACTTCTTCAGCAAATCTGTTCTCACGCTATCATTTCTCTATTTTCTCCCTCTTTACTGACTGCTCCCCGCAGCACTAAACACAAACCTGTCTTCTGTCTTAACTCTCCCTTAATCCCATGCCCCCTTCTCAACAATTTTATGGCCAAGATTCTGCCTCAATTCATCTATCTCAGCCCAGGGCAAGTCTGGCTCTGCCCACCCATCCCCACCCCTATCCCCACAACCCGTCTCTCTTGGCCTATGTAGCTGCCCCCTCGGCCCCTTTCTTTCTCTCCAACCCTTAAATGCTGGGATGCCAGAGCTGTCTTCTCTCCGGAGCCCCCAGGGCACTCTGATATGTCCCTGTGGCTGCAATTACAATCTGCACACCGTGATTCCTAAATCTATCGTGTCCTTCCTGGATTCTTGAGCTCTGGATCTAATTACAGCTTAAACAGCCCACAGCTTCACACGGGCACCTCGCACGAGCCCACGTTTCCTCTTGCTCCACTCCCACCAGGCCTGCTCCTAGCCTCTGCACTGGCACTGCTGTGCCCACACACCCAACCAGAAGACTACAGGGCACACACCCTCCTCGCTCCCTTGCACCTCACACTGACAAGTCAACCTGTGCTGTCAAGTCAGCTCCCTAGATCACGTGCTGGTCTGTCTGTGTCCCTGCTGTCACTAGCACAACTCTGCTGTCACATCACCCTTGAAAGTGGTCTCCCTGCATCTAGTCCTGGCCCCTCTGCCTCTTTTCCACATGGCAACTACAGTGCTGCTACTCCAAGTGTGGTCTGAGGATCGGTCAGGCACTACCAAGACTAAGCCAATACAGAAATGGTAAGGGAGCATTTAGTGTCTTCACAGTAATCTGACGTTTCATAGCTCCCATTTTCACTGTATTTTACACAGGTGTACTTTCTACAGTGGAGTGGAGATTTAAAAAAACAAAAACTGGTCCTTCATCAAAGTTTGCAAAGTGCCATTCTAGAACAACCGTGGGCCTCAGTCTGTAAGTGGCTAACGCTGCTGCAGAACACAGACCTGAAACCAACCCTTCAAGAGACTTCCAAGGATCCCAGGAAAATCCCTAAGTCCCGGGCAAGCCAGCTCTCCTTGCTCTGCATCCTCACTCTGCGCTGCTCTAAGAAGCCCTCCTTCTCAGAGCTTCAGCTTTTGTCCCTTCCATTCCCCAGCCCCTCCTAAGGTGCTTTCCTCTGCCTGAGCACCCTTCTCCCCTCGGTCTCCATCTGGCTAACTCTGATACATTCTTTAATCCCAGCAAGGTATTGTTACCTGCAGAAAGCACTTCATGACTTCCAACCTTCCCCTGTTAAAAGCACGCTATCCTTCCCGGGTTATGGCACCAAGCCCCAAGCCACCCTGGATATCTGACTCTGTAGGGTGAAGTGAACGGGCTCCCCTGGTAAAGGAAGCAGCTCTCACCCCCTGGTCACACTAGCCAAAGCACTATGTTCCCCTGCCTAGTTATGCCAACAATATCCACCTGGTGCCCCAGTTCACGAATTCAACCCTTTAACCCCACCCGCCCCCCAGCCCCAGTCCCTCAGACTAAACCCACTGACCTAATTCAGACCTTACCATCAAATGCCCCGTTCACTCCCCTGCCAGCCGCAGGGGTCCTAGCCTCCTCTCCTGTTCCCTCTAGTCTTGCCACACTGGCCACAAGAACCTGACTCAGGTCTCCTTTGTTTCAAACTCTCACAGGTTCACTGCCTGTAGAAGGGGTTTTAAACTTGGTGGGCCAGAGCTAAGGAGTGACTGCTCCAGAAACACATTAAGCACATACAACACTTTGCCTACAATTTCAGGGAGCTGCTCTCTCTCACCACCATCTCAAACATAAGTAGGCAGAAGAACCCCTGAACTTACGGATAAAACCCAAACACTGTCCTGGCATTTCCACTCCAGACCAAATGCTTGCCTTCTCCACACATGTTCTACACTCCAGCCATGCTGGGCCTCTCATGGCTTTTCCCACAGATACTTGAACACACCAGGCTTGTTCAAACCACTGCACCTCTGCCATTTCTTACAAGTTCTTTACTGAACCTCTACTATGTACTATATATTAGAGCACAGCAATGACCCAAAACAAAGGCTGCTGCTTGTAGTACAGACTACATTTAGCTTTCAATGCCCATCAACTAGGCAGTCCCCTATTTACTCAAACAACGTATTTAGAAGCTAAGGATTCGCTATGGAACAAGACAGATGTACCTTACTACCCGGTGGCTATTTATTATCCAAGTGACAGCTGTGATTCCTAACTCCACCTTAAACTCTTTTGAGGGCAGGACCAGAACCCTGACACCCAACTCAGTGAACATCAATAAACACCAGCCAAGAACTAAAACCCAGAGGCCCAATTCCTTTTGATTTGGACTGCAAGCAACTGAAATGCACAAAAACCTTGCTGGACCCAGGAAGAGCCCACAAAGGGGGCTGGATAGTGCCTGAAAAAGAGTCCCCATCCCGCCTCTATCCCGTCCTTCCTGGAAAACACTGAAGCGGTCACTCAACTTCTGCTGACCTCAATCATCACATCTGCACAACAACAGAAAAAATCCCTGATCCTGAGCCCAGGGGAAGATCGATAAACTCGTTCTCCATTACACTCCGACTCAGCAACTGCTCGCTGTAAGCCTGAGAACAGCAGATGGGATCAAGAAGGCCGAGTGGCCCCGTTTTCAAAGAGCGAGCACGCGACCCAAAAGGCGGCTTGTAGTAGAGCCGCACTGGAACCAGAGAAGGGAGTCGCTCGAGGGTGCGGCCAGAGAGCGAGGACGACTCACGCTGCTGCTGTTCGAGCGCCAGCTTGCACTTGTAGTAACTGTAGAACTCGCCTCCGAACAGAAACGAGAATTTCGGGTTGTCCTTCTGCTTCTCCATCGTCATCTTCTCAAACTCGGGCCCGTTGCGAGCCACAAACTGGGCCAGCTTGTCGATGACATTTCGAAGCTCCTGGTCTAGAGAACGGAGAAAAAGCCACGCGGGGCGTCAGCGAGGACCGCCCAAATCCGGAGGCCCTGCCGTACCAGCCGCTGTCCGCCAGGTCTGGGTCCCTAGGGGTGGGCCCCACAGAGGCCGCCCTTGTACGGATCCTGATAGGGACCACAAGCGCGCCGGGAATGCGAGGACTCGCGGGAGAGGCCGCAGGCGAACCCGAGAGGCCGAGCCCCGCCCCCTCCCAGGCCCGTGGGCCCCGGGAGGCAGGGTACGCCCACAAGGTGTTCGGGGGAAAGAGAAGCGGTCCCTAAACCCGGGCTGGGCCTCACCGTCGGGTGGCAGCGGCATCTCCATGGCTCCTGCCGCCAAGAACGACCTCCGGCGCCTCTCGATCCCCCACCAGCGCCGTCTGCAGAAGCCGGCCGGAAGTGGCGCGAGGGAGCCGTTTACGGCGGGCCTCGTGAGCTGCTTCCTCCCGCCACTTACGGCCGTCGCCGGGAAACCCCGGAAGTGAGGGCAGGAGGCGGGCGGGAAGAAGCCGCGCGTAGCCAAGCACGCGAGAGGGGCAAGCGATGCGCAGGCGCAGAGGCCTTTTTGCACATGCGCAGGGAGGGCCCCTGTCGCCCGCCGCCCGGGAACGCCAGGAACTGCTCGGGCGGCCGTTATTTCTGGCCGGGGCTCCTCCCCTCCTCACATTGCACTCCTGGTGGGCCGCGTTCCCCGCGGTGCTACGGGACTGCAGAGTTCCTACCTGGGTTAGGGCCTGCATTGCATTCTCAGAGGGAGCTGCAGTGAGGAGACTGCGAGGTGAGGTGAGTCCGGGAGGCTCCGAGGCCAGCCCTGTGGTAGAAGCAGTATCCGGCGGCGCCGGGCTTTGGCGAGGATCGAACTGCGCGTAGTGAGAGGTTTCAAAGACCCTCCCGCTCAGTTTCTTTCGCAAGACCCAACGGTGATAGGGGCCACAAGCAGTGGAAGACCTTGGGGTGGGGACTTCCCACTCCCTCTGGCTTCAGACTACGCTCCTGTAGGGCTCGGGTGGCTTCCGCGCGGTCGTTCAAAGTCACCTGGAAGGAGTGCCCACGACCTTCGGTGCCTGCCCTGCAAGACTGTCCACCTTCCTGAAAGGAACGATGACATTCCTTCTAAAGCGAGTGTGGACGTAAGAAACGTCCAAACTTGTAGAGAATTTTTATGAGTTTATTTGAGCAAAACTGACAACTGCCGGAAGCAAAAATCTCAGAAAATTGAGGAAAATACTCTGGAGAATGGCTACTTGGCAGCTTATTTTATACGTTGAAAAAAGGAGGAGAGGTAAGGAGGGTTACATGTAACCCATTGGTGGTAGATTAAGGGGGCGGGAGAAAGCAAAACGGAGTGGTGGTGGATAGCTGGGATTGGATAAAAAGGCAGAATAGAGAAACACATACTTTTACATTGATGCACAGGTATAGGACAGTTAACATTTACAGCGCACCGAGATGGTTTGCGGGAACAAGGTGACAGGAGGTCTGTGGGCTCATGCTGCGTGGTCTTGCCCTGTGGGGTCTGTAAAAGAAGATTATTCTGACTTTGCAGATGTATGTTATCTTAGATGCAAAAAGATAATAGGCTCATTTAAGGTAACATTGACTTTTGACCAGGAAGCTACAGGTCTGGGACATAACTACCTGCCATGACCTGCCTTTAGTTAGGGATTTTTACCTTCGGATCATCCTATGAAGTTACTGGCAGTCTCTCGAGTTTCTAAGGCCGCCATGCTGGCCTCCCCTGAACTTGTCAGCTGTAGTCTGTGGCTGCTTTTTCCTCCTCAGAGGATGAAGTGAACACCTGCTGACTGGGGAAGGTAAAGAGCAGCAAACTAAGGCAGACTGGATATTCCCTGTCACCTGACCCTCTTACTAAATGTCTCTTTTGGACTCTTAGGGATGGCCTCCTGTGTGCCAGACACTGTTTTAGGCCAGCAGTCAACAAACTTCTATAAAGGGCCAGATAGCAAATATTTTAGGCTTTGTGGACCAAGAGGCAAAATTGAGGCTCTTATGTAGGTACTTCCATAACCCAAGAGAAAAATGTCCATAAGTTTTTAATGAGGGAATTCAAAATGTAATCAAGTATGGTTTTTAAAATACAGGTCTATTAATGAGAAGAATGAAATGATTTTCTGGGTTCCAAGTTAGTCTTTCCTGTCATCAGTTGATTGCAAATCTCCACCTGTAAAGACTGGGTTTGGTTCCCCAAAATGGGGGCTGGATGTGGCTTGTGGATGAACAAGTCAGATCTAAGCTCTGCTCTTAGGAGCCCACAGCCTATGGGGCAGGAGGGGGGCATCAGAGACCCATAAATCAGCAAACACACAACAAAGGCGTTGTTAAAGAAAACAAGGTGCCGAGACCTTGATAAGGGAGGAGGGCAGGGTCTCACCGATGAGGTTATCCACTGGTCCGACAAAGAGCGAATGTGGGCCCTTGGGATGTGATGCTCAGTAATCTGGATAGTATGGGCATTTTTTCATGCTGGTACAGATCTTCATCAAGAAGTTTTAACTTGTGACCAGCCCTGGATGGACTTCAGAAGTAGTACAGTATCATACATACATGCATTTTTGTGAATTGAAGATACACAGCATTTTTCAGATTAACAGGTGAACCAAAACAAGTTAATGAGTCTGTATTGTCACTTGTTAATGACTGCATGTGACTCTGGTGTGAATGTATGGTAACTTACTGAAGCCAGACTATGGAGTCTCTTGGGTTGGCTCCATTTTAAACAACTTTTAAAAGTGTTGTAGTACATAGTAGTACCTATATCAGTATATAGCATAACATAGCTTAGTACATAGTAGAAGTAGTGCCTGTTCGTGGTTGGTAGGGTAGCTGAATGTCTTGCACGAGATGGACAGCAATTTGAACATTTCACCTAAAATATCATGTGTGCTTGAGCATATTGTTATGTTATAGAATTACATGCTTATGATTTTGTAATAAAAGTTTATAATAAAAAAGGGGTGTTATTTGTGCTGGACCCTGTATATAGATCTTGGGGTTAACCTAAGGGTGTGCACTTTTAATACTGGTAATTCCTCAGTTGCCTCCCAGAAAGATTGTACACCCATGACCACTACATTCATGATTCATTTTGTAGTGAGTCATTCATTTCAGTGAGCCAGTCAGAATCCACTGGTCAAAAGAAAGCAGTCAAGGCTGCTTCAGTGATAGTCTTTAAGGACTTGGAAACAAGACTTGAACAAGTTATCTGCATACCCCTGGGCAAGATGAACTTGCTGAAGAGACCTACCTAAGGAGCAAAAAAGGAAAGAAGTTTAAAACCACATGCATGCCTGCTTGGCCCTACGAATGCGCCATGAAGAATGTATCCCAAATCAGAAGTGTGTTACACTGTGCTCTGTGAACTTATTCCGGGGTTTGATGGCAGAACACTACACCACCATGTACGTGGACACACAAAGTCAAGGGAGAATAACATGGGGAAATGTTTCTGGCATATTTTGTTAAAGCATATTACAAAATAATACGCAGCCCTTTCTGGGTGGCTCATTTGGTTGGATCATGGTCCCATACACCAAAAGGCTGCAGGTTCTATCCTCAGTTAGGGCACATACCTAGGTTGTAGGTTTGATCCCTGGTCGGGGTGCATATGAATGTTTCTTTCTCACACTGATGTGTTTCTCTCTCTAAAATCAATAAATGTGTCCTCAGGTGAAGTTTTTAAAAAAATAATATATACACTGTAATTCAAGTTTTTAAAAAAAAAATGTGTATAGCCCTGGCTGGTGTGGCTCAGTGGATTGAGCACTGGCCTGCGGACCAAAGGGTCGCCAGTTCAATTCCCTGTCAGGGCACATGCCTGGGTTGCAGGCCAGGTACCCAGTAGGGGGTGCGTGAAAGGCAACCACACATTGATGTTTCTCTGCCTCTCTTTCTCCCTTCCTTCCCCCCTCTCTAAAAATAAATAAATAAAATCTTTTTTAAAAAAAATGTGTATATATCTCCCCCCTTCCCCCACATGCAACTGCTGTGTTCAATTTCTTCTGTAGCTTCAGAGAAAAACTATTCACAAACACATTTATGTATCTCAATGATATATTTTGGAAATTGTTCCCTCTATACAGATCTTTCTCATTATTTTTGACATTGTAACTTTAACAATTTTTTAAAAAGTATATAGACAATAAAAGTTGTTACTTAAAAAGTAGGGGGTTACTGAAGAAATCCAGGCCAATATCCAGGTCTACAGTCTCAGCCCAGCGGCTGGTATGGCTGTCATCTCATCTCCTGCAGTAACTGAACCCCATGTGATCAACTAATCTCAAGCCACAGCAGGAGCCATGATATGGGAACAAAGGTCCTGTCCTATGCCGGAGCACAGAGCATTCCTTGGGCCTGATCACGTCACCACGCAAACCTCTGGTCACACAAGAGTTGCCCTGAGACCAATAGGTATTCCAATAGGTATTCCAATGTCTGGGAGAGGACATTCTGTGTAGGAGTTCAGACTAATGTCTGAAAAATAAGGCCATCACTAAACCTGGTCCTTAATTGAATGGCAGTGACCGTATCCCAAATCAGAGCTGTTTGAGGCCCCACTGGCATTGCAGTGGCAGACCGTAAAGCCTCTTGGGCCAGCCAGACATGAGGGCTCCCTCAGGACCTCTGTAGCAATGTAGTCCAGGTAAGTGAAGTGACAGGATACACCCATGATCGCACCAGCTTCTCTTACAGGGTATGTGACAAAGGTGAAGAAGAAAGCTCACTAATGAGGCTGCTCTACGAGGCAGAGGGCCTTGGGCTTGGAGTTAGAACTCGGGTTCTGGGCCTACTCGATAGGCTAAGCTGTTCTATTTCCCTCTATAAAATAAGGCTAATACATCTCACTTGGGTTCTGATGGTTAAATGAGGCACGTATAATGCAAAATGTGCAAGAATTACCTTGTGAATTATAAATACAAGTCAAAATATCCCCATGTGCCCCACAAATAATTAGCTGGCACTTTCCTCCACGTTTTTTCATACACCTCCAACATAGCACCTACATGCAACTTAGTGGCATGTCTATAAATTAGACTGAATATTCTGAGGGTCGGCTTGTGTATCTGTTTCCTGAACTTGGCACAAATTAAATGCTCAGTAAATCATTGAACAGAAGGTTTATGAATTAAAAAGATGTGGGTAGTTGTTTTAGCAGAAACATACCCTTTGAAGAAGAGTGAAGAAATGAGTAAAGTCAAGCTGCTAAATTACTCAAGTAGGCTGAAGCATGAGGAAACAGTCCTACTCTTTAACTAGGTGAGAACTTCCATTTTTAGACTTTTCAGTTGTGCACCAACACCTGGAGATGAATATATTCCCGTAGATAACCCTCTGAAAGCCATAGGAAAGAATGAAGCACATAGGAAAACTTACATCCATTGTCCAGACCACATGACTTCTGGAACGTTACCATCACACACCAGTCCAGAGGCTTGGAATGCAGGACCAATTCTTTTCAAGAATGTACTTTTTACTGTAAGAACTTTTTCTTCTTTGGAACACTCTGGGTAGTGCCTAGTTGTATTTCCCATTTGCAAATCCTAAGACCCTACAGATCTTAGTCATTTCTAGCCAAAGCCTCCTGAGCCTCTTGTGCTCAGTTGACAAATTTAACTGCAATGGAAGGGAACAGTTCCTAAGTCATGTGGTGGAAATGGGCTTTGGAGGCAGACTGAAGTAGCTGTGTGATCCAAGTGACTTCACCCCCTTGGGCCTCATTTTCATCTATAAAGTAATAACACAAAAGGACAAGAATTATGTGTGAAAACCCACCGTGTCTGGCATGTAGAAGGTATTACTCCTCAGAGATACGCTCTATAAACACAGGCTGCCACAACATCCTTGGGTTTTCCATGTTACACTCTTCAGTAAAGGCATGCCATTCACTGTTACGCTGTAATTGCTATAGTTTTATTCTACTCTCTTACAAATTCACAAATCATAGGTTCTAAATCTGACTTAGGAAAAAAAAGGGTGTGCAATAGTCCAGATAGGAGAACCAGGTTAGTTGCTCTTTCTACCTCTTGTTCACCTTGCTGCCGGGCACACTGAAGGCAGGAGAGACCCTCACTGACAAACTGGGACCAGTCTTAATTCCCTGGACACCATCATTTATTTTTGGTAAATGCCATCAATGAACATACAGTGTCATTTCCACAGAACAGTCTATAGCATTTAAGCTTAAAAAACAGGCGACAATTAAAAAAAAGAATTCACAATTTTCAGATCCTTTAATAATTTAACGTTCTCTGCCCTTAAGGCTGTCAGACCCTTAACAATCAGGTATGGATGGTTACGTCCCAGCGGTACTAAAGGGCCTGTTGCATAATGTATGCCAAATACATAGCAAAATTCAGAAATTCCAAGTGCTTCTTCACTGGAACATATTCTGGCTTCTTTCCTTTGTAATAGGGATTTTATTTTCCCTATGACGAATGACTTAAAATATGGTGCTTAAAAATTCTACACCAAGTCTCAACACAGTGATCAAAACACCATTCAAAAATGCCCTCTGAGCCTCAGGTTCCCCTTCTGTAAAATGAAGGAGTTGGGTTAGTGTCGCAGGCCAGACCACACCACAAATGGGTAAACTGAACTTGCTGCCACACAGCCCAGTGGTGAGGAGTATGAGGAGAACAGCTGCAAATGTGAATGTGGGAGTGCAGGGCGGGGGTGGCAGACCAGGCCGTTAAGTGGTTGGAAAACCAGCCTTCTTGGGGTTGTCGTCGGCTCTGAACTGTCAAGTCTCAAAAGTATGTCTTTGTCTTTTGATTTGATCTAATATGATTGTTTCATTTATTCCAGTGTACGTACTTACTGTACATTTATGTACAGAATTAAATATCCCATTTGTCAATTTATAAACCATAATAAAACCAGTCATTTCTCCTCACCAGTAGATCTTGCACTGGGAAAGGAAAACAAACTAATATACAAATTTCAGCAATATTGGCAATTTCATTAAATCTGAACAGAGGCATAATTCATGTTGGAGTTCAATTATATGTTCAAGGAGTTAGTTACTCTAATCATAAAGACAACCACTGTAACATCTTTGCAGTGCAAAATTATCCCCATTTGTTACTCAACAGAAAAATTCAGCTGTCGACTTGACTGCCTCTGGTGAAGGCACTCGGTGAGTTCATCACCAGCAACACCCTTCAGGATTGCCATTTGGATTTCACATAGCAATCATCTTGAAACCTGGGGCCAAAGTAATTAGAAAGCAAGTGAACAGCAGACAATAAACAGGGACTCCTGAGGCTGGTGGTTCGTAAACTCACAGGCAAGAATGCATCTGAGACTCCTCCAGGAGTGGCACAATGTGAGCGGACAAAATGGAACCTCTTAAATACAAAATTCCAATGATCAAAAACAAACCAAGGGTCAAGCAGAAGCTACGTCACTTCCTCTCAGAGCAGGAAAATGTCTCACTCATGCGGAGGTAAAGGATGAGCCCCTGTCCCGTCTGTTGGGGACAGTGCTAAAAGAAGCAAGCAGCCATCACCGAGGACCCCACCGGCCTAGCCAGTGATCCATTCCAGGAGGGAGGGCTCAGTCCTCCATGATGCCAGGAAAGACAGAGTCCCCCACCTGAGCTCGGCACACAGGTCATCTTGACACGAACCTGTCAAAACCAACTTTTTCTTGACCAAAGCATCTGATCTCACAAACCAGGTCCTAGCTTGGTGCTTGCCTCCCCTTCACCAGGACATGATTCAGACCCAGTGTAACCATCACAAGAACAGGCCATGGACTCAAAGCACTGTGCTCTTGTCTGTCACACAAACCATCGAGATGATCTTGATTCATTCTGTTTTCAGTGATTGTGGTCATCTGAGAGGGGCTTCTCAACACCTCATTATTTTCTACCAAATGCTGGTATGTGTCAAGATAGGCATCAGCAGTGGGAACTTTTCTTGCTTTTAAACTTTTAAAAACAAAAGGGTTTTCAATCTATAAGTCAGTCCTTATGCATCCCCTCCTGGGGACCAAGGCATAAATACACACAACTACAAAACATTCCCTACAAAAATGAGAGACCCTCCTGAAATCAACATCTCCCCAACATCCTGTGAAGTCGTCACAGCAGTGAAGACCCACCAGAAAAGACAAAGACAGAAATAGAGCTCGGAACACTGAACATGATTTCCTAACGATCCCTCTCCCAGCCCTGCAGTCTCTTCCTCCTCCCTGCTCTGAGAGGGGCAGTGTCCTGCTCCGCTCCTCCCTCTGGGTCCCAGCACACAGCTCCTCTGACTTACAGGTCAGAGTCAGCCTCTAAGAATTCGGTGCTAACTGCAACAGCTGTTCACTTGGGAGTGCTTGCCAGTAACTGCAAACAGCCATGGGGCTGACAGGGAAACCAAGTCCACCTTGCCCACTCCAGGGTCTGTATCCACAACGATTCTGCCTTCCCAGGGGGTCATCTGGAAATGCTATCTGGGACGCAGAACAAAGTTCTGAAATACACAACTTGGGGAGTAAGTCTACACAGAAAAATAAAACATGGCCAAGATCTGCATAGTGCTGATGCCCTCAGACGACAGACTCCAAGAAGGAAGAGCATGAAACATGAGTGGTGGTCCTCACTGCAGGGAGGGCATCCTGACGCTCCAGGGGGCCGAGAACCCCAGGGTCCTCTGAGGGTTGTGCACTGTCCCCTTGGCCGGGCTTACATTCACTGGTTGTCACAAGTTTCTGGTACTGCTTGGGGGTGGGGTGAGGGGAGTTGCAGAAAGGCCTCCCCATCCTCTAGGCTCTACACATCATAGCGGTTCAAACTGTACGAGTTTGGGTAGCTCTGCCGGCTGTACTGGAAGTGGTCTGTTAAAACGTTGTTGCGGCCATATTGATAGTCTCCATGCTGGGGGAAGAGGGCGCCATTGTGGGGCTTCTTCAGGGGGCTCCGGTGGTGCTCCTTACTGCTCAGGTCCCCCGTCGTGATGGGGAGGAGGTGCTTCTGCGCTTGCTGATTCGCATCATACTTGGTCTGTGGGGTCAAGAGAGCAGTGGGACACTCGGCTCCTTCCCCGGGACATGCACATGAGACAAAGGGGAGCTCAAGATTCACAGCCAAGCACCCCTTCAAGGCCAATGTTAAGTGTTGACCCAAGCAGGGCTAGACATGGCCAGTGAACAGGTAATGGACTGGCTCTCCCTGTTGTCCATTCTCTGTCCTACGGAGGGCTAAAAAGAGCCTACGTCAGGAGAGAGTGAAATCCCAACAAAGCCTCATGGCTCGGCGAGGCAAAGGCCAGAGTCATCCATGTAGGAAAAGAAAGGCCAGGATGGGAGGGGCTGTGCCAAGACCATAAACCAGTCTGACAAAGGTGGAAGCTAGAACCTGGGCCTCTTAGCTTCTGGTGACGCACCTTCTTTTCCCCCCTCCACCACCTTTTGGTGCCTCCCTGGGTGTTGGGACAGACTGCCTCCTCCACCTCCGACTCACCTTGTTGTACAGGAAGACCCCCAGGATGGCTGTCATCATGCCCAGGACATTGGTGCTGGTGACCGGGTTCCGCAGCATGATCAGGGACACAGTGATGACCATGATTCTCTTGGTGGCATTGGCAACTGAGTAGCTCAAAGGGCTTATGAGGTTGAGGATGCTGAAGGCAATGACGTTCTGGGCAAAGTTACAGAAACCGCTGACAGCCAAAAGCAGGAGTGTCCAGGGCCACTGGGACACATAGGTCTACAGACAGGAGCAAGACAGCACTGTGGTCACACGCCTGTCCTGGCAGAGGGTGGGGGTGCAGAGTGGCATATCAGGGTCATTCGGTGGGGAGCAGACCCAGGTGGATTCTAGTGTGATACACAGCCTCTAACCTCATGACACTGCATGACACAACAGTCATCACCATTGTCACCATCATCATCACAATTACCACCATCCTCATTAGTGTCATCAACACTACCATCACCACCACTGCCATCATCTTCATCACCACCTTCCCTGTCTGCGAGAAAGTGGAGGCTTGGAGAGGGGATTTCAGGCGTCCAAAGGGCACAGAGCGTGGTGTGAACCAGACCTTCATCGTCCCTATACAGCGAGGGCCCGGGCTCTGCGGTGCTTATTGGACATGGTCTCAGTCCAATCGGGCTCCTGTAACAGACACCACAGGCTGGGGGCTTAAAAACAACAGACATTTAATTCTGGTAGCTGGAAGTCTAAGATCAAGAAGATTCCATGTCTGGCATGGGCTTCTGGGTTCATAGGTGGTGTTTCCTCATGATATTCTCAAGTGGTGGAAGAGGCTAGGGCGCTCTCTGGGGCCCCTTTAGGGCACTGATCCCACTGATAAGGGCTCCACCGTACCCATAATCTAGTCACCTCCCAAAGGCCCTCCCTAATACCATCCCACTAGGGGTTGAGTTTCCACATGTGGATTCTGGGGGGACACCAACATTCAGACCACAGCAACGATGGTGCATTCTACAATGCACCCTGGTCCTGGGAAGGCTGCCTGAGTGTAAAAAGAACCTGACAGGCAAGGGGGAACCAGAGGCCCTGGGCCTGCCCCGTCACTGGAAGCCCCAGGCAGCTGCTTGACCTCTCTGGTCGCAGTTTCTCGTCTCTGCAACAGGGGATGATGCCTGCGGAGCCTGCGCAATGCCACTGCTGTGGGGATCGAATGTGGTCATGGCTCCCAAAGTGGTTTGAAATGATTCCAAGTCACACAAACATGAGAAGAAGGTGACGTGTCATCAAAATTGCAGTCACCGTCTGACCTTCACTCAAACGGCACACGCAGACTAAGGAGGCCCAGAAGTCCATAACCCACAACTCACAGACATGCGTGTGTATCACAGAACCCCCTGAAGACCCTCAGCTGACCCACAGACAGCAGAGGGGGAGAACTAGGTAGGCCCTGCTGTGGCCAGGCGGCAGGAGACACCCAGCACCAAATATTTATGGGTTTGTATTTATTCAGGGCTGGACGCCAAAAAGCACACAGCACGGCCTCCACACTTCCCCACCCTCTACAGTCCCTCCTCAGCACCAGTCCTCCAGGCTGAGGAACCACGAGGCTGTACAGATAGGCTGCCAGGCCAGTGAATGGTCTCTGGAGATGGCACACCAGCCATGGACAGCCCAGGCTGTGGCCCAGACAGCAGTGCTGGGACAGCGCTGTGTCTCCAAGGGCAGAGCAGTCTCCAGACCCAGCGAGGCTCCATCAGGCAGCAAAGCCACAGCTGCTTGGTGGTAGCTGCTGTCTGCAGGCCAATTCCCTGGACATAGCTGGCTTCCCCAGGACAGTGGACCTGCCAGGACAGGAGCGGGAGCAATCTTAGGATGGCTGCTTGATTCCATCTCTATCACCTTCTTGAGAGGGAGGGATCATGTGGTCCTCTCAAAAGGTGCATAAGGCACACTTAGGTGACTTGCACAAGGTCACACAGACATTTGCTCCTATCTGGGGTGACGGCTCCTGTACGGCCCTGTATATACTGTGTGCTCCTAGGGCTGCTGTCAGAACGTACAGGGCGATCAAGAGAAGAAAACTGAAAAATGCCCTCAATACAAGAAAAAGCAAGAAAAGAGATCAAAGCCTAAATATACACGTTTGTCCATATATATACATGGAGACACCAAAGAGCTGCAGCACAGGACAGTGCAAGAGAACGGACACTCAGCCCAGCGACAACATAATGCAGCCAACACTGGCGAGGAGTGAGAGAGGCCTAAACATGTCAGCATGGGGTGATCTCCAGGACATGTTGCTTTTCTAAATATCTAAGAAGTCACTTTTTGTGCAAGGAGGTGGGAAGTTATGAATATATCTTTGAATAAACCTTGTCACATCATTTGGCTTTGGAAATACAAAGATGTGACATATTCAAGTGGGGGTGGAAGAAAGCAATGCCTAAAAATTGAAAAGAAACACAAGTAAAAGAACCCAATTACACAAGTTGCTGACACAGGCACATCATGAAAACAGCCCTTAGAACACAGTATTTCAACTGTATAGCAAGTCCTCAATGTCATCGACAGGTTCAGAGACTTTAAGTGAGAAGACGCACTAACGAGTTCAGCTCTGACAGCAGCAACGCTGTAACCAAATGACATCATCCGGGGACCTGCTGTACATTTTCCATGGAACATGTTCTGAGGACAAGCAGAGCTGCACAGAAATCTTAAAACTTTTCTCGTTGTCCCTGGGGATTCTCACTCTGAAACAATTACATGTGTGTACAGTAGAATCATGTACGTGAATAACTGGGGTAGGGTAAGTGAAGAGAAAATGGTGCAAGGAACCAAGCATTTTAGAAGAGATGCAAATAAAAAAATCAAAGCAGTGATAAATTCTGTGATGTTAAATGGGAATTGGAAAGTTGGCATGAACTCTCCCTTCTGTCCCCAGATGCTTCTTTCCTAAGTGTTTTGCTCCAAAGGCTTAAAAGCAATGACAGCCCAACAGCAGGGAGCACACACAGCACCCAGGTTGTGTCTCTAAATACCATTCTCCGCTAAAAGCAGCCTGGGTCCCCAAGGAGTGGCCAATGGCAGGTCTGGGGCGGGAGCTGCACGGATGAAGGAGGAAGTTCTGGTGAACCGAAAGCCACAGACTGACGTGCTGTCAGGAGGGCAGGGAGCCAACAGGATGTACTCCATCAGCCAAGACAGGTTAATTTGAATATGAAAACAATAACATGTACATCTAATACGACTTCATAATGACACTAAAAAACATAAAAGAACTCTCCTTCACTCCCCAAAAAGGGAAAAAACCCTTAACTTACAGGTTAGTATTTGCAGTCAACACTCACTCTTTACTCTGAAAATGGCAACTGAAAGGAAAGAGAGGCATTGATCTACCTCTTGTGCACTGTGCTTCAAGGTCAGAGGCTAGTCCTGGTTAACGACGAAAGGTTCTTCACAGAGAAACCACAGCCAGTCAGTGTGGAAGGGGAGTTAGAACACGGAGCCCCAGTTTCTTATCTGGCAATGGGAGATAATCTCCACTGCATCCGCAGGTGGCAGGTGGTGCTAAGGTTTAAAGACCAATGTCAAGAATGCAGTCAGACCTCATTAAGCCCTAATAAACATTTACTCCTCCCTACCTCGGGCCTGGAAGAACCACACACACCTTCTTCTCACTGTCACCTGTAGTAGTTTCTAGGATACTCTCTGGAGGCTGGCAGGGCACAGGTGGTGGGAAGATGCTATTTCCTGTGCTCAGAGAGCTATAGCTACAACTGGAGTACATGGAAATATGTACAGAAACGACGCCAAGAAAGGAAATGAGCACAGTTTAAAAACGTCCAAGTGACACGTGAACCAAGTTATCAGGACAGGAAACTCCCCACGCTGGCAGTTCTTTTTCTTTCATGCCACTGGTGCAAATGTGACTGCTATCAGCAGCAGGGATCTAGCATGCTAGACAAGGAAACGCAAAGGAAGCCACCTCGATTTCCCTGACTGCACACAACCTGAGTCATAACAGAGCTGCGTCTTCAAAGATCGAGCCGTCAGAGGCACTAAGTGCCCCAAAGTCAACACAGAGGCATAACTCCCTGACAAAGCACCTACTTTGGAACCAGTCAAGAAAAGGGTGTGTTCTTGGTGCTGGCCAACTCACCAGGTCACTGCTGACCAGGAAAGCCGAGAGGTCCACCAGGACCCACGTGGGGATCATAAAGAAGACAGCGTGGCAGCCCAAGATGTTCAGCAGCCGGAGATGGTGTATCCGTGAGTCTCTCAATACCTGAAAAGAGAAAATCTTTTTAAGGGCCAACTGACACTATAAGTGGCAAGAAGGACTCCAGTTACTCGGTTCCAAACACAGTGACTGTACATTAACACTGATGTCCGACCTTGACTGCCAGTGTGCATATGAGACACACAGCTCATTCCTGAAACAAACACAATGTTTTATATACAAAAGACATAGTAAAGAAAACAAACGAAAAACCCCAGCAACACTCAATGCTGGTGAAGCTGCAGTGAAACAGGCA
The DNA here is from genome assembly GCA_007922815.1 of Macrotus californicus. Lineage (NCBI taxonomy): Eukaryota > Metazoa > Chordata > Mammalia > Chiroptera > Phyllostomidae > Macrotus > Macrotus californicus. Next base: position 52,803 of record VMDR010000307.1, read on the forward strand.
CTCTCACATCCACTAAATTAGTATATCGCTGTTTTTGCATACGATCAGGTCAGGTATATCAAGAGCCATAAAGATCTCCTATCTTCTGGCTCAAGAACTATAAGCCAATCATAAGGAAGTAACCTGAGAGAAAAACACTGTAAATTACTGCATTATTTACAATGAATAGTTGGAAATAACCTGCTTTTGCATTAATTGTACCTGAAAAGAGTGTGATTATTGCAGAAGAGCCATGATTTTTAATGATGCAGGAAAATGAGATGTTACAACAGTAAATGAACAAAGCAAAATTCTAAAATGTGTATATAATCTTGCGACTCTAAAAACTGTGTGGGGAATACCCTTAGCATTAACAGTTCTCTTTAGGGGATGGTACTGGGACTTCACTCAACAGGGTGGAAACCCCTGGGCAGGTGGGTAGGTCTCTTCCTTCTTCATCTCTAGCAACTACTACAGCACCTGGCACATAGTAGGTGCTCAGTACTGACTTTTTCATTGAGCTTTTCTCTATTTTTTTCACAATAAGCATATGCTAACTGTACAATAGAAAAAAAATCTTTTAGCATGCTCTTTCTCACACCTGTACCTTTCCCCACCCTACATAGGAGTCCTCACACACATGTGCTCTCTCTCTCCTCTGTCCTCTCTCTGGAGCAAACCCACACCTTTCCCTTTTTCTTCCCTCATGGCAAGCACCTTTGCTCTCTCCCTCTCTCCTAAGCCCCAAGGGCTCTGCTTTTGCCTTTTGCTTCCTGAGCCCATGCAGCCCGGCTGGTTAACTTTTTCTACTTCTGTGACATTCTAAATAAATTTCACTTGTATTTGAAAATTAATTAATTAATTAATTGAAAAACTCCACCCCAGCTGGTGTGGCTTAGTTAGTTGGGCATTGTCCCTGCAAAACAAAAGGTTGAAGGTTTGCTTCCCAGTCAAGGCCCATGTCTGGGTTGTAGGTTCAGTCCCTGGTCTGGGCATGTATGAGAGGCAACTCATTGATGTTTCTCTTTCCTTCTCCCTCCCCTCCCCTCTTTCTAACAATAAATAAGTAAATTTAAAAAAACCCATAATCTCTTTTAAAAAATTCAACAACAAATAGAAAACCAGCAGAATGACAACACAATTTTTTTCGCCCCAATACCAAAGAAATCCCCGCTTGGCCACATTTTCAAATGCCACCTGTGTGCCCTCCAAACACCAAGCATACCATAGACGATGCCCAAATACCTTTTTGGAGAAAATATTCTGAAGTGAGAAGCACAGTGTGGCAGCAAGAGCACTGATGAGCCCCCACATGTCGAATGACAACTCGGTGACGGTGGCCAGTAGGACGCCGCTGATGATGGGGATGAGTGACAAATACACCTGTGGAAGGAGAGCGGGAAGGGCTGATGGTGGGCTGGAGTGGGGCTGGGTGGCCCAACAAACACCAGGGGGAAAGCCTCAGCTGCTCTCTCCTCCCTCACCAGAGACATGACCTGTCCCTTCGGACAAGTGTTAGTTCTGACAGCAACACTCTGGGAGTTGGGGGAAGGCAGATGGTTATCAGAGTACCTGGGATAGGGCTTTGTCACTGTGGGCAGCCCCACTCCTAATACTACCACTCCCATTACAGCCCCTGCTCAGGGCCGCAAACCGGGGCTGCTCCTCACAGATCTATTCAGCTGCCGCCACCAATACACCAGGGTTTGAAATCCCAATCCTCCATGAGGCTGGCAGGGTCCCTTTTCCAGCATTTACCCTTAGCTGGAACACCCCCCAAATGCCTTCTCTAGGTGGAGAGCTCCTCCCCCTTCAGGCCTCAGTTCACACACCATTCAAGAGAACTTTCCGCACTCACCTTCCAGCACCCCTCTACCCTGTCAGGTTCCTCTGCTGGGTGTTCCTAGGCACAGAGATCTCCACCATTATAAGTCTATGTTACATTGTCTGTATCCCCGCACTCCCTTAGGGCAGGTTCTTGTTCACTGCTCTACCCTGGTGACCAGCACACACCAGGCACCTAGTAACTGCTGGCTGAATAAGGAGGACTTCCACAAAGTCCAAGCTTTCCAGGGCCTGGTGCATGGAATGGCTCCTGAGCTCTGCTGGCTCAATGGCTCCCAATTTCCGGAGAAATGGAATCCATTCCTGATGTTTAGCTCTTCTGACTCCCAGCCCATCTCTCTCCTACAAAGAACACACTTAAAGCACTGTGGAGATTTTACGAAGGAAGGGGTGGTGAGGCACCACCCTGCCCCCCAAGGCAGAGCAAGGCTCTGAATTCCAGCTTCCCCAACCTCTGGCAATGGCCCTCAGTCATGTGACTCCCTCTTACAGGTCCAATCTCCTCCCTGAGATCTGGAATGACCTGCCTTATCTTCCTCACAGGGTGGATCCATATTTATTCCATCATTATTAGACTCCTGCCCCAGTCATTCCCTACTGTTTCCTCACTGGGTGAAGTTGCCGGCTCCTTGCCCAAGCTGGGTCCAATGTCCTGTACAACAGGGAAACCTGATAAACACGCTGTGATATCGAGTGATGCAGCTGCACACCTCCCGGGCAACTCTGACTCGGGAGACAAGTCACACCTGACATAACTCTGGAGGTAGGCAGCAGAGCACACCCAGGTTTTGCAGGGGGAAAGGCTGAAATAAAAAAATCAGCCAGAGGTGGCCCAGTTTCTATAAGCCGATCCAGGGCACTGCTACTCTGAGTTACATAAAATACGGGATGCCAGAAACTAACCACGAAGAAAAGAGGAGCTCTGTCCAGCATGAAATGGATTCCAGCTGGGAAAACAGGAGTCCTACTTTCACTTGACATGGGCAAGGCTGTCTCTGGCTAAAGCCACAGCTTCTCTCGCCTCAAGCCAGGAAATACCCTGGCTTGGCATATTGAACAGACCCTGGATTGTGCCCAAAGCACCTTCCTTATGCAGTCCTAGATTCTGCGTGTTATTTTAACTTCCATTCTCAATTCTTGGCTGCTCTTATTTTGAAGACTTTGATGAATTTTGCCAAAATCAGACTCCTTTGACTAGCATTTCACTTCTGACCCCAGAAACCTCCGACCTAACCACGCTGTTTCTTGCAAAGAAATGAAACGCCATTCCAGCACAAAGTCAGATATTCCATCCTGGGTCTCACTGGAGGAGAATGTGTGCCTGGCTAAGATGGGACCAAGTCATCATATAGCAGATACTCTGGGTACGGAATCAAAACAAGAAGGAAAATGGGACCAGAGAGGGCAGGGTCTATGAGACCACGTAGGAGAGACAACTCAGGAACACACCCCCCATTCACCACTGCTCCCAGAATGATTTGAGAAAGTTAGCAGCAAAACGGCCACCGAGGCATCTAAGCTAACTTCCTTATTTGACAGGAAGCCAGGCAGCCTGCAGACCAGGAGTGTGGACCACGTCACCAGCTGGGAAACTTCCAGGAAACCCTTGGAGTCCCCACCTGCCCAGAGCCCTCCTTGGGTTACCTTTGTGCTCTGCTTCTCTTTCATGATGATCCGGGACAGGAGGACCACCCAGATGGGCATGGTGGCCTTGACTGCAAAGAGAAGCAGGGGGCGCTAAGGTGGCCGCCCTAGATCCGGAATCCACCCTGGGAGCCTGTACCCATTCCTCCGAGGGTTGACAGCTTGGCAGCCCCTCAAACCTCTTCAGCCCTCCTCTTTCCGTAGGGCTTCCCCCTAACCCAACAGTTGTGGTCCGGCCTGCTAGGCTCTCAGCTCCCTTCTCAGCCCCAACCCTCCTTGAGACACCCGTGCTTGTCCCTCCCCTGCTAACAGCCTTGGCAACTGCCAGCCCAGCGTTCCAGGTGGGATACCACCCCACGACCCGTCGCGGCACCCACCGGTGTGTGCGTAGGACACTGGCACCTTCCAGATGCTGACATGCGCGGACACGGACGCGAAGTACTTGCCGAAGGCGAGCGGCAGCACGTAGCGTGGGTAGAAGCGCGGCGGCAGCAGCGGGCCGGGCGACGGCTGTGGGCCGGGTCCGGAGCCCGAGACGGGTGGCGCGGGGGGTACGCGCCAAGCGCGCAGCAGAGGTGGAAGTCCCGCGCACAGTGCCAGGATGTGGCATAGAGACACGGTCACGGGGAACGGGAAGGCGCTCAGAATCACCTTGTTCACTACGTTGCCGCCAGCGCTCAGCGCGTACCACAGCAGGCACAGCGCCGCCACCCGTGCGCCCTCCCGCGCCCCGCCGCCGCCACCGCCCACCGCGCCCGGGCCCCCCGCGCCCGGCGCCGCCGCCATCCTACCCCAGCGGCCACCTCTTCGCGCCGGTTCGGCCCGACGCAGAGCTGGGGCGGGGACGGGAGGGGTGGGCATACCAGCCAACGCCGCTACCCATTGGTCGCCGCATCGCGTCACCACCGCGCCCGCCAACACGTAGCGAGCGCAGGCCCCGCCTCTCCACGAGTGGGCTTCCGGTGGGGGCGGGACCTATCTCGGAAGCGGAAGGAGGAGACACAGGCCAGGAACCAAGCGGGGCTGCAGAGCGGCAAGCTGGCCCTGGAACCGAGAACAGGAACCCGAGTGGAATAGGTGGGCTCGCGAAAATTTCGCAACGCTGGAGCGTATGAGCCGACCATTTAGCTCGCGGGCCACTCCTCGACATCTGCGCTATACCGGCGCTCTCAACTAGATTCCTGATGGGCGGGCAGCGGCGGAGAACGAGGGTGAAAGACCGAATTGTGAAAAGCTAAATCCTTTCTGCAAACTAGGAGTGGACTCCCGTGGCCGGTCCTCGGAAGCACGTCCTGGGAACTGCTGCAACGTGCTCTGTGCAATAGGTATGACCCTCTCCATTTCACAGACGGACAAACCGAAGCCCAGACGTGGCAGCCTCCTAGGACACTGTCTCCAGAGCTCTGTGGGAGAGGGAAGTCCCGCGCCCTGACTGCTGATGCCCCAGCAGCGGAGGACAAGACGGTGCTTTCAGCAAGATGATCGTGCATTACTTAAAAGACTCTCTCGTTGGCTCCAAAGTCATGTAATAACAATTTGGGGGGGAGGGGGGGAAGAGTGTTAAAATTGTTTTATAGTGTCCTTGGCAAACTAGAAAGTGGCAATCCACGAATCTCCAAAATGTTGAAGGGAAACCTTAGCTTAAACTTGGGTTCTCAAAGGTAGTCGCTGTCTACCCTTGGACTTACTGGATACTCAGGAGAGATGGTCCCTACAGTGGGACAGGGATCAGAGACCTGTCCCAAAGCCCAGGTCTAAGGAAAGGAGATACTCATTGGACACCAACCTGAATCCTAATCTCTCCCAGCTGTGTGGATCATCTTTTGTCACAGAGTAATGTCACTTCCTCAGACACCAGCACCGCAGCAGGGCTGGCCACATTAAGAGTGAAAGAACAAGCACAGTGGAACTAAGGAAGTAGTTGCTCCACAGCACGAATGGTTCCACTGAGGTGCTTCTAAAAAAACTTAGTCTTCACTATTCTGGGTAAGCACTTACATGTCCCAAGTGGGGACATGCACAGAGGTAAAGGGAGCCACACAGCTGGTAGATGGTAGGGCTGGAGTTCAATCTGTCCTCAAAGCCACTTCATCCACTGTCCTTTTTGGGGTGGGTGTGCCTCGCACAAAGTCTATGTCAGATACCACCTCTGGCTCTGAAACTGTTGTTCTGGATGGACTGAATGTGCCTGGACCTCTTGGTTCGTCCTGTGGGGTTGCCCCTCTTAAAGGGTAGCTGCTTCCTCACCTGTGAAATTTAGGGAGCTATGTCCAAGATGACCTATTCTGGAGTGAAAAAACTAGAAAACAAAGCTTATGGGTCCAGGGACAAGGGTGGAGAATTAAATTATCACTTTGCAGTCAAGGGAGAAAAGATTTTTATTAAAAAAAAAGAAGAAAAAGGTAGCACCAGCCAGATCAAAGCTGCTGGCCTGCATGGGGAGTTGGCAGCCTGGGGCCAGGGCCAAGAGGAAAGCTGCTAGACAGGGCTCTGTGCCATGCCATGTGAAAACTACAAATATCTTACGGGATAAAGCAGGTTATGCCGCCTGCTAGGGAGGGCTTCTCTCTGGGGTAGGTGAGCCTGGATGGAGATAGGATAACTTTCCTTGATGTGGACCCTTGGTCTCTGTCACCCAAAGTTAGTAGGTGACTCTGGAGTTGGGCAGCAACATGTGGCCCAAAAAGAATGAAAGGTAGGTGGTCAGTGTTCATGAGGAACACTAACAGGCTGACTCAGTCACTTTGCCTGCCTACCTTCCTGCAGTCTTGCTGTGGGGCCCAAACTGTGGACACAGGGTCCAGGTTTTCTTGGCTCATCTAGAATTCACAAAAAGCTGATTTGGCTGTAAAGGACCAAATTAGAAATGATTCTCAGACCAGTTTGTGCAAATGGTTTTTTTTTTTATTTCCACATTTATATCACAAGGTGTCCACTTACTGGACCATATAGCAAAGTTGCTCCCTTCTGCATCCTGAGAACACAGAAGTCTAAGTACTGTACATTCACTAAGGCTCCTTGTTTTTGCAAATCGCGTTATGACAATAACCATAAGGCAAACGAATCTAAAGGAATGGTCATGAGTGTTTCCAGCGCACAGACAGGTCTCCTTGCCAACAGTACAGCTTTACACACCAGTAGCACCTGCGGGAACTTTGTTTGGGGGATGGGACTCTAGAAAGGTGGAGTTTTCTAGATATGTGCAGGAAAGGGAAAATGAGAAGGAAGAAAGGAAAATTATTTGGCTGGTGGTAAGATGGAAGAGGAAGATAAAATAAACTCTAGAAAACTCAAACTTTTGCAGCATTTCTTTAAAAACTGGGTTTGAACTGAAAACAGATACTAATGTGTGGATGCCCATGGAGTGTGGGTCAAACGGCTAGCCAGGACATCCGCCTGATGCCAGCAGCTCACTGTATCTGAGAAGCTTCTGGCACCAAGACGGAAACACTGGCCAGGTGGGGTGCAGAGGCCATGGGATTTGCTCACTGCCTCAGACACTCGGGGCCAAATCAGAGAACAGAAAATGCAGATAGATGAGATGCGTGCTTCTGTTGCTGTTCAAAAGGTAATGTCTCCCACAGGTTTTCTATGCCTGCCTACAACTGTGGTCCCAGCTCATGGGTGCTGGGATGTGTCCGCACCTCTTCTGGGGTGGGGGACTGATGCTTTTTATAGCTGGTTTGCTATAGAGTTCTGAACTCACTTTGCCGGCCTTCCTTCCACGCGGTCCTTCCTTTGTAATATTGTTAGTAAACTGGTAGCAGCATTTCACAAAAGAAGGAAAATTTTGAGGGAAGAGCTCGGAGAGACCTCTAAACCCCTGGCCCTCCCTTCTGCCTCGGCTGGGCTCCAAACCAGTGGAGGCTTCCAGGGCCGGCCACCCTCCTGCTAACTGCAAGGTGGGAATGCACTTAGAGGCTGTGGGGCCAGTCAGTCTAAGCAGACATAAGGCAGAATGTTCAACCGCCCGTCATCGCCGTGCGGGTCAAGCGATATGCACTGCGTCCAGTCATACCAGTTACCCTGTGTGTCCTGACACCCGTTCACCCCTGGCCACTGGTGGGCCTGGATTCTGTCCAGATCGTCCTGTGTGACCTGGCGGCTCAGCCCTGGGAGGTCAGTGGGCGAGCCGGGAGGCAGTAGCACATGTGGCGTCCTGGCCCCACGCCGGGTGCTTTCCTCCTGCTTCAGGTACTCAGACATGAAGTGGTGCGCCCCCGGGGTCTGTGCGCCTGATGAAGAGAGCAGGCTGCTCTGTCGGCTTAGGTAGGACTGAATGATCTCATTGCGTGACAGCTCCTTCCAGTTCGTCTGCTCAAAGGGGCTTTGGAGGCTGGCCTTGGCCTCGGGTTTGTCCAGCTCTGTCCTGGGCTGCTCCGTGTGCACAGGGCTGTCAGCCCGCACTGGCTCTTTCTGGGTCAGAGGTCTGATCTGTCTTGTCATGGGGTCAAAGGTGAGCTTCCGCTCTTTTAACCGGACAGGCTTGACACCTGCCTCAGCCACTTGGCCGTCCAAGTTTACGGTGTAGTCACGAGGCCGGTACCTCTTCTTCTTTTTGCTGTCCGAGCCACCAGGGGAGGCCGCATCACTGTCTGCCCTGGAGGAGTCCGGGGAAAAGCCAGCCCGGGGCAGGACAGGCTCAGCCGGTGGCAGGCCTGCCTTACAGCCTGGCCCAGACAGCCGCTGGTGACCCTCGGGCTGCTCCAGCCAGTGTACCGGGCTCTCAGCGGCACTGGGCAACAGCTCGAGCCGCCGCACAGGGGGTGTAGATGGTTGGGCCAGTGGCAACGGTGATGGCACCTGTGTGACATCTAGCGACTGGGGCCGAGGCAAGGGGCTGGGCACAGAGCCCTTGGGTGTGTATGGGCTCCGCTGCCGGGCAAAGGAGCCCTCATGCCGTGAGTTCCGGGGACTGAAGGAGCAGCGAGGTGGTCCTTTGGGGTGGGGGGGTCCGGGGGTCTCGTCTGCCCTGTCCAGCTGCTGCAGCACTGAAGCCTTGCTCTGTAAGCAGGGCCCAGGGGGCTTGCCCAGTCCTGGGGAGCTGGTATGCGGCCTCACGGCATTGATGGGGATCTTGCCGCTGTGCTTGTCATTCTCGCCCTGCTCCAGGCGGCTACTCTCAGGGCTCATGTGCCTGCCGCTGTCCAGGGCGCCCAGGAAGCTCTCAGGGCTTCCACCTATCCCATTGGTGGGGAGAGGTGATGAGTTGGGGACCAGGGAGTCATGGCTTGCTTTGGGGACCTTGGGAGGTGGTCCAGGGTGGCCAAGGTCACGCTGATCCCCCCGGCGCTTGCGACTGCCCAGCCTGTCCAGCCGCTGCCCAGGTAGTCTCTGGATGTCGTTGCGGTTCTTCAGGTCATGGATGCTCTTGGGTGCGCCAGCCACCCCCACCTCCGGCCGGCAGTTGTGGGCACCCCCATTAGCAGAGCCAGGGGCACCTGCCAGCCCCCTCAGTGCCGCCTCATTCTGGTGCACAGGCTCAATGAGCTTCTGCCAGCTCCGCAGCAGCTTCTTGGCCCGCTTGGCGAGCTCCTCATTCTTGGTCTTCTTGCGGACGTCGTTGATGAGCTTCCCAAGTCGCGTCTCCTACAATCAGAGAGAGACCATGACACCCTGTGACCCCTAACCACTGGCTTCCCAGACACAAAACCCACGGGAAAAATGGTCCTTTGTGACATCTAAATTCTCAAATCTACTCCTCAGACCCTAGGATCCCAGGCCAAAGGCGGCATTCTCAGAAGCACCATCCTGTAGGCTGCTGGCTCCAAGGCCACTACAAGGCCACTTTGTTATGGAAGTTTTCAGGGTGAGAGCACATTGTGGCAAAGGCAACAGCAAACAAAGAACCCAGGGCCTGTGCCACCCACTGCAGCCTCCCCCAGGAACCCCTCTCACCTCCGAGTGTGCAGGACATCCTGCAGAGGATGGAGTCCCAGCTCTGGGACTGACTCCCTGCCCCAGGTTCTTGCAGTGCCCATGGAAAGATGATATTCTTGAGCAGGTACTAAAGTCTAGGGACACTCACCTCTAGTGCCTCTTTGGTAATGGGGTATTTCTCCAGGCTGGAGATGACTTCCAGCACCGCCACCATGTTCCGGATCTGCAAGACAAGAGCCATTCATCACACCCCTGCCCTTCTAGCCCGCTCCACCTCTCCCACAACAAGAGCCAGTGGACCTGGCATCACTGAAGCCCTGTCCGCACACCTGCTCCTGGGGCCAACATGGCACTCACCCTTCCATCCACATACATGCCCACACGCCTGAGTGGCTATTACACAACTGAAACTCGTGACATTTATGAAACAAGGTCTGCCCTTGATCCAGGAGATGCACCCTACTCTGCCATCTGATGGGGTGGAAGAGTAAAGTGTTTATTAAATAAAATGTACCAAGCTTAAAAGATCTATACATAATAATCCAACAGATTTGGCTACAGCCAAAGACCTGTTACCAAGACCTTTAGAGTTCATCCAAAGACACCATAAAGAGAGCAGAAAGTCACAAGGTGGGAGAAGACAGATGCCACAAGGTCCCAAGGATCCAAATCTGGACCATACGGAGACACTGGGCAAAATGCAGAAGGTTGCAGCATCAGGGCTCAAGTCTTCTAGTAATCAGGAAGTGCAGACTGAACCCTTAAATGGACACACTGCACACGCCCACCCGGCAGACACAGTACCCGACAACACCAGGGGATTCTTGGAACACTGACTGGGGAGCAATGGGCTTTGTCCAGTGCAAATATGTTGTGTGAATCTTATGACCAAGCAATTAAGTCCCTTTGTGATCCCTGCTGCGAGCCAAACCCTGTTCTACTAATACGTTTCCCTGTGTCACCACCTCGTTTAGTAGTCACATCAATCCCAGGGTAGGTACTTGGATTATTCCATTTTACAGGTAAGAGACCCAAAAGTTCAAATGTTATGATACCATTGTCCTTTAGGAATCGAAGAAACAGAGTGAGAAGTTCAAGAGCCTTAGAAAGGAGCAAACCAATAGCTTTTGTGCACCAACAAGACAGAGCCCAAACCACGGGGAGGGAAGCGTGACATAAAATATATATGGCTGACCCCACTTACACCAAGCACTACAGCATATTCACAATGAACCACAGACCTAAGTGAAAGAGAAAACTCTCATGCTTCTAGAACGAGAGAAGATCTCTGCCGCCTTCAGGTAAACAAAGATTTCTTAGGAGCCCCAAAGCACTAACTATCTAAGAAAAAATATGGACAAACTGGAAACTGGCTTCATCAAAATTAAGAACTCCAGCTTAATAAAAGACACTACTGATGAAGGATCTGGATACAGGATAAGTAAAGAACTCCTACCCTGATTTGTGTGGCGCAGTGGGCTGGGCATCAACCCACAAACTGAAAAGGGTCAGTTCAATTCCTGCTCAGGGCACAGGTGTAGGTTGCGGGCTAGGTCCTGGTTGGAGGGCTTGTGAGAGGCAACTGATCCAACATTTCTCTCCCACAAAGATGTTTCTCTCCCTCTGTCTCCCTCCCTTCCCCCTACCTTAAAAATAAATAAATAAAACCTCCTGTAACCCCACAAATTCAGCATCTTCAGATTTCCAGTAGGGGGTTTCCAGTGGGCAGGCGGGCTGGCTGGAAGGGGGAGCCCACACCCAGAGTAAGCCCCCGCCCCCTCTAAAATCACACAGTGAGCATATCACCCCCCAAAAAACACACATACTAGAGCAGAGTTAAGTAGGCGCGATATAGTAAGGAAACGTACACCTACCACCCAGCCACTGCAGCACCTCCTTGTAGCTTTCCCAGAAATATTCCTCACATCCGCAAGCCTTATCACATACTTCAAAAAACAACACATGGTTTTATGCCTTGTTCTTTCTAACATCTGAAATGCCCAGCAGCACAGACCTCACCTTTTGCTCAGCCTTCCAGTGACTGAAGGCCCCACTGAACAGGGCCTGTTGGGGGACACTTCGGTGTTTCCACTGGCTGTTACAGACAAAACCACACGTGTCTGACCAGACACGACTGTGGGCCAACAAACAAGCAGCTAGTGGGGCTGTGGACTGCAAGGCCATGAACTACTATAACTAGCCCCCAGGGAGCCTTGCCAGCACCATGGCATATCAGTTCCTTCTTGCTGCCAAAGTGTTCATACATGATCACAGACTGAGCAGCTTAAAACAAAATGCATGGATCACCCCAGGTTCCAGAGGTCAGGAGTGTGCTAGGGTCTCCCTGGGCTGTGACCCAGGTGATAGTAGGATGCATTCCACTTGGTGGGCTCTCAAGGACCCATTTCCTGCTCCTTAAGGTGTTGGCAGAATTCAGTTCCTCAGTGCAACAGACCTGAAGTCCCCATTCTCTTTGTGACTGTTGTCTGAAGTCCATTTCCCAGCTTCTGGAAGGCATGGCATTCCCTGGATCGCTGTCCCCACCCCACTCACACTCAAAGTCGGCAACGTGTGGAGCCCTCACATCACACCTCTGACCATCAGGAAACGGTCTCTGCTTGTAAAGATTCCATTAGGCTGGGCCTGCCAGGACAATCCCAGTCTACATCCTTAATCACAAAAGTCCCTTCTGCCATGTAAGGTGCCATGTGCCCAAGTTCTGGGCAACAGGATGTGGACATTCTTGGGGACTGTTACTCTGCTGGCCTTGTGTATCCCCAGCTTTTCTTACCTGCCCCATTTCCAGCTGAAGGCAGCACAGCAACCACAGAGCAACGAGAGTGGCCCTCACTGCCTGGCGGAGCTCTCCCAAAGCTGCCCCTCTGCCAGGGGCCAACTTGCACCCTGGTAACAATGGCCTCGTCTCATGATGTTTTCGTTTGGGGATGCGGCCATGAACACATCTGCTGCTCTGAACAGCTGCTCCAAGCGGCACTGAGGGAGTGGGTATGAGAGGAGACACCATGGACACCCTACATACCTCTAACGTGCTGTGAGCAGGGATGCAGTGCCACAGGAGACTGTGCGGTGCGGAGGCCAGACCCACAGGGAGAGCAAGGCCACCAGCTCCCTGTTTCCAGCCCCAACAGGGTCCCAGGCTTGCCACATGGCCTGTCTCTACCCCAGTGACCTCACCCTGGTTATATTTAGAGCTCTGGGTCCCCACACATTCCTGAACCAGCAGTCCCCACAGAGAAGCCCAGCAGCACAGAGTGTCCTTGTCCTTGGGCAGATGCTGTCCCATTGCCAGGCAGGAGGGGGAGGCAGAACACCTGGGCAGCCCAGGGCTGGCAGCCAGCTGGCGCTGCAGACACCCCACAGCCAGGACCCTCTTTGGAAGCTGCACAGGAGCTGAGAAAGGACAGGTCTGTGGGCCCTGCCATAACTCAAGTGGTGTGCAGACAGGCCCTCAGCCCTGTGGAAAACGCTGCCCTCTGTCTCCCACCTTCTGCTCTGGCTGCATGGAAGTTCAGGAATCCGGCCCCAAGGCCTGGCCCTTACCACACTGGACAGATAGGAAATCATGGGGGTCTATACAGTATCAGACCAAGCTTCTGGCCTCAGATCCAGTAGGCAGTACCTCACCCCAGCCAGCCTGTTGGCAGGCAGTGGCCCTGACCCTGGACACAAGGCTCCTCAACCTGCCTTACCAATCTACACACCCACCCACCCACTCAGGAGTGGCAGGCCTTCTACTCTGTATGAAAGAGCCTGTGGGGAGCATAGATGCCAAGGTGACATGGCCAAGGGGAGGCTCTCATCCAGGCTCCATGACCGCAAAACCCAGCATGGGTCCTCAGGGTAAGGAGATGGGTGTCAGCTACAAGACAGGCCAGGCATGCCTGCAGCGAGGGCATTATCTGAGCAGGGTCTCCCAGCATGGACAACAGAGGTCCCAAGGCCTTAGGAGATGGTGAGATAGCAACAAAGCCCTAGAGAGGGGAGAGGGGACCAGAATGAAGACAGTGGGCATAAGCGAGGATGCCAGGAGAATACAACCTGCCTTCTACCAACTCTAGCCCCCGTGGGAGCTGACGGCTGCCACCACCCCAACAGACCAATGTAGGTACCTGTCTGCATGAAAACACAGGTTCTCATAACCACAGCACACACACTGCTCCATCCTGCAGGCCAGGGTGAGGGCCCCATGCAGCCTCCTGCTGTCAGAAACAGCCCAGCACATCCGTGACTCCTGCACCTCTGGCTGTCTCCCTTGGGATTCTTCCCAGCAAAAACCACCTCAAAACCACCTGCCAAGCTGCTTTCCCAAAAGAGGCAGAATCCACACACCAGGGAGCCTGAGCACCAGCAGCCTTTCATTTCCTCATGAGGGCTCCCTCAGCAGACGCAGATTAATTTGTGGTTCTTGAACAATTAGTGAGTCTAGTGTCTCCTCCCCTTTCTAGCAATGATGACTTCCCGTGTGAACTGCTTAACACCCCAGCCCATTCATCCAAATAATTTTTCAGTATTTGACTGGCCTCTTTACTAGAAATAAGTATTGCCCAGCCATGGAGCCCACAGAGTGGTGGTATTTGCCCTGCACACATGTACAACTAAATGTCCTCAGGGGAGGTGCAAGATAGGACAGAGCTACTCCGGAATAGCAGAGGGCAGGCAATGGGGAACACTCAGAGAGGATCCTAAGGTGTCCACTGCAAAGGCAGGGCAGGGAGTCACCTCAGGTGTGACGCAGGTATCTACAAAGTCACCCATGACTACTGATGGGACTGACTCCATAACCACCTTGCTGATGGTTCTTACACTGAAGACTCACGGGGTACAATCGGGTACACTCAGTCAGAGAGCTTGAATGTGGGCATCCATTTCGGGCAGCCAGTGTCTCCAACATCACACTTGCAGGCACCCCCTGGCAAGAAGGAAAGAAAGAACCCTCCTGGCGAGAGGAGAGAAAGAACCCTCACTGAGTACATCCTCATTAGGGGCCGGGAACGGACGCTCTTCACTCCTGACCCAGTTCCCGGTGCTCTTAAGGGGTCTTCTCATCATGTGAAAACCAAGAGCAGGCACAAAGGAAGTAAAACAGCCCTCGTTCTCAGAAAGCCCCACTGTCCCTAAATCACTACCTCGGCCAGCCTAGCTGGGGACAGCTGCTGCTTTACTCTCAGGGAACAGGAAGAATGAGGTTGGACATACACAGGCAACAGCCCCAGGAAGGGGACGGCACTCCTCAGAAACAGTTTGGGAAAGAGTTCGGACCATGGCAGTGCAGGCTGCCACCACTCCTGCTCAGGTGATGGCCCTATCCTCCCACATCCTGGGTCACGTGGGAGCAATGAAGGAGCCTGTGCAAACTTCCACAGCACAGCACGCTCCAAATGGACGCTCACCCTGATCTTTAATGGCACACTTTAGACTCTTTACTGAAGAAATGATGCTGTCTGGAAATTGCTACAAAAGAACTCGCTTGGGTGTCTGGGGGGTGGGAGGGAGGAGGTCAGGATAGAGGAAACAATGTTGATCTGGTAAGTAGGGTTTTGAGTTGGTATCTACTGATGCCAGGATGGTTATATTATTCTAATTTTGTTTGAAATTTACCACTATCTTAAAAAAACAACAAACAAACCCACAGGTTATTAAATACACATATTTCCCTACATTTGGAGGGGGCACTTCACTAGACCTGGAATGACAGGGCGGCTGTGTGGAGGTGAAGTGAGCAGATACCTGTTTTCCAACTCCCCACAATGGCTTTGTGCTTCCACAGTGAGCCCATCTCCAGTCCCTTTACCCTCAGCACATGGTGCCAAAGCAGCCTGCACTCCTGGAGTAGAAAAGGGCCTGGAGTCTGGGTCCTCCTGCTAAGGAGCACAGAAGGCCGGAAGCTGGCTGTGCAGGAACTTCATGCAGGAGAGGCCCTCCTGCCACAGCCATCACTCAGGGAGGGCATGTTCCAGGGTCCACAAGGGGTTCTCCAGAAGGCATCAGCCACGCAGGGGAGAGTTGCCAGAGGAGTCCCCGGCTTTTGATGTTATGGCCGACCACAAGCCACACCAAAGCTCTTGTCCATCTGTGGATGCCACTGGTCTATTTCAAGAGATATGTACCTAAAGGCCAAGCTCTGCACACTTACTACCCGGGGGGGGAATTCCACCCTGATGTGAAATAAGGAACCGAGACGCCAAGCTTCAGAGTCTGTGAGGCCCCTGGTTTGTGGCTCTTTTCTCCATGCGTCAAAGGGTCTCACTCCACCAGAAATACCCCACCTTTTGGTGATGAAGCTGGACATGCGTAGCCACGGTGAAATGGGGAAACCCTGCACTTCCTGAGGCATGAGCACCGGTGGGCCCGCCTGGACTGACTCTCACAGGACCATCACTTACTTGGCTTCCTCCAGGGCCCAAACTCTAGCTTCTCATCCTCGAAACCCCACTTCACAGGTAAGGAAACTGAGTGTGGTAGACTGTGGCCTTACATTAGCATCCCACCCACACCCCCTCCCTCCAACCTGCCGCAGCAGGGAAACAGAGAGGTTACAAAGGGCTCCTTGAGGCCACACGGGGGCGGCAGCTTCATGCCCAGCAGCATTTTCAGATGGTCTTCAGGCTGCCTTTGCCTTCCTCTCTTAGCGCCAGGGACACCCACACCCTCCCACCAAAGCCGACGAGGCTTCAGCCCACCCCCAAGCTTACCCTGAGCCAGTAAACGATGGTGATCCTGGAGCCTGCTCCCCTCCTGGCCCTAGATGGTGCACACTGAGGGCGGACTCACCCCGCCTCACTGTCTGGCCAGTGACCTGACCACCCTGTGGGCCTGCACCTGTGCAGGGCAGCCCACACCAACGTGTTCAGTGGGCTCAAGGAGGATGGTCAGCAGTCAAAACCATTTCAGTTTAAAAACCAACAATGTGAAAGTCATTTTTTTTCCTCTTAAAATGCAGAATGGCCTAGACAACAATGACAAAAATCACTTAGCTCAAAAGACTTTGGAAGTGTTCATCAGCAAGCAAGCGGTCCTTCCAAACCAAAACATGCCACAGATGGCACCCAGAAGCAACCAGACTTTGAGCCTTTCAATGTGCTGAGCATTCTAATGCCATCCTCAGCTGAGTCACCGTTCCCTGCCAGCCACACAGCAGGTGCCAGTCGTGTCTGTGATTTTTGTCCCAGCAGCAATCATTTTCAGCCATGGCAAATCTTCCTGCTTCTGAAAACTCCACACACGTTCCCTGGCGGGTGCTATCCTGTGACCTGAACTGTCTCTGTCACAATCTGGTGCAAGAGCCCAGGCCCATGTCTCATCCAGGCTCCCTGAGTGAGGAAAAGAAGTCACTGCAGCTTGACCCTCCCTCTCGGTTCTGGAAGGTGCAGCCTCCTTGGCCCTGCTCTGCCTTGCCTGGTCCCATAGCCAGACAGAAGGAACAAGGGAAACCTCCCTTGGGCAAATGCCATGCCAGTGCTCTGTCTGGTGAAGGCAGCACCCTCCACCAGGATGCTATGGAAGCCTCACAGCCCCAGGAACAGAGTCTCTCACAAAGGAAGAATGACAGTGGGGTGCAGGGTGGGTGGGTCTCTCAGGTGCAGCCACCAAGCTCACTACTTGCAAAAGCACTTCCTCATCAGTGGGGCCCATCTGCTCCCCAGGAGCGTCCACAGCTGGAGCACGCCCACCGCCTGCATGGCCTGCCTGTCCGCAGAGCACCCACAGCCAGAGCATGAAATTGCAGCTCTAACTGAGCCCAGGGGATGGAAACTCCCGCCTGGGCCCAGGCAGCAGACAGAGCATGGAGGAGAGGGGAGGGGAGGCACTAGTCCTCTCTGCAGCCCCAGTCCCCAAGCTGTCCCCCTCTCTCCTTTATATCCCAGCAGCTCTTTCCAACAAAACTGTGAACTTAAATTCTCCTGACCCCTGAATTAGGTCAACAGAAAGTACACCTGACGTAATTCCACCGTTTCTGAGAGCTCTCAACATGTCACCTGTGAACTTGTTCATTCCCACACTGACACAACTGAAAAGTCTGAAAGCCAAGCAGAGCACTCATGTCTGCCGGACGCGCTCAGGAAAGGGCCCGGCTGGCAGCGTATCCGATGACAGCACGCCGGGGAAGGTTTCTCTCTCCCAGCCCGGCTCCTCTAGGACTGGCCGGCCAGTAAGAATGCCAGCTGTGCAAGACAGAATGACGAGACGCTCATGGGAGGGACACACAAGTGCTCAGCCCACAAGCACATGAAAATGGGCTCTCTAAAACGAGAATAAGCCAGCCTTTTAGGAACTGATGGGGGCCAACCTCCAAGAGACTGTTAAGTAAAGCAGCAAGGTGAAAACAGTACACTCCAGTGCTGCCAACTGAAGATGCCTGGCTGTGGGGCTGGGCGCAGATGCAGTGGGACCCAATTCTCATGTAAGCAAAATCAGCCACCAACCTGGGCCCTGCTTCTCCATGGGCTGGGAAGTCCAAGCAGAAAGTTGGGAAAAGCTCAGATCATGTCTACAGGCTCTGAATGGTGCACTGACTGCTGCCCTTGGCGAATCTGTAGCCTCAGAGACCAGGCCAGGCATGCCTGGCACACTCACCACCAAGCCGTTCCATGGCCCTAATGCAGTGCCAGGAGGCCAACCTCCCCCTTCCCCCCACTTCCCCCACTCCTGGGCTGTGTGTGGGGTTGGAGTAATGGCAGTGGACAGAAGGACCTTCTCAGTGGTCATTCCTGCAACAGAGGCCACACTGGAGAGAACCAAGGACACCATCACCCATAGAATAGGAGGGTGAGCCTGGGCATTCTATATCAGACATCACATAAGGATGGACATACACCCTACAACCCAGCAATTCCACTCCAGGGCACACACTAACAGAAACAAGAGCATCAAGATGGTGGGGGAAGCCGTATTCAGAACAGCCCCAAGCGAAAAACACCTGCATGGCCCAAGTGTAGGCGGTAACTAGATCACGGTCTAGCCATTTAGCACAGAATGAAGTAACCACTGCGAAACACAAAGATAAATTTCAAAACTGCCAGACAGTGAAAAGCCAGAGACACAAGAATACATTCTATGTTGGAGTGCAAGACTTCTTGATGGTGACAAAGTCAGGGAAGTGGGGGGTGGGGAATGACCAGGAGACAGAACAAGAGTAGCTTCCAGAGAAATACTCTATTTCTTGACCTGACCGGGGTGGGGTTACTTGGGTGTGTTTACTTCATAAACATTCACTGAAATGTGTAACTTACGGCTCGGGCACTTTTCTGGATGTATGCTATACTTTAGTAAGAAGCTGATCTTATATAAAGGTCATCCCGTCCCAGAAACAAATGCCAGAGCTGCTGCGGTTGAGAGGAGGGAGAGGCATTGGCGAGCCAGCCCATCACTCCCCTCCCCTACAGAGGCACAGACCCTCTGAGTCCTACAGAGGAAGGCCCAAGACCTGCGGCACCATAAGCCTAGGCTACCCGAGACACGCGGCGTGAGCTACACTTCACAGCTCACAGAAAAATATGTCCACACGCTCCTCCTGTGTAGGGGTCAGTCTGGAGAGGACAAGGGCATTCTAAAGGTTCCAGAAAAGAAGCAGTCAGTAAGCAGCTAGCTCAGTGTCCCCAGCAAGACCAAGTCTAAGGTTACTAGAGCAAGGCAGGCAGGCAGCACCCACTGCCTGGGCATCGCCTATCAGCACTGTGCTAGGCGTCTGTTGCCTACCACATGGTGGTCTCCTCTGAGACCACAGACCTCCACAGTGAGTATTATGCTGCTGCCCCAACAAGTAAGCCAGGACACCTGTTAAATACCTGGCCCCATGTTCATTTCTGACCTAACCTGCTAATCTAACCTTTGCAGTCAGCCCAGGCCTGCCTCCATGCAACAGGCCATTAGCAAGCCATATTGGTGACCTGGGCAGAAATGGGCAGCTAGCTCAAGGGAAAGCAATGGGACAATTAGGATAAGGAGTCTGCACTGCTTACACAGGAAAAAGCACAGAAAGGGAGACTAGAAATTAAATTGGGGAGGCAGATAACATTTAAAAATCGATGTAATTTGTCAAAATAAAAGGTGAAAATGAAAAAGCCTTATGATCATTCCAATCGATATAGAAAAACATTTGACAAAATTGTAAATCTATTCCTAATACAAACTCTCAGCAAACTAGGAATAGAAGAAAACTTCCTTGGCTGATAAAGTGCTTCTACAATGCCCACAGCTAATGCTATAATTGACGGTAAGAGGCTGAATGTTTTCCCCCTAAGAAAAGATACAAGATGCCCTGGCTGGTGTGGCTCTGTGGATGGAGCGCCTAACTGCAAAGCCAAAAGTCATGAGTTTGATTCCCAGTCAGGGCACATACCTGGGTTGCGGGCCAGGTCTCCAGGAGGGGGCACTGAAGTGGCAACCACACATTGATGTTTCTCTTCCTCTCTCTCTCCCTCTCTTCCCCTCTCTAATAATAAATAAAACCTTAAAAAAAAGAAAAAGAAGAAAGATACAAGACAAGGATGTGAGCTTACCACTCCTATTTAGTCTTGTCAGGAGGTTCCAGCCAGTACAATAAAGCAAGAAAAAAAAAGTCATCCAGCTTGGAAAAGAGGAAGTAAAACTGTCTTTGTTTACAAATACCAAATAGTGTATATGAAAACTCTCAAAATCTACAAGTTCAAAACATGGCTGAGAGAAATTAAAAGAGGCCTCAATTAATGGAGAGATACAGCAAGTTAATGGACTGGAAAAGTCAAAATCTTTAAGATGTCAAGTCTCCCCCAAACTAATCTACAGATTCAATGCAATCCCAGTCAAAATTCTATCAGGGTCTTTGGGAGAAATTGACAAGTTCATTCTAAAATTTATATGGAAGCACAAAGGTCCTAGAATAGCCACCAAACTTTGAAAGAAAGAAAACTGGAAGACTCACATTATCTGACTCTCAGACTTACATAATCAAGACAGTGTGGTGTTACTTGTGCCAAACAGATCGATGCAACAGAACAGAGTCCGTGAGCAGACTCACACACAGAGAGTCAACTGTTTTTTTAACAAAGGTGTTCAGGCAATTCAATAGGGAACAAGTAATTTTCAACAAATAGTGCTGGAATAATGGATAGCCATATGCAAAAACCAACAACAAAATAGCCCTTGACCCCTACCTCACTAGATCAACAGTAACACAAAAAGGATCATAAACCTAAATACAAGAACTGAAACAACAGAACATCTAGAGCAGGGGTGTCAAACTCATTTTCACCGGGGGCCACATCAGCCTCACGGTTGCCTTCAAAGGACCGAAGGAAATTTTAGGACTGTATAAATGTAACTACTCCTTGATAGTTAAGCAAGAGCTCGGCGCTGCTGCCAGGTAGAAACTAGGTGCCGGGCCGCATAAATCAAGGTGGAGGGCCGGATTTGGCCCATGGGCCTTGTGTTTGCTGCCTGTGATCTAGAGGAAAACATAGGAGAAAAATCTTAGTGATCTTGGGTTTGGCAAAGACTTGTAAAATATGGCAAAAAGCACAAACTATAGAGAAAACATAAATTGGATTTTACCAAAATTGAAAATCTTCTCTCTTCAAAAGGTGACATTGCTATGAAAATGAAAAGGCAAGCCACAGACTGGGAAAAATAGATATAAATCATGTATCTAAGAGAGGACTTGTATCTGAAACATATAAAAATTCTCTCAACTCAATAATAAATAGGCAACAAATCCAAGGGTGGGGGGTATGGGCAAATGATCTAATAGGTATTCAAATCTTTCTCTAAGGAAGAAACATACACGGCAAACAAACACTTGATGAGATGCTCATTATTATTAATAACCACATTATTAGACATCAGGGATACACAAATTATTGGGTTGGTCAAAAAGTCTGTTTCGTTTTTCTGTAAAATAAAAGACACATTTTTCATTTCCACCAATAAGCTTATTGATTTGGATACTGAGTGCGTCAGGGTGCAGTTAACACCCGCTATTGGCTTCTAGTGGGAGAGGCCAGGGGGGCTGCTAAACATCTTCCAATGCGTAAGACGGCCCCACAGCAAAGAATTATTTGGAAAAAATATCAACAGTACCAAGAAACTTCACTAACCACTTTTGACATGTTCTATCAGTCACAGCCCCTTCTCCAAATATTACACAAATCTTTTTTTGCACTTCAGTTGTGTTTTTACCTTTCTTGAAATAATAAAGTATAGTATATGAAAATGTTACTTATTTTCTTCCACTTTCAACTTTAAAATGGCTGCACAAAAAATCACCAATAAGGTTTTTTGGTTGTTTTTACAATGCACGCTGTAACAGCTGTCACAGTACAATCTAACAACATTGTGTGGAATAAGTTAAAGACAACTAAGCACTGTCTTTCCATCATGTGGAAAAAAACAAACTTTTTGCCAACCCAATAAAAAAGACTGACCATACCCAGTGACGGCCAAGACATGGAGCAGCTAGAACCTCATACACTGCTGGGTGGGAGTCTAAGTGGTACAATCACCTCAGGAGATATTTTGGCAGATTCTTAAAGCCCATCAACATGTGAATGGATGAACTGTAGTATACCCATAAAGTAAAATACTACTCAGCAACAACAACAAAAATGAACTACTGATACATACAACATTCATGAATCTCAAAACAGATATGCTGAATGAAAGAAAAGCTGAGACCAAAATAAAATTTAAAAAAGAATATATATCTCACGATTTCACAAAATTCTAGACTAATCAACAAGGACAGAAAGATCAACAGTTGCCTGGGGACAAGGGTGGGCTGGAAGGAAGAGGACAAACGGGCATGATATGTATTTATACGTCAAACTGTGGCGATTTGTACACTTGAAAAGCGCAGTTTACTGAATGTCAATGACACCTCAGTAATGCTGTGAAACACCTGTGGAGTCAGATGACAGGTGCAACAAGGTCCTGGAAAAAGTAGGAAGGTGGTTGGCAAAGAGAAGGAAGGCTCTTTGCTGGAGGTGAGGCATCAGACCCCCAAGAAGACTCGGCCCTTCCTGGGGGTGAGGGGTGGGGCAGGAAGTCCCTTCTCCCCTCAGTGAAATGAAGAGGCCTGTCATGGCTGGGCGTCCCAAGGGTATCTTAAGGATGAACAACAACTGTGAAGTGTGTGTAACACACTCCTCATAGCAGACGGGGCTCGGCAGGCAGGAGTAAACATCAGCTTTTCCCTCTGGAACATTCTGCATACCCCCCAAACACCTGTGTAGCTAACATCAGGAGGCTCACCATGGCTGGAGCTGGGTAACAGTGTCTCATTGGTGGTGAAATATTTATAAAAGGCTCACCAATCATCAAGGGCTGAATTTAAGGACATGAGCTATTCTGCAGGGTTTTGTCACATTTCAACTTCCTGTGCTCACATGGGAAAGGCCAGAGCCCACAGACAATCTGCACCAAAGTCTCAGACAAAGACCGAGTCTGAGTGATAGGTACCATCCTCCTGACACATAAATAGCTTCAGTGCTTCTTTCTCCTCTGACCTCTGCATGGTTTTCTTCAATGGAAATTAAGCTCCTGTGACTGAATTGTCTCAAGTCCCAACTTTGCCGCCAGACAGCTGAGCTAGACCCTTAACTACTCTCAAGTGCAACCTAGGGTTCAGCATGCCAATGTTCTCCAGAGCCGCTCGGACTCACAATCTCAGCTCCAGCCCAGACTCCTGAACAAGCCCATGAGGGTACTCACACAGAGAGATGGTCGGCAGAATCACTCTTCCCAAAGCCGTGGGTTCTGCTTGGCACCTTGTGCCCAGCCCATTCAGATCTTCTCCAGCAGTAATGCCACAAGCACCAACTTTACCCTGCTATCCAGAGCACAGGGCCCTTCCCAGGTTGATCTCATTCAATCCCAATGACAACCCTAAATCCAGGGGTGTGATGTGTCCAAGCCTGAACGTATGTAGGCCAGACAGGTCACCATATTGCCCTGGTGGAGGTGGGCTGCAGAGCCCACCCCCACTAGCTGTGAGACCCTTCCCATCCTTTGCCATACTAGAAGAAGGCCTCACCCAGAGATGGTGGTGTGACAGGCCCAGATGAACCACCACAGGATGGAAAAAGGACAGTTAATGGTTAGGCTGGTGGATGCTGAACAAATGGCACCCGGTAAATGTAGGCTCCAGGGCTCTTGGCCCTGCACACTTGGCAGTCCCTCCCAGCAGATGTTGTTAGCAAAGTGTGGCACACACATCCCTTACAAACGTAGTCCCACCACAGCAAGCCTCACTCGCTTTTGACACTTGGAGCCTGTCACCCTGCCCCACACACCAGCTCTACAACCCAGGCTGCCAGGACCCCAGCCTCATTCTCTCCCAGAGCTACTGCCCAAAAGGCACCTGTCCTCTTCTAAACCCCAAAGCCAGGGTTTCTAAGATAATTCTGCTTTAGTTCCAACAAGAACCAGACTGATGACTGTTACAACACTGGTGACATTTTCCCATTTCCCCATGCTTTCCCATTTTCCAGTCAAATGCCTATACAAACCACTACCTTGGAACACAACTGTTCTTATGACGGCAGCTGTTGCGACATCACTAAACCCTGTTTTGAAAAAACAAGTCAACTGAAACAAAAACTCACACATACACCCCACACTCACAGCAGAGCGCTCCACAGGACTTGACCAAAGTTGGCCTTGTCTGGGCTGGTGCTTCCTCTGCCAGATTCCTACCCAGCCGGACTCCACCTTGGGGCTCCTGCAAGGCCACCAGCACAGTGCCTGCAATGAGGATGGCACAAATCCCCAAACAGAAGAAGATTTCAACAGCCCCCAGCAACCATCACAGATCAAGAACCTGGGGCCAAGCAGCCCACCTGGAAGTCATGGCAAATCTCAGAGGGACCCCTCCTCTGCTGTGCAGAAAGACCAGCCTGCTCCCTTACATTGGCCAAGAGCTCTAGAAAGCAAGCCCTCGCACCAGCCCTGCCTTTCCTCGCCTTCACCACCTCTGACACTCTCTCTACTCAGCGTTCTCACTGTTGTTTATCCCGCCACCTGCAGGTATGCATCACCAGAGCAGGGACCTTGGTCTTGTTCACTGTTACCTCGTAGATGCCTAGAACAGTGTCTGGCACAGAGCAGAGACTTGATAAATGTGAACTGATGAATGAATGAACAAATGAATGAACAGATGGATGAACAGATGAGTGAGGTCCCACCATGTTTATTCCAAGCCAGGGTCTGCAGCCACCAAATTAGTATCTGGAGAGCAAACATGTCTTGACCTGTTTCCAGCTGTTACCTGCACTGTTCACCCCCTGTGGATCATGGGAACAGCAAGGTGATTCTCAGTGGTCCTAACACCCCCCCCACAAAGGACAAGGCAAAAGGTGCCACATTTGAGCAGCAAGGCAGAGGGAAAGTCGTGGCCCGGGTGGCACAGCCTTTGTTACTCATCCAGGCAAACACGTTTGCTCAGCAGGGCCCAACAGCTTTGGGGAAAGACTTCCGTTTTCAATGCAGTGGTCTTGAAAGTCACCACAAATATCTTCTCTAACTTACTACCTTGTCAACCCTGAACTTATTCAAGAGGGTTCTATAAGGAGGGAGAAGGGGAAGAAGAACCACGGAAGGGTTTTGCAAAGCTGGACAGAAAAGCGATGAAGAAAAGCAAACCTCACAATCCACAAGGTAACTCGGTGACAAGATTATCTGCAAGGTAACAGTCTGCACTGCTGGGCATGGCAGATGAGTGGCAGATTGCTGGTAGAGAATGGCATAGCAGAGTCCCCACAGCCCGAGGCTACTCGTCACCAAGAACCATCTCAACCACTTCCTCCCAACTTTCCCTGCTGGGAGCCTGCAGGGGAGCTTGACCAGCTAATGGATTATTCCTTTAGCCCAGGTCCCCCACAATCCGGGTTCTGGGGACACAATGGTGATGGTCCAGCCTGCCTCCCACACATGCCTTATCATCCTCATTAACCCAGCAGCACCTATTGAAAGCATGCCCTGTCCAAGAGTCCAGACCTCAATTTTCTTTATCCCCAACTGAGCAAATAAAATCCACAAAACTTGTTACCATTAAAGTCACATCGAGCCCTGGCTAGTGTGACTCAGTGGATTGAGTGCCAGCGAACTAAAAGGTCCACTGGTTGAATTCCCAGCCAGGGCACATGGCTAGGTTGAGGGCCAGGTTCCCAATAGGGGGTGTGCGAGAGGCAACTGATCCATGCATCTCTTACACGTTGCTGTTTCTTTCCCTGCCTCCCTCCTTTGCCCTCTCTCTCAAAATAGATAGATAGATAGATAGATAGATAGATAGATAGATAGATAGTCAGTCACACGGACAATTATCCCCTGCGTGCCCTCCGATGGCTGCTAAACTGTGCAAGCTGCATGGCACTGGCCAATAAGCCTGGTCTCCTAGGCTGCTCCGGAGCTGGGCACCTTGCTTGCCGCCCTACCACCCCACAGGCCCACAGCCCCGGGGGGCACCTGCAACACTAACGAAGACAACGTCACTTCTGGTGCCTCAGGCCTGCTGAGCCATGCCCATTATCTATAGTAGGTGTTAGGACTAATGGGAAGGGAGAAAATGTGCCAAGATGACAAGTAAATATAAGTTCACCAGTAGCTGAAAACTGGAATAATGTTACTGAGTATAAATCTGACAGCTACAGTAAGTAAAACAAAAGTAATAACAATACAGCACAATGACTGCAAAAACAACTGATACCTAATCCTGGGACCCACTCCAACCTTCTGATTCTGCCCCACCCCCAATGAAGAATACACATCCCCAGATGCTCCCCTGGATCCTAAGGTGGTTAGAGTAAGCCTTGGGGAGGGGTCACTAGTCAGGCCAGGGCTCCAAATGCCACCTGAAAGTTGTTAGCCTTTTACATTTTTTCACTTTACTCTTGTCTTAAGCAATAGTGCCTGGGCTTTAAGGTGCAGGTTATATTTTTTTTTTAGTGCCATTAAAATAAATGCATAGCTATCAAAATAAAATGGGACCCCCTCCAAGCTAATAAAAGTCCTTTTGCATGGCAGGCAACACTGAGCCTCCAGCCCATGGCCTTTGTGTGATGTGCTGGCAGCCTCTTCAACTCACCGATGAGCTTGAGTCTCTGCCCCTCCAAACAGATGCCTCTCTCATCTCACAAAAAGATCAGAAATAGATGCAAGGTGTCTCCAGGCCTCCAGGAAGCAGATGTGCGGGCCGCAGCTGGAGAGGAGAGCAAAACCATGCTTTCCTAAATACTATTTTTTCTGACCCTAAAACCCCACACTGAGGGGGAGGGGGAGGGCAGAAAAGAACCCCTCAGAGACTGCTGCATTTCTGCTTCTGCCAACCTCCTTCCTGACCAGGGAATCTTCTCAGTCCTCTCTGTTTCTCTAGGACTTGGGGTGGGGCCTTCTTGGAGGGTGGCAGGGGGTTCATCCAATCATGTTCAGCACCTACTAGTGCCAGATTCTGTGTAAGCCCAGTAGGACAGTGCCATCCAGCCCACAGGTGCTCTCAGGACTGGAGACAGACTAACCAGTGCTTGTCACAGGGGCACTGGCTCTGCTTCTGCCCTCTCCTGGCATAATCCTGAACTCCCACTAGGCTGAGTAAAGGGACAGCAGATGTCACCCTGTTCTGCACCAACTTTCCTCCCAATGATAAGCCTACAGGCACTGCCTTCTGTAGGAGCTTGACTGAAAGATGCACTAAAAAGAGGGTTGGATTTTTTACAGCTTCGGTAAGGCCAACCAGGCACGACTTTATTTGTTAAGAAATTCTTACATGGAGCTCTACAAATTATCACCTTGACACTCCATGCTCTATGGCCCCCTTTTACAGGGAGGAAGGTATGGCAGAGAGAAGTCACCTAATCTGCCAGAGGTTATACATCTGAGTCTGGGGCCCAGGCAGCCTTGTTCCCAAACACTGGCTCTTCACTGCATGCACAGCTGCCTCGCATAGAAATACAGATAAGGCACAGCTGTAACCTTGAAGGCGCTCCCAGCATGGCTGGGTGGGTAGACTATGATTAGGGAGCTTCAAACAGTGTGGGCTAAGGAGGCCATGCTATATTCAGTGTCATGGGGTCTCCAAAGAGGAGGACAGAAGGTGTCTCTGAGGTGCCTGAAAAGATCACAGTCTGCAAGTCAGGCCAGGATGGCAAGAACAAGCCAGGCTTGGAGCACAGCAGGAGATAAGGGCCAGGGGCACACAGCAAGTTCTGAGAACACCAGATTAGAGTGGGAGAGGGCCATGTAATGGATCCCAGGCCATGCTCAGAGCAGGGAGTGACATGGACAGATTGAGGTTTTAAATAGCTGGCTCCAGCTGCCTGGCGGAGAACTCACTGCTGAGACAAGAAGACAATTCTGCAGGTGATGGCCAACTCCAGGGAGCAAGCTAGTGAGGAGCAGGATGGGGTGGGTGTGAGATGAAGGGGAACAACGATGCAGGGAGAACCCAGGGGCTCGGGCTGTGGAGCCTGCCACATGGGGCTGGAGAGGCCATCATCAACAGGAAGGAGGGCAGAGTGCTCCTGGGAGCCAGGGGGAGGTGAGGCCTGACTGAGAGGAGACGGCAGGAGGCGAGAGCCTACAACCAGATGCCACAGAGATGCTGTGACATTGTGTTTCCGATGTGTGCCCCCAGCTGATTTACTCTGCAATATTCTGAGCAAGGACTTCCCATGGATCACCATGTTTCAGATGCACCAGCACATCACTGACCACTAAGAAAAACAAATGTGCCAACTGGAAGACCAAGCCTGACCCAGAGCTACTGAAGTATGAATGAGAGACACCTTGCTCCTCCTCACAGTGACCCTAAGTGCTCAGAGGCACATGGTCTCCCTTACACTCAGCACACCATCTGGGAACAGATGCCATCCCTAACTGTGCCCTCCCCTCAACCATGACTAAATGGGTCCCAAGACTGGCAGACCCAGCTTCTCCCCTCCCACCAAGACGAGGGCAGTAGGAGTCACATCTGAATGCCATACCTCCCTGCAAAGCCCACCCCCAGCTCCACCGGTAACCCTTCCAAGCTCAATTCAAAGTAGCTCTGGGGTCCTAGTGGAAGAAGCCCCTCTGCACACTAGGGGGTCCTTCTGTGACCCTCCCTCAAGTGGCCCTCAGGTGAACCCCCACTTTTGCTGCTCCACCCACCTCACCCACAAGCATTGCTCTGCTCCTTTTCTGCAGAGCCACTGTACCCTGCCATCCTGTCACCCAGCACTGTGGTTGGCAGGACCACATGTGCAAATGGACAGGGCAGCCAAAGGAGTGAGGCGCTGGACTTGGAACCCAAAACCACCTGCTATAAGGTCATGAGCAAGTCACCACCCTACATCCCTTCCGTGTCTCTAAGATAAGGACGGCAATGGCTCCCCTGCGGGACTGTGTGAGAATCTGCCCAGCATGTAGTGATGTGCTGGCCAGATGGGGTCCCAATCTGTCAATGGGAATCACTGCGCTCATCACCTCTTAGGGTTTCTGGTAAAGCAGACGTGATCCTGCGGGCTCCAGGGTTTTTCTGAATGCTAAGGCGACACTGACGGGAGCTACATAAGATCCAGCACAATGGACTTGAACAGTCTCCTCACTATAAGCAGCAGGGCCCTAACACTGGCTGCTTCTGTATCTGGGAAAGACGTCCTCTGGTGTCCCAAAGCTCTGCCCCCAACCTCTGCCCAACAGGCCTCCTGGAGCCAAGACCAGCTCCACTTGTACTTTCCCTTACACATCTAACCTCAGCTTTCGAGAAAGGGGGTGGGGGTGGCAGTGCTGAGGCGTCAAGGAAAGTCTCAGGCCCAGTGAGGCACCAGGTAGTGCTGGCAGGACCCTGCGGTCAGCACGTGATGCTGCCTCCCCCTGATCCCCAGCCTTTGAGCACCAGCTCTGAGCAGAGCTGTGGAGAAGTAGGAGGCACCCATGGAAGTGCCCCTCCACACCTGCCCCTGTGGAAACTACCACTCCACACTGACAGACCTATTCAAAAAGCATCATTTTATTAGCAAAATTCTGGAAGCTGGCTGCACGATAACGAACCAGCTATTATGGAACACTAAGCTACAGTTAAAGGACTCAGTCAGACTCGTACATAACAAGGACAGAGAGACGCTGAGGGAAATGAACTGGCTGCAGAACAAGACATGTGTGCCAGAATTTATTTAAAAACGATGCACGGTGTTCTGCTATGTTTCTCTATATGCACAGGAGACGGACTCCAGACCTACGACAGTGGTCCTCTCTAGAGGGACAGAAGAAACCACATCAGTGACAGAACCAAAGGGGCCTTAGCTGTAAGTCAAACATGTAAATTTTTAAAGACAGAGGGTGTATACTGCTTGTGAGAACAAAAAGAAGGAAAATGCAACATTTTAGGCAGAGAGCAAAGTGAAGCCCCAGAGTGTGGCCACACCTGGATGTGCAGGCTGGGGTGGGCTGTGGGTCTGATGGAGGTGGGAGACCGTGAGCTGCTGGAGTCAGCTCTGTAGAGGGGGCTAAGGATCTAAGGGGACCACACATAGGGACGCTGGGATGTGGAAGGTGACCCTAGGCCTAGTTGGCCGGACCCCACATTTCCACCTGTTGTTGGAATAATTGTTAATGGTGTTTTGTCCACTCTAAGTGTCCTGGTCTCAATGGTAAGACATACAGTTGCCCTGGCTGCAAGGACAGGGAAGAATTACAGCTACACGTCCCGACACACCCGAAATACTGCTCCCATGTGTACTGCATGCCGCATGCTGTGCCACGCTGTAAGGTCACTGTCCCACAGAGTCCTAGGGCTGTACTGGGGTGGTGCACTTTACAGATTCAGAAGCCGAGACTCAAAAATTAGATTCTGCCCAAGGTGACACAGCTCACAGAGTTTGAGACACCAGTTTGGGAAGGACTTTGATGGGGCCTTGAGGTCCTCAGAAGGAAGGCCAGGATACCCAGGTGAATAAAAAAATAAAAGTGGGTGTAACACAGACGTGTAATGTAGGTGTTAACACCTCCGTGGGGCGGGGAGGAGCGAGGTGCAGGCAACTCCACTGGCCTTTGCTGCACCCATCCGCTGTTGTCCTCATACACCCCACATACATCGAGAGAAACAGGGACTGGCACAGAGGCACCCTGCCAAGAGGTGGCACCTCTACACCACCAAGGCCAGGAGTAGAGTCTCCAGGCTAATGTTAGTTGGCACGGTGGGAGGAGATGAGAGGCTCAGATGAATGGTGGGCAGGAGACACAGGCATGACAAAGGCAGACGGGAGGAAGGGACAGGTGGAAGATGCCCAGAGAGAAGGGCATCGGCACCTGACATACAGTGCCAGGAGGGAAGGCACCAAGGGCTCATCCTGTAAATAGGAGCCCCTTGGAAAGGAAGATCTGAAGGCTGCAGGGAGCCCTTAATAACAAAGTGCCTTTTCACTTGGTTATCACATTTATCTTCTTATTCTCTCAGACTCTTGACGAATCTGTCGGTTAGGCCAGCTTTCCTCCTTCCTTCCTCACCTAACTTGCTCACACACTTCCTCTCTTCTGCCTGCTGCAAAGGGATAGGTGTCAGGTCACTAGCCTATCAGGCAGCTCAGAGCAAAACTGGGGCTCCACCTGTCCTTTATCGGATCACCTGGCACCATGTACCTGGTGTGTCAAGAGGCTGCAATGTCTGTACTCTCCTGGGCTGCTATTTCCCTGCTGCCTTTGATGGCTTTTGGTCTGGGTCCCCAAAAGTATGAATCCCTTCATCTAATCAGGAATGAAACAAGTCTGCACGCTTAGCTAGTCCTTCTTCCATCTCATGACTAGCACCGTGACTCTCAGTAACGTGGCGGTTCTGGACACTATCCCGAGCAGGGGAGAGGCTACTGAGACTCTGGACTCTTCAAAGACTATCAGGTCTCGTAAATGAGGCCCACATGGTCCGTACAAAGCAGCCTCAAAATGCAAAGGGTATGGATTTCATTCAATCTGAGGAGAAAGGGGCAGAAACAAACATGGCATTAGCCATGGTAAGGTCTAGAGCAATTTTAGGGCCCAGTGGTGAGGTTAGCAACAGTGATTCCTCAGTACGGAAGGAGAATGCGGTCAGAAGATGGAGCTGCTCACGTTTCAGGGGTGGTGGGAGGCACATGAGCACATGATGTGAGTGAGCGTGCGTGTGCTCATACACACACACATGAAGGAACGCTTGTCTCTAACATGAGGAAAACCTTGGACGTGGTGTGCAAAGCCATCCGGACTGCACACTGCAACCACTGCAGCCAGCAGAGAACAGACACAAGAGTTCATTTAGCAGCTATAAATTTATCAGGAAAATAAAAATGCATTATATATGTGCTGAGGAGGAAGACAGGGAGAGAGGCAAAGAGAACAGGTGACTGTCCTGAAAGCTTTGAGGAAAATAATCAGTGTGGCACATGAGAGAGAGGCTTCTCCTGACCACTGGCCTAGGAGAGGTGGTCATCTCTGCCCCAGAGAATGGGCAGCAAAGGATCTGTAGCACAGTGGCACTGCCTCATTCTCAGAGCAGCCAGCCCATCCTGTACTCAGAGGGGCTCTGAGCATGCCCCCTAAAATACTCAAACTAAGAGAACCTTTTAGCAGCCAGCTGCAAAGGCACCGATGCCGTCTTGGACAAGGAGCCTGTTGCCTGCAGCCCAATCTCCAACACCAATACTTCTGCTCTCCTGGGCTGCTGTACCCTACACACTAGGGCCCCAACTCGCCAGGGGTAGGGGATTCCACCCAGGAGTATGCTGGAGCCAGTGCACGCCAGCCCATGAGAGCTCAGGGTTAAACTTGAGAAATCTTTCCATGACATCATGATAGTGGCTTGAAATTAGCCTCAGTGGAAGCATTTAGACAATGGAAATTGACAAACACTACAAATCAGGGTTTGACTTATTGTCAGATTGGTGGGCTTTATACAACCCAATACCTGGTTTTTGTAAATAAAGGGTTCCCCCCCATTTTATATGTATTTTTATTGAGGTGAAATTCATATACTATAAAATTAATCATGTACCGGTAAATATATTATTATTGTAACATAGCCACATCCATTCATATTATCTATATATACTTCTGTGCTATAAATTAAGACAGACTTGTGGCAGACACTGTATGGCTAAATGTATTTATATCTAGTCTGCCAATCGCTGGGGTTTAGATTTTGAGAAAGTGGAGAAAATGTTAATAATTAAACTAACGGTGTGTCATGCCCATAGCTGTTACATTAGGAATAGCATAATTGAGGAAATATTGTCAGTGTTTGAAAACTATTACCTGATTCAGCAAAGACATCACTTAACTCATTAACATAAACAAGAATATCAATTGATCTCCAAGTCAGACCTGTACTTCCAAGCAACAATCAACGAAAGCAGAGACTGTGAGAAGCAACCGGCTGCACAGACTGACACTAGTGTCGTGCACATCGCTCTTTGTAAACCGTACGCTCCCCACCTTTACATCAGTAAGATTTATAAACTTGTGTGTGTGTGTGCAAATTTCTTCCTAGAAACATTTACTGAACATACACTGCACAATAAATTAGAGTTCTTCATTATTTCAAAGTACTTGAAATAACATTCGAACGAAACTAGAATCCACTTGCCTTACTGTATTTCAGCATCACATAAAAATAGAAAGAGGGGAGAACCTGAATTGTGAATTACTAAATGTTTACTAAAAAATGGTTCCAAGTTTTATCATCTCCACATGCAAACAGTTTCTCCACAGTGGTTACCAAAGCCAAGCAAAACCTAACCTAACATATAAAAGTTATGTTCATGGAGACAGCACCCCCTTTTACAAAGAGTAAACAGTATTTGGAAAGTCCACTTTATACTTCATTTTCCTTACAATTATACTGAAACATAACTCCCCTGTATTTCCCTCTGGTCCCACTCCACTGTCCCAGGGCACTGTCGAGATGCCATAATCCCCTATGTGCACTAGGACAATGAAACCATCTGGAGTCAGGGTGACAGCAGGGAGTGGATGGGGCTCTTTACCATGGGTGGCCAGCAGAGGACTGAAGGAGTCTGATGACCACAGATGTGAGAAGGGGGCCTGGACAGTCACCAGTGAGGGAAAGTATAAACTGAAATACGAAAGGAAAGAAGGGCCCCAGTCACAGAGCATCTGTGGATCGTGACCTAGGAAGTGGGGATGTCTGTTCTAAGTACATAGGGTCTTAAGTAAAAGAGCAGGGTGATACTGGTTTGGAAGGGACGAGAGGAAAGTTTCCCAAGAGGGAGATGACCTGGCTTAGACTGGAGCTGGAGGAAAGAGGATGAATGGAGAACAAACTTTTTGGCAGCATAGCTACTATGACTTCCAGAGCTGGTGCGCTGGACCCCAGTCCCCTGAGAGCATGAAGAATGTGAGTCCACAACTGGTGGACTTGTCCTGGAGTAAAGCACTGCGCACCCCGGCTCTGAACCTCCCAGAAACACACAAAAGGAAATACTTCTCTCCTCTCCGCTGGCGGCAGTACAGAGACCCCCCCAGCACCTGATTGCTCTCAATGATTCTGAAGAGCTCTCAGGCTAAAGCAGTCTTCTTTCTTCCTTTTTTTAACTGTTTAATTGAAAAGACAATGGAGCACAGGAAAAATAAAACCAAAAACTGTTCCTACTGCCCCAACATAAGTGCCTTCCATTTTACCCATAGTTTTAGTTTTTGTGCCTTCCTAGTGTGCTTGGCTGACAATAATGCTCCTTTTCCTCATCACGGCAAGGCTTGTCCATCTCGCTACAGAGCCTCAGGATCGTTCTTCATGGCTCTGTGCCGTCCGACTCTGTGGATGCTGTGCTTCCTAGGCTTCTCCCATGCCTTTTAATTAATTACATTAGCAATGATCATTACACAAATATATCCATTAACATTGTTATTAATTTCTAAGAGCAAAATAAATAGATCAAAGGATATAAACATGGCTATGCCTCTTGCTACATAAATAGTTTTCAAAAGGGTTAAGTATGAAGTAGCTCCTGGGTCCTGCCAGCAGGGTGGGATGGTGGGTTCAGGGGGGTAGGGTGGGAAATAGGCCCTACCTTGATTACCTGTCAACACCATTCTTCCCAAGTGCTTGAGTGCAGGTGTATGTTCTGATTACTACTGACGCCAACACTTCTCTGTCTGGGGATATCTGAGATCTTGCGATTGTTAGTTCTGAGTATGTTCTGCATTCAGAAAGGACATGCTTCCTTTCTGAATGCAGAAAGGACATTGCTTCCTAAAGGCCATTTTGCACAAATTTATTTTGGTCGCCCTCATCTGCAACTGCAGTACAGAAGGACTTGGAGTAGTGCAGGGGAGTTCTAACCCAAGCCCCTCTTCCAAAGAAATGTGCCTTCACTCCTCCACAAGCCTCAGTTTTGTTCTACAACCAATTTCTTCCTGTTTCCCCCCGAGGGAGCTTTCAGAAATGTGTAAAGTTATGCAATGTCATCTGGTAACTGCTCACTGTTCACACTTTCCCCAAGACACGGAAGACTATCTTTGAGAAAGAATGGCATCTGTGAAAACCAAAGTTCAACATCTACAAACTCCATGGATACAGCCTGCCCACCCCCCTCCCAAAGAAGTGGGGAGGAGACTGATGTGTATTCAGTGCCTACTGTGTACCCAGAAATCCCCCTTCAGACATCACTTACCCTTTGGCAGGGTAGGGCTTATCCTCATTTTATGGAGGACAGCAAATCTGACAGATTGACAGCCAGTAACTGATGTGATTTGTTCAAGAACAAACTTTTCAGAGACAGAGCTATAGCGATTTGAACCCAGGTCTGAGTCAAACCCTTGCATTTTAAATACTTTTCTTTTTTTCCTTCCTTTCTGTCTGTCCAACAGTCTGTCTTTCACTGTATTCATCAACCAACAGTGGAGAAATGAGAACGCTTTCTGCCTCACAAGACCAGAATTGTGAGTGGAGGTGACACGGCTCAGAGGCTCCCATGTCCAGGGACATGGGAGAAAGAGCTTTTTGGTCAGGAAGGGGTTGGGACCAAAGGGAGCTAGCTGGGAAGGGACAGGAGCCCCATCCACAGCATTCCCATGTCAACCCAGGCACAACCTCCTTCCTCACTTCCCATGTGAAAAAACAACACAGCACAGAGCTCTCACCCACACAAAGTCCAAGTGATCTGAAGCCCTACAAGTGCACTGTGCACTCAGGTGGACATTACAGTTCAACAGAAAGTTAGGAGTCAGTTTCTTGAGTCTTACCAGCCACATGTTAGGTGCTCACTATCCAAATGCAGCTCGTGGATACCATACAGGACAGCACACACGGAGACCAGCTCCACTAGCATGTGGTGCTCTGGGAGGAGGGAAGGAGCCCTGCAGAGTTCTTGTACACCCCTCTCCTGTCTGCAGTGGGCGCCGTGTTGCCTCATGATGGAAACAAAGGTTCTGAGGCCAGCTAACAAGCTATTTAACCTTGCTAAGCCCCAGTCTTACTCATCTACAAAAGGGGTGATACCTAACACAGAGTGAGCACAGTAAGGGTTGATGCTGTGGTCCACCTGTTTGTTATAGCCCAAAGATAAAGTCCCTGCAGAGAGACAGCCCTCAAGAAGATGACACCGGAAGACACTGAGCAGCTGATTTAAGTATGGTTGGTCAGTAGATTGAATGAGATCCAGGCTGAACTCCACCTGCAGGTCTATTAACAAGTGATAGCATTAAAATTCCCTTTCTGCTCCGCCCAGCTGCATGGCCTCAGGCAAGGACAATCCCCCCCCCCCCTCTCCTTTTCCTCACCTGTAACAGAGACAGAACCAGCTCTCTTTTGGTCATCTTGGTTGACTAAACAGAAGCTGGGCACTTTATCAGGCACCCAACATGCCCAGCCCCAGAGGAGGACACCACCAAATGATGGCAGCAACAGCTCCTAATCACGGACAGAGAGAATGAGGCTCAGAGACATTGATTCATCCTGAGGCAACAGCACATCTGAGGTTCAGGATTCAGATCTCCCTGCTGGTGGGGTCCTGACCCAGGCCTGGCCCAAGGGAGGGAGAAGGCTTGTGTGCTCCTGTGGGGCTGGCCCTGGGTGTTTCCCCTGCAACTAAGAGTGGCTAGGCAAGTACTCTAACACCTATAGCTGCCCACCCTCCTTCCCTGGGTACTGTCACCAACATCCGGAATCTCCAGACTCCCCAGAACCGAGCAATACACTAAGAACAGGTTAGGTGTCCAAGTGCTGATCATGCCACTATGACTCTAAGAGAACCCACAAGCCAGAGGAGGACCCCCAAGGGCTGGCATCTGGAGAAAGCCAAGCAGCCATCACAGGAGGTGGCAGGCATTCTCCAGGGGAACCAGCCACCCAATCTCAATACTCAGGAGCTGAGTAGCTGCCCTGCCCAGGCCCACCAGACCTGAACCCTTACCCAAACCCACTTCGGTGCTCATGTGTAGCTTGAAATCAGAGAACCACATCTGTTTGTAAACTAGTTACTGGCTCTAACAGAATGAACAGGCTCTCTAAGCACCAGCAGGAAAAGACCAAGTGAGGTGGGGAACACAGGCATGTCAGACAGGTTAAAGGTACTATGGGAAAGATAGAACCAAGATGCCAGAAATAGCCAAAGGACAGTGCTCCTGGGACAGTTGGCTCTGGCTTTGCTGGGGGAGGCACCCTTGGACTGGAACCTGGAGGCAAGGCGGGAGGGTGGATCATCCTGACAGGAAATGTACAAGCAGGTCAGAACTGACTGATGAGCAGCTTGAGCACCGCTAGGGGTAGAGGGTACGGGGGTCAGCTGAGCCAAGGCTGTGTTGTAATGTGCTCTGCTAATTCTCTCTAGACTTTCTCGGTTGCAAGTGACAGGAAAGCCAGCTCAAATGGGCTTCAACAAGAAAAGAGGCTACTGGCTTACCTAGTTCTGTGGGTGACTTAGTATTCCCTACCCCTCCAGGCTGCTCTCACTACTGAGCAAGCTGTCCCCAAGCAGCAGAACCCAACAGTGACCTACTCACATCCTCTCCCATTTGAGTCTCCCCAACTATCCCAGCAGAGTGCTAAAATTTTCATGGGCTCTGATTGATCATAGGCTCATCTCTGAACCAGGAACACGACTGGCTAGTCCCTGGTCACTAACCATCCACTGGACATAGACCAGAGGGAGGGCAGGTCAGCAAGGAAATGTAAGCTGGGTGCACCAAGCCTGTGAACTGTTACCTGCCACACAGGTCAGCACCCAGGACAAGTCAGACCCAGGGCCACAGCCTCCCTAAGGATGGTATGTAACCCTCCTGAGAAAACTAAGGCTGAAAACCTAGCCTCATCCAAAGCTGCACGGGGAACAACAGAGTCAAGCCTACAACTCGGTTCTGCCCAATGACAAAGCCCACATTGTTTTTTTAATCCTCACCTGAGGATATGTTAACAACCTTTTTGAGAGACAGGAAGGGGGGTGGGGGGGGAGGGAGAGAGGGAGGGAGGGAGGGAGGGAGGGAGGGAGGGATGGATAGATAGATAGATAGACAGACAGACAGACAGACACTGATGTGAAAGAGAAACATCGATCAGCTGCCTCCCTTTATGCAACCCAACCAGGGATTCAACCAGCAACCTAGGTATGTTCCTTGACCAGGAATTGAACCTGCAACCTTTTGGTGTACAGGATGGCAAAGCCCAAGTTTTCTACCCAGAGAAGGACTAACTTCTCCACTGTATAACACCCAAAGAACTCAAACTTTATCCAGCCAACCACATGGTCCCAACAGAGGGAATGAAACACGCTAGTCTGTGGTTTTAGGCAGTTACTCTGTAGCCAATATGGAGGGGAGAGCAGGAGACAGGAAACTGGCTGGTAAGCGGCTGCATTTGACCTCCCTGGACCTCCCTGGAAGTCCCGTTTGCAGAAAGAGTCACCATGCAAGGGGAACTCCAGGGTGGCTCTGAGGTAGTCCGGGGATCCATGGCATGAACAACTGACGGAGTGCAGCATGCCAAGGGCAGAAGGGAAGAAGATGCATCCACTTTGGAATAGATCCTGCTCACACATCCAGGACAGCAGTCAGCTGGGAGCAAGGGTCGAGGTGCTGCTGGCAGCCATGGCTCTGGGAGAGCCAGAGGAAAGTCTTAAGAGCCATATAGGGGCCCAAGCAGTGCAGGGTGAAGCCAAAATGCTCAGGGGGAAAGAGGTACCGTGGGCAAGGAGTTTGGAGAGACCAGAAAGGCCAAACACGGCAAGTTGCAGGGGTGCCATGAGATGGCAGGCACTCCTTAGTGTTAGGCTTCAGGCCTCGTTCATTCCATCAAAGCGCCTTCAGCCGTGATTGTGCAGCGGGCACTAAGGATGACACAGTGACCCAGGAAGACAGCCTGGAGTGACAAACACAGCACATTCACATGCCCAAGATTGGCTCATCTTATAAAGCAGACGCCACTTCCTATTTCCCAATTTGTGGGAGCCCACCACCGACCAGATAAAAACCATGTCTACTCTATTCCTCACGCAGGAGTGTCATTTCCACGGCACAAGCAGGTGCCCACTCCCCTAACTCAGAGCAGGGCTGACAAGTTCACCAGAAGCCCTAAAACAGCCTGACCCCCAACCCCAAACTAGTGTCCCCAGCATTTCTGTCCTGCCACATGGAAGGGCTACAGCAGTTGGGGGCATCTATTGTTTTTGTCTGCACAGCAGACCCTGCTTCTGTTTGCAAGCTCCTCCCTGACTTCCTGTGAGCACTGCCACTTTCATATAAGGCTCACTTCACCCTACCCTCAGGTCAACCCAGAGTGACTCTCCAGTTTTCAAACTGGAAGCAAGTGAGTGACTCCCTTCTTCAGTGGCCTAGCCTTCAAGAGGTCAAACTGAGGAGCTACTGTGTTTCCCACATCACAGACAGACAGACAGATACACACACACACGAGGACAAAAAACAGAAATCTAGTTTCCTTCTCGGCTCTCCTACCCCAATTTCAATGCCAATGGCACTCTGACCCAGCTATGAGAGAAGGGGAAAGGTTACAAGCAAAGGCAGAATGAACTCACATAACACATGAGTGGGGTATGTACGTGGTGGTGGGGGGGGGGGGGGGGGAGGATGCTTCTTTAGTAAGAAGTTAGGCCCCTAAACTCAAAGGCAGCATTGGCTATTGACCAACCTTCAAAGTCAGATATTTAAGTGCTTGAATACGCTCCTTTAAAATAGAAGTGAAAGTGAAATACTCACTCACGAATCCTTTTCCCCAATCTTGCCTGAAACTTAACAAGTGGTCCACTTCTGTCACTGCCAGGCTGTCAGCATCAG
Organism: Macrotus californicus; assembly: GCA_007922815.1. Lineage (NCBI taxonomy): Eukaryota > Metazoa > Chordata > Mammalia > Chiroptera > Phyllostomidae > Macrotus > Macrotus californicus. The sequence continues at coordinate 92,388 of VMDR010000307.1, forward strand.
CAAAGCCCGAGCAGACATCCCCAGCTTCAGGGTGCTTGCTGACAGCCAGGTGGGAAAAATGGAGGTGGCCACGAAAATCACCTCACCTTACCCCTCTTAGTTACCTAAGAGGAAGAAGCCAGCCAGGATATGGTTACCCAGGTTAACCGGGGGAGGGGACAGACAAGAGGAAACGGACAGGACACTCTGATCAGAGCAGACCTATCAGACCCCAGCCAAGGCCTGTCCATGTCTCTGAGCCCAGAGGACATAAGTCAGAGCACAGTTCTTGCCTGGGTCACAGGGACTGCCTTCTCATGGCTACAGGCGGCCTGGGTGGTCTAGGCTGTGTGTAATGTACCACCTCCTCTGGACAGGACTGGGCCAGCAGTTACTGCAGCACCAGGAGAGCCCACAGGGACAGGAGAACAAGCAGCACTGTGGCAGGCTCTCCTGGATTCCTGAATGCTACTCGGCCCATGGTGAGAATCAGAAGCTGCAACCCAAACCTGCGCAAACACAAGGTAACAGCAAGGTGCCCAAGTGTGACTACAGACAAGTCAGAGTCGGTGTGTTCAACCAGAAGTCACGGGTTACTCAGAACCCAGTGCTGAACCTCACACCACCCAAACCACCCCGTCGATTACTCTGGACTTCACATTTCAGTTATGCCCATTTTACCAACTGGACCCAAGTCTCCCAGCCCCAACACTTCACCCAACTATCTGATGGTGCTTTCACACCAAAGAGGTGATTAAACAAGCATGCATCCTGTGGACACTACCAGCTTGCTCCCTGCCCCACTACCCCGTTCATCTACAAAGGCCCCTGATGTCTCCTGAGGCAACCCCACCTACATAGCCTGCTAATTCCAGCAAAGCCTGAAGGCACCGGGAAATGTGTCTGCTGGGGTTTCTGGGAAAGAATCACTTACTCTTTCTTCCCTTGGACAATGTTCCACAAAGGTGAATCCTGAGCTGCAAAGACTGGAGGGAAGACACCACACTATGTGAAGATGCCACACTGAGTGACAAGAGCCAATCAGCTCCTTTGCTTTCAAGCTCTTGTCACAAGCACAGGGCTACCTTCCCTCTGTGGGAGATCTGCCAACAAAATTAGTAAAGCAAGTAGAGAAGAGGTGCTCTGCCGGCAACTATCTAACCGAACACTGGAGGTAGACAGTGTCAAGCGATCAGCGGAAAGGGTCAACTGTCCCTACAGCACACACCTACAGAGCAGACTCACTCCCACAGACAGCATGAAAAGCCAGCTTGCCAAATGCGTGCCCAGCACAAATGCAAGATGAACTGGGGAGGTAAAGTTCGGAAGTGGCTTCTAGGAGGGCTGGCCTGAAGAAGAGGGCAGTCCCCTGGCTACCTGGGGATCACCCAGGAGGAAAGAGGATGTGGCCACCACCCCACCGCCCAACCTGGGTTGGGCCAGAGACCTAATGGCAAAATGGGTCAAGAGAGCTAAGTTGGGATGGGGGTAGGGGGCATCAAAATAAACCACTGAGGAGACAAGAAGAACCCAGCCCACAGTGTATGCAGGCAGAGCTATGGTCAGCTTGGTGGGTCAGGCTGCTGCCCAGAGAGCCAAATGTGACCAAGGGTGTGGGTCAGGGATGGAGCTGAAGATGCCAGTAAAATAGCGGGGCCACCTACTGAGCCCTCAGTGTGAGCCACAGTCACATACACCTGAGTGCTCCATCACTAACTCACCTGACTGCTGATACCCGCACCACAGAATCGAGGCCAGCCCCTATAACATCATCCTGTGCACCCAGCAGATGAGTGACCGGGGTCTCCACAGTAGACACGAGGCTAACCCATCGCAGCTGTGTCCTGGAGAAAGCATTATCTACTCTGATGAATGAAACCCAGGGGACAGGAATGTGCAGGAAGGGTCCAGTTTGTCACACGACCATAAGAGGCCAAAATGTCCCAAGGTGGCATTTGAACAGTATCTCCCAGAAACATTGCAGGCAGGGATCTAAGATCATGAGCCATCCTTTCTGTCAGTAGTAAAAAACACCAGCCAAGAAACAAAAAGGAAGAAATCACCGCATACCTTTTCCTCAGCCCATTCAAGAAAAGCACAAAACATTTCCTCCCAGTCTAAATAAAAATGCCCACAGAGGACTCCTGCAGAAGGACCCAAACCGTGCCTGGTACCCGCTGCACTGTCACAGTGACATAGGAGGCCACGGCCAGTTGGTGCACACTGGGAGGTGGGTTCCAATCCCAAGCAATCACTTCTGGCAGTGTGCCCGCTGGGCGTCAGTGTCCTCACTGGGTTGCTGTGTTGATTAAGTTTTGAACACGCAAGAAATGCTGACGAGCATAGCACCTAATACCGCTCAGTGTTGACAGGCAGGTTCCCAAGATCAGTCCTTTTCACAGGAAAATCAACAAGCATGTGATCACCCAGTTGCTACAGAAGTTCTAGATGCACGGGGAGGAACTCAGGGTACACTGTCAGGGAGTCTGCAGTCCAAGGAGAGCTCCATCAACAACAAGACCTGTTATCAGCAGGAATGCAGTGCCTGAGGGAATGTCTTGGGTTACAGAAGGAAAGGTTTCTGGAAAAGGGATGGCAGTGTTACGTGGGAGGGTGGTGGGGGTGGCGACAAACAGGTGGCGCAAGTTCCGACCCTAAGTGTCACACACAGACAAGTAAGGTCAGCTTGCAGATTTAAGTAGATGCTGTTTGGACAAGACACAACTTCATTTCAAAGTATGACTAGATTAGCTTCTGTCCTTGACTTTTCTCAAAGTACACCTGTCATTATGTGGGAGTTCCTGAATGTTTCTGATCATAAAAATGGATCCTGACAGACAAAAGGTTAGGAGCAGCTAGGCTAGAAGATTTTAAAGGGGAAAATGCTGTAGGAACTGGGCAAGAAACAGAAATACAAAAATTCACATTTAAAAACACTTGGTGTTTGTGAGGTTAAACCTCAGAAGATGCACTGCAGTCCAACTTTCAGGCTGGGGGTGGGAGACCGCTGTCGTTAAGCCTGCTGGCTTCTGAACCAACCGGCACCAGGTTTAGGCCCTGAGCTCCCAACAGCCTCCTCCGCAACAATGGACAGATCACCTCTAAAGTGAAGTTCAGAGAAGCAACTAGGACGTGAAGCGCTCCACAATGTCCCTGAGCCACAGTAAGTGCTCAGTAAACGGCAGCTGCTCACTTCCTAGCCTCCAATGGATAAAGACAGGAAACTTGACTGCAGTGCTAGGAACATTCCAAGGCTTTGACCCTCACCTGCCTGGCAGTAGCACTTTGCCTGACATGACCCATCTCCTTCTTAGTGGGCACCACATGCAGGCACAGTACCTCATAGATCAGGAGTCTGGGGTGCAGACAAAGGGCCTGGGTGTGCCTGCACCCCAACCTGGCACAGTGATCCCAGACTGTCTCCAGCCAGCTCCGGCAATACTCAAGAGCTCCCCAAAATGCAGTGAGGCCTCCCTCCCAGCAACTCCTGACACTCCCTCCTGGAGAGCCATGTAGAGCAAACGACAGCACTTCAAATACCTGAAACCGGCCCCCAGACCTTTCATAGAACCTGATGCGCCCTTTTCCCAACCCACTGCTGAGGGGGCCAACTGCTCAAGACTTGCCAGCTATCACTACAAGCTTTCTGTTCCCCTGGGATCAGAGACAAACCAAGAACTGACTTCCTGCACCTGTAAAACTTTTTACTATGAAAAATCAAATGAAGTATTCTTGAAAGCCATTTCTCATGCTCTTACAAATTCCGAGCAATCTTTGAATACGATGCGCGAAGAACTGATCCATTCGGACCGAAGAGCTATATAGCCTTGTAAGGCTGCCCTGACCCCAGATCCCCACCCCCAGCCCAAACAGTCCATGTGCACACTCTATGCCTGCTCTCCTTCCTACAAGGGAGGCTCCAGGTCCCTGGAAGGTGAGGGGCAAGCACGTCCAGGTCTGCACCCTTCATATCCAGAATACAGGCACTGGCTAGAAATGTTTATTCAACTGCTGAGCCGCCACTTCCAGTTTTACCATATTTGTCCATAAACAGTACGTATCAGTTGGTGATTGAGATGTAAGTATGTTATCTCCCAAGACCTGGAACCTGTTCAGAGAGTAATTTTAAATGTGGCGTGCAGAATACCGATAGGCCTTCCTTATGCAGGAAAAGCTCCTCAGCTCATGAAATTCCTCCGTCAATTCTTACTCCATTCTACAAGGGTGCCTCCAGAGTGAAAAGGCGCTGTTTCAGAAGGGGGCTCTGAGCGCAGGCACTCTGATGCTGGACTGAAAACGCACTGCCCACACTGCCAGTCACAATCTCAGTCACCCATTATGACAACTAGCTGCCCCAAGAGGCCCATGTGGACTCAGGACAGCCCACCACCAGGAATAAAGAGAAAAGGCACAACTTCTACTGACAGAGACAAAGCGCCCAGCTTCCAGAAAATAATTGACAGTTGGGGGTTGGGCAGGAGACCCACTTACTGGACTGCAGTCACCCAGAGATCAGGCTGGGGCCTAGTTCTGGTTAATCTGGAACTCTACCTCAGAAGATGCCCACACAGACACCAAAATCGAGCCACAGAGACGAGCCTGCTCCCCTCCTACATCTCAATCTGACCCTGGAACCCTTGAGGTGTGTGTTTTGCCACACACAGTTGCGTCCTGAGTCCAAGAGCCCAGGTGACCGTGAGGCCTTTTAAAATTGTATCAGGACAAAAGCCCCTTCCCACAGGCTGACCCTGGACTGCCTACCAGTCAGGAAAACCCGCTCCAAGGGAAACCACCGAAACCACCTCTGAGGACCAACCAGAGACCTCCATGAAGATGGAATGTCAAGTCCACCTTCTTATGAGGGAGAGAGTCACAAGGACTCACACCTGCTTCACGACAGACACTTGTTTCCTGCCTACTTCCCACAGTCACAGAACACCACAGTGCTCTCCTCCTTGAGCCTGGCTACAGCATGAAGAGCAAAGACAGGAAGGTCACTGAATTTGGGAAGCTTAAGTTAATATCAATACTGCTGTAATCTGTAAGCAGAAAACAAAGCTGAACAAGACATGAAAATTCCCTGACAGCTGGCAGTTGCCACACCATGGTGTGGTTGAGCCCAGGATTCTGTCCCTGATAGAAACCTTAAGATGTTTCTGCGACTGGCTGCCTAATATCGTCACCCTGTTTGTTAGATCTGTCACGGGCAAATCTAACCCAACAGGGAGTCACACATAAACTTGTGTGGGAGAGAAGAGGTTCCCACATCTCTTATTCGTTCAAGGACGCTGTTTTCTTAGACCTCTTCAGAGGCCATCTCGCCATCTTTGAGAGCAGTGCGGTGGCATTTAGAGCTGGAAGTATGTCACTTAATAACTTGGGGCAGGGCCCTAACATTGGGGCAGTCACCTCACATAAGTCAGTAAGAAACAAAAGCATCTTGTCCTCTCCTGGACACAGGACACACTCAGCAGTACGTATTGTCACTGTGCAGAAAGGGGAGACGGACCGCTCAGACCACCTCCCTCACAGGGCTGGGGAGGGAGCAAGAGATACCACTGAAGTACTGTGCAAATTCATGTGAAGTGCGTGTGTCTCTGCTATTTTAGAAGTTCACACGTGCACGTTGCATCAAAAGAAAAAAATTTCTAAAACAATTCACGTCAACCTCAGTTGCCCTTCCCATACCCCGAACCATGGATCAGGAAGCAGCTTCACGGGGCGAGCACTCCAGAGTCCCCAGTTCTACTTTGCAGGGGAGGAACTTGCAGCCTGGGGAACCGAAGCAGCACTTTAACTTTCAAATTCCTAGGTGGGAAAATTATCCTTCTTGCATGTCTCTCTGCAGAGGCCCCTTGGTTACCTCTTCGCACCTGATGTCTACAGAATTGTAAGGAAGAAAGTCATGCCTGAAGTTTCCTGATGGAAAGCCTGACTTCTGGGAGGCATTTACAATGGTGTCCAGGGCAAGTTCAAGTCCTCCTTCCCCAGTGTCTTCTCTGGCTTCTCCCTGCTCTGAATATAGGAACGCTCACCTGCTTTGATCAAGGCCTGCCTCGTGCTGTTACTCGGCTTGTCACAGGGCTGCAGTACACACTCCACCACCTCAGGCAGGCCTTTTCTCGGATGCCAGATGAACATCCATGTTCCTTACGGCTCTACAGAGGTCCACATGGGACTACTCCATGACTGAATCCCCGGGCCTGGAACAGTCACAAGGGCTTTTTCGTAAAGGAAGACTCCCACGTAAGTCCTCTGTCATGGGTCCGAGTAGGGTTCTAGGGCTCAGTCAGTGTAGCCCGTACTTAGAAGGCCCACCTAATGCTTCTGCTCTAGAGAGAGAGGATAAATGAATCGTGCTCATGAAGCCTGCCTTCTGGTCAGGAAGACAAAGCCTGAACTTTCATGAAACAATGAGCATCCCACACAAGCGGGAACCTAATCACCTGCTGAGGAGACTGTGCCGGGATGGACTGACTCTGATTTCTGAGTGGGGGAGACACCGCCCTCACTTATCTGTGAGGAAGGAGGTTTTGCTGGGACAGATGCCCACACTGCACACCGGAGAGTCTGCTGACACTCTGGACTGACACACCATGAACAGAGTAAAGCCTCGACTCTTCTGGAAAACTGTTAGCAGCTTTCTGAAAAGGAGTGTAGAGGATTACTTCAGTACTGAGTTGGTAGAAATTATAAACTCAGAGACTGCTGCTATAGAAATTCAAATACCCCAGAGGCTAGAATTTAGAGCAAAGAAATAACTTTCCGAACTCCTTTGTCAGTAAATGTTACATCCCCAACTTTTCAGATCCTTATGGATATTAGGTCGGCTCCCTGACATTGGTTTTTTAAGCAAAAGCTGTTTGTTAACCATAACTGCATGCCTACAAAGATAAGCATTACACGACACAATTCTGTGTCGCTTCTCTCAGAAGAGGTTTAATTTTAGTGTTGGCTCTTCAACTCTGTCCCCATTTTTTTTTCCATGAGTATCTTAAATATGTGTCAACTAACTATCCCGAAGTGGAGTCCGTACCTGGCAAGGCAGAGAAGAGCAGCCGTGTGGCAGCAGTGCCTTGTTGAAGCCACCTCATTCTCACCTGGGCCCACGTCAACAGAGAATGACTACAACCCAGCCGTGCTGTTCCATGTTCTCTACTGGCAACCTACTCTGCCATGGCTGAGTTTCTCTTCGTGGTTTGCTCCAAGCCTTGCTCCAGTCAAATGGTCATTAACGACGTTCATGGACACTAACAATGGTAGCATTTAAAGAAGGCACTTTCCTCATCACTCGTATTCAAAGAGACAACTTCTCAATTCCATTCATCACTTACGTTAGTAGGGCTGTTTGCACACCTATCACTAGAGTCTCCCAAACCAAACCACATGAAACATGAATTCTGTGCCATGTAACACAGCCATTGGCTCATACGGATGTAATGCCCGTGCATGCACCAGGACACGTGAAGCTGATATTTTTTCCCTTCTCCAGCTTCTGGCTAGTCCCTCTTCCTCCCCTACTCCTAGGACCTGTTTAGATTAGACCTGTACACACACTGGAACCCCTGAGGTCATAGGCCCTACCTAATCTGCAAAATCATGATCACCCATCAAAGCACCTTCTGATCCCGAAACTCGCCTGAGTGGCATTAAGGGTCAGTGCTAACATCTCAGCCACTCTCAGATTCTCCGGAAGGCAAACGAGCACATGGCATTCAAGAAATTGCACTCACACCTCACAGAAGATGCGAAAGTCATCAAGGCTTACATTTTTCATGTCACTTGCTTTATTCTCTAATATTTCAGTCTTGAAAGTTGTAGCGGCACCAGTTACTGCAAAAATCCTGAAAGGTTTTATATAGCTTGTGCCTACTCCACCCCCAAATCCTAACAAAAATGTATACAACATTTGTTAAAAGCAATTTACACCAAGTCAATCTTAATGGGGCCTGAAGACCAGGAATAAGAGAATTACCTATGATTAAGACAAAAGCAGATCATAGCTCCTCAATTTCTATCAAAACTGCACAATCCAATCTGAGTTTTTTTAAAAAGGCTAAAGCTTACTAGGAGTAATTAGTCAAGTTCACATAAAGGAAAAGCAAAAGTCCCAACAGTGAGAGAAACCCGAGTTACCTGACCAAACCCAAGTTGGTATTTTCTTCTATCCCCATCACGTTAAAAAAGTGAAATCAATGGCCACTTCCTGGTCTCCCAGCAAATGCAGGGGCTCACTTCATACCTGGATACCATCTTCCCATTGCTCAACCTGCTCCTGCCACAGGGGAAAATGACCCCCATGGACAACAACCCCTTGGAGAATATGTGAGAACAGGATGAGTCTTCCCCTACACACACGGAGGGGGCAGGGGAGATCCCTATGCAAACAGTAGCCTCGGTGGGGGAACATCTGAGAAAGCAACACCCTGGGGTTAACCCTGACCTTCTAGGTCACAAACCACCAGGCTGGGACCCCCAGGTACGGAAAAAGGACAGCAGAAACAGGGTTCTTGGGGGAAAGAGATAGAAAAGAATCTCTAATTCCCTACCAAAAACCAGGGCTCTGGCTTAGTCAGAGACGCAACGGGCAGTTGAGCCCAGAAAGGCAACATGAAAGATCCCACCTTTCCCAATATCATCTTCCGTCGGCAGTGACCCCCAAGAGGGATCCGGCAAAGGCATGTCCACTCGAAAAACCCAGGGGCCTCTTCAGGCGTCCTGGGCTCCCGGCTAGGGTCAAAGAGGGCCGAGGGTTTCCCTCCGAAGCCAAGGTGCTTCCAGCCAGGAGAAGGAAAGAGGACTTCCCTGATCACCCAGAAGGCTGAGACACGGGTGGCACACGGGATCCCCGAATTCTACCCTGGACACCAGTTGCTCTCAGCCTTTCTTCCTCCCCTCCCCCCCGCCCCCCGCCGGGAGGGCTTCCCGGGGGGTCTCGGGTCTCTGGGGAAGGGCGAGGCGGGTAAGCTCCGTCAGAAACTGTGAGGGTCATAGAGCTGGAGCGGGAGGGGAGGCAAAGCTCTGTCCTCAGATCCGTCTGCTCCCTACGACCAGGCCGCACGGAAGCCTCGGCCTCACGTACAGAGCGCCCCCGGCCCGGGCCCAGGGAGCGAGAGGCTGAGATGGCAGCGGCCCTCGTGGGAAGGTGGGCCTCGGACAGGTCCCCGGGAGCCCGGGGGGTGAGGGATACTGAAGAGGGGGAGGGTCACGGGCCCACGAGGCCTCGGTCCTGGCCTGCGCGGCGAGTACTTACGTTGCTCTGGGGGTCGATGGCCTGCAGCAGCCGGTCCCTGATCTGCTGCGGAGACGCCGGAGCCGCTGTCATTGCCTGGGCGAGGCGGGGGGGAGCGGCCGGGCCAGCGGGCGGGCGGGCTGAGGAGGGGGACGGGGGTCACTCACTCGCTGGCCTCCGAGAGCGGAGCCTCATGTTCCCTGCGGCGCCGGGGGTGGTGGGAACGCGCGGGGCGGCGGAGAGGGGAGCCGGAGCCGGGGCTCAGGCCCGGGGCGCCGCCGCCACCGGAGGAGGAGGAGGAGCTGCCGGAGCCGCCGCCGCTGCTGCCGCCGCCTCGAGAACCAAACTCCAGTGAGCTGCCCCCGCGCGGAGCACTCTGGGTAACCCGCGCCGCACGCAGCGTCGGCGCCACGCTGAGGAGGTTGGGAGATGGGGCGGGCGGAGACGCCAGACCTGGGCGGGGCTACTCCAGGGCCCGCCCCGCACCTGAACGCCTGCGCACGCAGGCGCACCGCCACCGCCCCGCCCAGCCCCACCCCCCGGCCTAGAGAGCCGTTGAGAGGCGGTTGGGCGGGGTAACGGCTGCCGCCTAGAGGCCCCGCCCCGTCCTGTGTCTCAGGAGGAGGTTCCCGACGGAAACGCGGGGTAAGCGCGGAGTCCTTGAATACAGCGCTGCGGGCACTGTCTTAGAGCTGCGGTTCAAGGAGGGTGACGGCAGGACCCCTTTCCAGAGAGGAAAGCCTTCCCCGCACTGACGGAGGTGACGGGGATTGCGGGCGGGAGAAATTGCCAAGTTTTCCGAGCCCAGGGGTCGGGTTTTTCTTCGTCCCTGGATCAGCATTCCTGGGGGCGAGGGAGACGGAAGTCCACGTTGTGGTGCGCGCGGAAGGGTCTGCCACGGGGCCCCATCTGCGTCCCTGTCCTGTCCGGAAAATCGTGCGAGAAGCCTCTCTCCGAGGACCCGCCTCCCCAGCTGCAAAAGCTTGAAAGCCAGCCTCCTGAGCCGATCCCACAGATGCAAACCTGTGCCCAAGAACAGTTGAGACTGGATCACTGTATTGTAGGGCCGTTCTGTTCATTGTTAAGCAGCATCCCTGGTCTCTACCCACTAGATACTAGTAGCACGCTCTCCAATGACGACAACCAAAAATGTCTCCAGTCTTTGCGAGCTGTTCCCCTCCCTCCCCTCGGGCCAACAGAATCTCCCCCTGTTGAGAAGCACTGGTTTAAAAAGACCTTTCCACCCTGCTTGGCGTGGAGGCTGGAAACCTGAAACCCTCATTTTCTGAACCAAACACTTCCCAAAAGGGGAAACGGAGGCCCGAGGTCAACCAAAGTTATAGGTCAAACCCAGAATTGCCAATGTCAAGTCTAAGGGCTCCCAATCCCTCGCCCCGCCCCCTCACTGCCTTCTTTCATTGCTGACTTCCTTCCTCTCTGGAAGCTGTATTAGAAATACTGTTCTGAGAAAAGGGGTGGAAAGGCAGACTGAGTGGATTATTAGCCGCAGCCTCGAGAGAAATAACATTTTTGGTTGTTACAGGAAGACCTAGATTTAAAACAGGAGAGAGGCAGCTGATGAGAACCACATGTGCGTCTTGGATCTGTGCTACACCTGTTAGTCTTGCATTTGTCATGCTTCTGGGAAGCATTTTTATTTGCAAAAACAGCTGTTCCAGCAGCACGTGGTTGTGGCTGCTTCTGCAGATGTGAAAAATTTTACATCACACTTGTAGGAGAAAATAAACACAGGCAAAATACTTCTCTTTCAGTTATTGTTCGAATGAGGTGCTTTGTGTACATGGCCCAAGTTGGAAACCCCGCCTACTTTGAAATATTCTTTATCTCACTTGAGATAAGCAAAATAAACAAGCTCTCCCCAAAGTAGAATCTAGTTCTGCCTCTCCTTTTAATTTCCAACTAGATGTACAGTATCTTACTTTTAATCAAGGATTATACTAGAGAACATTGGAGATCTTCCTTGCTGGCAATGTCGTCAGTCTGGCTTAAATAAACTCATAAAAATTCTCTATAAAAAAAAAAGGATTATACCAAAATAAGCAAGGTTTTGCATGGGTCAGCTTATTTAAGAAAACTAGAAAGTATTCAACTTACCTACTCTTTTTAAAACTAAAAAGAAACATTAAGATGAATGAGTCAACTCCATGTCTCCGGTAGATAGAAAAGTGCTATTAAATATTTGTGAAGTGAGTGAATGAACATCAGGTACACGGTAGCTGTATAGGAGTACACCCCCCCCAGACACATTTATGCAGTTCAGCTCCACAGACCTGGCACACAGAGGGGCTCAATAAATACTTAACAAATGAAAAAATACTTTATTAAATGTACACATGAGGATGCATGTGTGTAATGAAAATGTTTTCATTATAACAGTGAGATGCCACAGGAACTTGTTATCAGTTAGCCTATGGTAAGATTGGTTTTGTTACACATCATTTCATTTAAAGTTGCAGAACCTATCGACAACATTGAAAACTTACCAATACACAAAGTATGCTTGTCATGGTAAAGATCACCACTGAACAGTCTTGAAAATGTTAGGGCACAGCTTCTCTTAAGTCCATGATAGATAACTAGTTCACCTAGCCAACTTTCTGCTTTGAAGAAGAGATACTTGGAATGTTACGCAAAGGTGGGGCTCAAGGTAAATCCTCTTGCTATAATATCCCGGGTGACATGTCCCTGAAATTATGGCATACAGAGAGCACTGGCTCCACCATCCTATGAAGACAAGATCTTTTGTGCTTGCAATTACCTTGGAAAAGCTGCCTCATCTTTTAGCAAGGTGGACCCCAAACTTTAGGGAGAGGAAGGTAGTTTCAGGACCCTGAGCATACCCTTGCAGTCTTGGCAGAGACGGAGTGGACTCCTCTCCTGCCAGACAAGGGGATCACAGCGACCGCAACTTCACAGGACCGGTCTTCAACAGCGACACCACGTGGTAGCAAGGAGCAATAGCAGGGAGACGGCTGACTTCCTGAAGTGAAAGCAGCGGTGGCTTTTGACACAAAACCCAGGGAGGTGGGCAAATTAAAGGAGAGGAAGTTACTGGACTTACCCCAATAATGTATGTGAGTGTTCCAGTGATTAATAGGAAGACAAATGTGAGCAAATCCACCATCCCACTTTGACCCATGCGTTAGCTCTGAGTTTAACGGCCTGGTGGAAATTTTTTAAAAACACCTCATATATTAACTCATTCAACTGTATCAATGATCTCAGAAGTACCTACAGATGGGTTTCAGAGTGCTGCTTGGTTTTACAGCAAGTCCTGTTTACTCTAAAAGTGAAACTAATTTCAACTGATGTTGAAAAGCCCTTTGGTGTCACTGCTTTTAGGAAGGGCTTCAAAGACAGACGGGAGAACTCAATTTTTATCGTGCCTCCAAGCAGGGGGATACAAAGATGAACAAAGCCTGCTCCTGAGGACCTAGTTTTGAAGCCAAGCACTGGAATCGAGTTGGGGGGGCACCCATTAATACAATACTTTAACTGTACGCCACGAAAAGTGCAGCAGGAACCCCAAGGTGGAGAAAAGCCATTCTGGGCAGGAGGACCCGGGAAGATGTTTGACAAGAAGACATTCAGAGTGTTTCCATATGTTCATACCCTCTGACCCAGTGTTTCACAACTTCCAGAAATGTATCCAAAGGAAGCAATCACATGCAGACCCACGTGCCTGTAAAAGGGAGTTCACAGCGGCATCATTTATAAGAAGGGTGGAAGCAAACTAAGTGGAGTATGTAAATAAACTGGGGATCAATTTGTGAAAATGGGAAGTTTATGGACTCGGAGAGACCACAGAATTATGTGGTCTCACAGAATTAACCCCAGCTGGGGCAGTGGTCTTGTCTTATGGGTGTATGCACATGTAGAAATTCACCACACTGTACATTACTGTAGGTTAAACTTTGAAAATAAATATAAATAAAAGGATATGTAGACATAGAGAGATAGATGGATAGTAGCTAGATAATCTAGCCACCAGAAACCAGAGAAACCTAAAAATTTCCCCCCTATTAAATGATAAATGCAACATATAAACTACATACATTATCTTAATTTTAGTTTTATTAACTATATATACATATACATGTTGCATAGAAAAAATACTGGAAGGATAGAAACCAAAACGTTTACATAAATTGTGGGTGACACGTAGAAAGGTGATTTTTCTTCTGACACTTCTGCCTGCAGGTCCATATTTGCTAGAACAAACACGTGGTGCCTCCTGGTTCCAGTCTGGGGTCTCACTCCCTTGTCTCCCTTACATCAGGCAGGGAGAGGCTTCCATCCCTGTGTGGGCAGGGACCATGGACCTTGTCAGCAGGAAGCAGTTACTAAAGACCTGCCATCTTCCCTCATCACCCCTAGAAGATTTCAGGGATGGAAGTTATCAGCTGGGGAGGGGGAGGGAGGTTGGGAATGAGGCAGGCTAGTAAGCCAGGGCAAGTGGAATAAGGAAACTGACAGTTAAAGGGCCAAGGAGTTTACAGCGTCTAGTAAATTCAAAATCCTATCTTCCCTAACCAAGGACACTTAAGAGTAAATGGTTTACACTTTTCCTCTCCAATCAGAGGGTAAGTATCTTAAATCTAATTGGTGCCATTTGTGCCAACTACACCCAAGGATGGATGAAATCAGAGGAATAAATCTCATTTTGGTGCAAGAGCATAAAGCTGATGAATATTCTGTTGAGATCTCCCCTTAAGGCCTCCCCTAAACTCCCACCCTTTAAAACCCTCAAGAAGCAGGACCTAATGCTCGTTGGTTCTCTCTCTGTCCTTTCCCTTCCTCCTCACTCCCCCAAAGGGCTTTACCTTTTCCTTCATCTCTCCTAAGCTCCAAGGGCCTTTCTTCTGCCTCTGTCACTTGTTTCCTGAGCTCATGCAACCCAGCTGGCTCACTCCTACTACCTCTGTAACTTTATAAATACACTTTCTCTTATAATTAAAAAAAAAAAAAAGGTGGCAGCCTGGCAGCATCTGTCTTTGCAGTCCTGGGAGCACTAAGCCACCATGTCAGAATCTGGTGGCCATGCTGGAGGACATGAGGGAGAAGCCCAGAGCCTCCATGGGAGAATGAGGAACAGGAAGACAGACAGTACTGAACCCCAATCATCTAATCCCAGACAGCTGGACCATCCTGGCTGGGATGCCAAGCATGTGCCTTGTCCAATTCCCTGCCCACAAAAATATAACTAAATAATATATTTTAAGACACTTAGTATTCAGGTCATTTGTTATGCAACACTAGCTGCAACATTGCTATTCAATCCTCAGATGACACACAAGGAGGAGCCTGAGGTTGAAGAGTGAGGAGATTCACCCAGGGCTACTTAGCCCCCAAAGATACCCTGGGTTTCCAGGCCAGATCTATTCTGAACTGCTCTTTATGCCTTCATGGCTTCTTAACTCCTGAGCCCCTCTTGCCCCATGCTTGTCTTTGGCCATGTGTCTCCTGCGTTCCTGTCCTGTCTTAAACCCATGCCCTGCTCCAATCCTCTTGCCTGCTGACTGCTCTCTCCTCCACTTTGCTATACACATGTATCCAGGCAGTTCTTTTTCATTTTTTATTATATTTTGTTTAAATTTTTAAAAATATTTTAAAATATTATTCATTTGTTCTTAGAGAGAGGAGAAGGGAGGGAGAAAGACACGGAGAGAAACATCAATGTGGGAGAGATACATTGATTGGTTGCCTCTCACATGCTCCTAAGCGAGGACCTGGTCTACAACCCAGGCATGTGCCCTGACTGGGAATCGAACTGGCGACCTTTCGGTTTGCAGTCCAGGACTCCAATCCACCCACTAAGCCACACCAGCCAGGGCTTGTTTTATTTTTGGCTTTGCTTATCTTCTCTATTACAGTGACCTTCATTCAGTTAAGTAGTGATGAACAATAGCCACATATATAAAAACAACGTGGCCCACGTAATCACACCCATACAGAGAAAATCAAAGATTAGTCCCTCTTTTGACGCCACTTCCCACTGCTGTCCTTGCTTTTCCTAGGAGCTATAGGAGCACTTGTAGCTATCCCCTTTTAATTTACATTTAATTCTTCAGAAAACAAACCAGGTAATATATTTTGGAAATTATAAAACTGATTTGTCTGTTTTGGGTCTGTAGTCACAAAATTATTATTCTTTCTTTCTTTCTTTTAAATATCTCAAAAAAAACTTGCTAAACTATCACGAAATCTATTTGCTCAAATAATCTAATCGCTTTATTGGATTGTCCCTGCAATTAGATTATTTCGCTGTGATGGTCTGCTTGTTAGAGTAGAGGCTTTTACCTTGCTTAGTGCAGTTTTACTTTCTCTCAATTACTCTCATGAAGCAAAGAAACAAAATAGGTAACTTCTAATTCTCTAGAGAATGATTTTGATAAACATTTTAAGTGTCTACAGAAATAAAATAAAATCATTTTTTTTCTCAGTAAAGAAACTGCAGGATAAACCTTGAATTTGTTGTGGCTTTTATCGGGATTGGCCTCTGCTCCAGGCAGCCCTCTCTGACACATGGTTCGAGCCTTCTTGACCCTGCTCTGAAAACTCGGTGATCTCCCACTTCATCTCACCTAAGCCCTTGGGCTTTCCAGGCCCTCTTTTCACATACCACCCATCACATGCATTTCACACTCTGAAACATGCCATACATGTGTGCTGCCCATGTTCCTGGCCAGCCCTATTTCTCACCTAAGTAAATTCCTCTACTCTTGTCACACTGGTCACCTAACTATCCCACTAGGTGACCTGGTACTTCCTCCTCAGAGTGATCTCACCAAATTCACGTGGCTGGATTTTTGGCACATGAAGACTCTGGCCCAGAGCCCAGGGTTCCCAGACTTGTAGGGAAGCACGTGAACCAGATCAGGTACAAGCCATTTCCCTGAGGAGCAGACAAAGGTCAAGGGACAGGTGTCAAAAAAATCAGCAGGGAGACTGTAAAGAGGGTAGGAAGACAGAAGCAGACAGAAGCCACGGTAACAGACCCCAAACCGACCAATGGAACTTCTCAAAAACAGGCACCAAATTGAACCCCCAGACTGGAAGCAAGGTGATGAGAGGGCACATGCTCCACAAGGCACTTCCTACAAACACAAAGTAGGCTTCGGAGAGAGGAGGGAGTCAAGTCCTGGGCAGCACCTGGGCCTAAGCCATCCCTGTCACAGAGAAACTGATGCCCAGAGAGGAGCGGCGACTCTCCGAGGAAAGACAAGACAAGGACTGACAGCACTGGCCCCGCGTCCCTCCGCGCCATTCATTCCAGAATCTCAAAGCTCTGAAGCCTATGTCTTCCCTTAAGGTTGCAACAAAGCTGTTTGGTGGCAAAGCTTGTCTTAAGTCATTTACAATTTTGGATGTTTTGCAACAGAAATATCACTCTGATGAGCATGCCCTAGCCCAGACGCCTTGGGGTGTCCTGTCACATGCAGGACATGCAGCTGGAAAGTGGGAGTTCTGAATCTGGAACTGGCTCTGGTATCAGGGCTTTGGGGTAGGCCATAGCAGTGAGGACCTCCTGTGTGCTGGGGACATGCCACCTGGCTTGGATCAGGAAGGAAGGGGCCATAAACTAAGGAGGTGGGTGGCCTCTAAACATTGGAAAAGGCAAGGAAATGGATTCTCCCCCACAGCCTCCAGAAGGAACCAGCTCTGCCAACACTTTGACTATAGCCAAGTGACACCCATTTTCGATTTCTGGTCTCCAGATCTGTAAGATAACAAGCTCACACTGTCTTAAGCTGTGAAGTTGGTGGCCACTCATTATAGCTGCCCCAGTGAGACTGGGCAGGCCCTTGGCTCCAAAAGGCTTACATCCTCTCCTTTACAGGCGACACTGCCCAGTTAGCGCTTTCTGCAATGAAATGAACTTGACATGTAGCTACTGTGACAGAGGGGTTAGGGTGTTAGTTTTAGTTAATTCAGATGGAAACTGAAAACACCACATAGATACTTAACAAACAGCATCGGCCGTCGCTACTCCAAGTGTGGCCTGGGAACCAGCAGCACGCACAATCCCTGGGAACTGGTTAGATGTGCAGAATTGCAGCCTGCACCCACAGCCTGCTAAATCCAATCCATACTTCACCAAGACCCCCAGGGAACTCATGGGCCACCGAAGTCTGAGACACCAGGGTAGATAGAAGTCACCATCCACCGGAACATCAGGAGGCAAATCCCTTTGTAGCAGCAGTTCTCAGGGTCAGCTTCAAAAGAAAACAACAGAAAACGAATGCCTCGAAGCATACATACTATTGGCCAAGGAGATAACTAACAGCTGCTGAATAGGTGCGACCCTTGACCATCTGTTATATGTAACACTGAATTGTGTGCTCTCATAATTCATGTTGGAGTTGTAACCCCCGGTGTGACTATATTTGAAGACAGAGCCTTTAAAGAGGTAACTGAGGTTAAATGAGGTCACAAGGGCAGGCCTCTGATCCAGTGTCACAAGTACTCTTACCAGAAGAGAAATACTAGGAATGCACAAAGAGGAAAGGCCACGTAGGGACACACCAGAAGGTGGCCGTCTAGAAGCCAAGGAGAGAGGCCTCACCTTAACCCTGCCAGCTCCTTGGCCTTGGACTTTCAGCTTCCACAACTGTGAGAAAATAAATGTCTGTTGTTTAAGCCACTCAGTCTATGACATTTCATTATGGCAGCTCGAGCTGCCTAAGACACCATCTCATTTAAGCCCTCATAAAACCCTGTCAGGGATGTCTTTTAATAAAAGCAATGACATCGATGAAAACAACGCCATTTACTGGGGGCCTGCCATGTCAGGCAGGTCAGAAGCACATGTCAAAGCTTTCTCCTTCACTGTCACAAACCACAGAAGAGGACGTGGAGGCGCAGAGAGGCCGCGAAGTTCTGTAAGTGACAGAGCCCAGGTCTAGGCCAGGCCTCCATCTTCGTTTTTGCCACAACCCTTTTCCACTTTTCCTCAATCCAAACGCTAAACTCTAATTAGACGCAATGAAGCTTTACTCTCCCTAAAATAACTTCTACAGCTTCCCCAGCTAGTCCATATAGAGTATAGACTCTATACTCTGGGAGCCACATTTAGCCTGACAAGCTCAGGCCAGGCCTGCATGGTGGGCCTCAGACTCCGAGACCTAAAGCAACCAATACAGGATGTTCTGAAATTAAAACTTTCTAGCCACAAGTGAGCCTTGGCAGATAGTCACGTCCTAAGCCAGTATATTTCTTGACAAAGATCAATCTTTACCTTAACTAAGCCTGTCTATTGTCTTTTTGCATCTACAATAACAGACCTTTGGAATGTCAGGGTAATTTCCTTTTACCAGACCCCTGGGGCACAATCTCCCACCAGAGCAGGATGCCCCAGAGCCCCTCATTGTCATTGTTATCCTGGTTGTTGTTAACCCACCTATGGAAAAGAAGTGTCTATTGTTTTTTTTTACTTTTTATCCAATTCCAGAGATACCCATGCCACTTCGCTTTCTCCTGCCCTCCTAATCCATCACCAATAGACTTCATGTAACCCCTTTGTGTCTCCTTTGACTCTGATGTATAAAAAATAAAGTGATAACTGCCATTCTCTGGAGCATTTTCTCAATCAGAGATTTTGCTTTCTGGCAACTGTCATCAGTTTGGCTCAAATAAACTCATTAAAAATTCTTGCAGGTTTGGACATTTCTTATGTTGATTTAGTTCTGTTCTTGCAGCTCAAAAGCAGCCACTGATGATACAAAGACGATTGGGCATGGCAGCGTTCCAATAAAACTTTATTTACGAAAAAAACAAAAACAAAAACATGAATTTCCTTTCACTTCCCCCAACCGTTTACAATGGTAAAAACCATTCTCTCTCCTGAGCTGTGAAGAGGTAGGTGGTCGGCCAGACGTGGGCAGCAGTTTGCTGACTCTCGTTAAGTCAATACGAAAAGAAAGCCACAGAGCCCCACGCTGAACTCATTCTTGTCACTTTTTTTTGTTGGAAAACATGGACTTTGAATTTCTGATTTGCTACAGACCCTTTGCCCCATGTCTCATCCATGAACACTTGCTAGTTCCAAACCCTTACTTTCAGGAATGCTCAAGGGCCAGAGAGGGGCCTGAAGCTAGTAAGTGCTTTCCTCTGCATAATAATGAAAGTCAAGGAAAGGTGAAAGCAAACCAAGTCAAATTTACATAAAAAAAAAACAGCATGCCTTTTGCTTTAAGCACAAAGAGCTTATATCTTTCATCAACACTGAAGACATCAGGAGGTTTGTCAATATTTCATAAACTTAAATTTGGTTACAAAGAAAATAATGAAACGGTTGAAATGAAAAGAAAATGCTTCACTAATGAGTCTTGCTGGCTTTTCAGATCTAAGAACTTCAGAGGACAGCCAATCTCATTATCACTTAGAGCTGCTACTCAGAAGACTAGCAGGGAGTCCAGAAGGGACCTTGCCCCTAACCACCGAGAGACATAAAACTGAGTTTTGGTCTATTAACCGTATCACCTGAAAATGGCTGGCTCAATTTTCAGCAAATCTAAAAAACATGTTTGCAAATGTCTTTATTAAAATCGGACTACAAGGCACACAAATTATTCCACCTGAGTGGCTTTGGAGAGATGGGGACCTTGAGATTTTCCATCATTCCCTTGGCTAAGGGGCTGGCAAATTTGTCTTGAAAATGTGTCAGACAGGACACACTTCCAGCTTTGTGGGCTGGATGATCTCCGATAGCAACTCTCCCCTTAGAGCAGAAAAGTAGCCAAAGTAAAGTAGCCACAGACAACACATTCCCAAAGAGGCATGATGGCTGCATGCCAATAAAACTTTATTTACAAAACAGGCTGCCTCAATGGTTTTCAGTTTCTACTCTAGAGCAGCTGGAACTGAAGTGCTACAAGAAACCCACACAAAAAAGGGACATGTTCCATTCTCAAGATGGCAAGGGTGAGGAGGGAAGGAAAGATTTCCAATATGAACCCCCAAGGAGAGTGATCAATGTGAACCCTAGTCTGCAGCAAGGGTGGGTGCTGCAAACTGAGGCCTTCTCCTTGTTCTCCATGTATAGCTTCTCACCTCAGCAGCAACTCCAGGTTATACACTCCAGGGCAAGCAGTAGTGGCGTTTATTATTTGGATAGTGGTTAAGATCCTTCTAGGCCAAGGTGGAAAGCCAGCAGGTGTGAGGTCAACTGCTGTCACTTGCACAAAGAAACAGTTATCTGGGTGGAGCTGAAAACCTAATTCACAGCTTAAACTGAGGCAGCCTAGCACCCACCCTAAACTGAAGCTGCCTAATACACACCCTGGACAGAGCTGATAGGAATCTAGAACTAAGTCCTTTGGTATGTATGTATGTATGTATGTATGTATGTACGTACACAGGTGCAGAGGAATAAATGATTGAACGAATTAACAATAAATAAAGACAAGGATGTAGGCTGTCTAAGATACATTTTTCTTTGGCATTTTTAGCCTAAAGTTGTCAAGGTGGATCTCTTGTTAACAGCGACCTCAAAAAGTCACTAGGAATGACAAACTGAGATGTTCACTGCAGTGTTATTTACAACAGTCCAAAACTGGAGACAACGCAAGTCTCCACCAGTTAGGCTGGTTAAATTAATTAATATATCCTTACAATCACTTATTTGCAGTTATTAAAAATGGTATTGTAGGAAAAAATATAGAAACAAGCTGCATTATATAATTTTTTCTACAATAAACATGCATTGACAGTTAAGGAACTAAAACAAAATAAAATAAATGAAAGCCACTAAAGCCATAATGGTAGTACATAATAACGTCAACTTCTGGAGTGCTCCTGGAAGTACCATTGAGGGAAGCCAGTGAAGGTCCTAACACTGGTGACAGCTGTGACATTTACAACAGTGGACAAAGTACAACTGAATCAAGTGAGAAGGCCTAGGTTCAAGAGAGATTTATTGACTCTGCACAGTAATTAAAAATGAGAACCATGAAGCCTTTCTGGCAGCCCAGAAAATATGAAGGGAGTGACACCACAATGAAAACAGCAGAGCCGGAACTGCCTCCCCCACTACCGGAACTATGTGGAGTAGCCGACCGGCATAAGGCAAACACTGCACAGGGAATGGGAAGATGGAGAGAGATTTTCCATGCTGGAAATTGTTTCCAATCTTTTAAATTGTGATCGACCTTTCATGGTGCAGGTGTGGACTGAACGAATGAATCTAGGTGAGAAGAGAGAAAACGTGGCAGCGAGGAAATCCACAGGTATTGAGCGCTTGCCAAGCACTGGACATCTGCCCAAGAGCCCAGCCCAAGTTCAAATTCACCAAACCTTGTAACAAACCCAAGTGAGTGTGCCTTTCAAGCCCGTTTTAGAGATATGGAAACTGAGGCTTAGAAAGGGGAAGCAATCAGCCAAGGTCCCTCCAACAAGGAACAGAGGTGAAATCTGAACTCTTATCTAACTGACCCTGAACATGAGCACTTACATGCTGTGGGATCCTACTCACCCAAAATTCAACCTCTGATAAGCTTTGGTACCAGTAAGCATTCCTGAAAAGCTTCCTAAGGATTCATGACATGTGGTTTTAAAATGTACCGCGGGCTCTAACATGCATCCCCCAAAGCCACCCTGCTTATAAAAACTTAACAGTGAGATAATAGTTCTCTGGAAAAAAAATATGATTATTGAAACAAAATCTCAATGACACCATTGTCTTCTCTGAGAACAATTCATCCCCATAACGCACAAACGCCTCGCCTCAGTGAAACCTCAGTGTGACTCTGAATGAGGACGATGTTTCCTCGCACCATTCACACAGCTTGAAGAATGACCAACCAAGATCTTGGCGCTTCCATTCTTGCTCCAAGAACACAGGCCTGGGCAAAACTCGACTCAGAAGCTATGTACCCTGATTCTTACAAACCATGGGGAGACGCCTGGCCAGATTTGACAAGGGAATAAACTACAGAAGCAATGAAGTAGAATGATGTTAGCTGAGCAGTAGTACAAGTGGACTTGACCCTGGTCTAGCGAAACTCTACCGTTACCAATGGCCTTTTCAATTCTAGGAGCAGCCAGGTCAAAATCTTATTTGTCCATCCCTGTCCAACATTTATTGAGCAGAATCCAAAAGAGGGCATTATTTCTTTTTGACAGCCTCCAAAATGAATCCCAGGTGTTTCACCCAGCCTAATCAAAACGACTCAAGTTGGAAGTCAATTTCTTGGTCAAAAATGTAAAACAAAAGGTCTTTTGGGAAAATGAGCTTCATTTTCAACACTCAATGCTTACTTAGTTCTAAAAGCCTGCGGGTTTGCTTGTCCCTCCCCCCAGGTTTACCTCCAGTCAGGGTTTCAAACCCACACAAATCAACCACCCGTGGGGCCCAGGCATGGACCGCCAGCGTTTCATTTTGGCAGTTAAACCAGACTCTTTTAAAGCTCCTGTGCAAAATGCTTAAATGAGGCTCATTATTTTTTAAACCTTGAAATCCCCCACTTAAAAAATGGACCCTAAACCCCCCAAGCTTTCAGAACCAGGCCCCGACAGCACCACATAAATCGTTCTCACTCTGAAAGCTGTGCAGCCCTGGCTGGTGTGGCTCACTGGGCTGAGTTCCGGCCTGCAAAATGAGGGGTCGCTGGTTTGATTCCCGGTCAGGGCATGTGCCTGGGTTGCAGGCCAAGTCCCTGGTTGAGGGCGTGCAAGGCCACCAACTGATGGATGTTTCTCTTGCACGTTACTTACCCTCTCTCTAAAAATAAATAAATAAAATCTTTAAAAAAATTTTTTTAATTGTACAATTAATGGGTCCTTAACAGAGTGCTTTCAAAACCAAGGAAAATTTCTCATAAGCCACCTGCCAGCCCCTGCCAACTGTTGTATACCTCTCCGTGGGAACCAGTAATACTTCATCCTTAAAGTCCTGGGTGGCCAAGCAGAACCTACTGTGACAGAGAAGGAACTTGGATGCAGACCTAGCAACAATGAACTTTGTTATTCACAGAGTTCAATAAAGAGGCTGCAGCAAACTTAAAAGTGATTTCTAAAAATCTGTATAATTCAAACGAAAGCAATGGTTATTAAAAATATAGGAAAAAATAGCCAGAAACATGTTTCTAGTGAAAGCCTGGTGGAAGAGGGATCCCACTCCGATAAAAGTACCTTTTCTATGGGGATGCAATGTTATCACAGCCCCTCACTCCCTCCTGAAACTCCTTAAGTAGACAGTATTTCAATGCAGAGACCAATGTGAAAATGTCTTTAAAAAGAAAACAGTGATGTGGCCGGGAAACCATGTGTATCTTGGCAAACATTTTTTTTCCACCCACCACAAGCTTGGGCTTTCTGGGAAGGTCACCGGTTCTCCAGTCAAAAACATTCTGGAAGTTATCAGGAACGAAGAAAGACTTGGCATCTTGGGAAGGCGTGTTCTTAGTTCCACATCCAGAGCTCAGGAGCCAAATAGCCTAGAAAATTCAGAGGGCAGAAATATCTGTGAGAACGGAAAGCTATCACTCTGAAAACACTTTTTATTTTAAAAAAGATTTTATTTATTTATTTTTAGAGAGAGGGGAAGGGAGGGAGAAAGAGAGAAACATCAGTGTGTGGTTGCCTCTCACACGCCCCCTACTGGGGACCTGGCCTGCAGCCCCAGGCATGTGCCCTGACTGGGAATCGAACTGGTGACCCTTTGGTTCGCAGGCCGGCGCTCAATCCACTGAGCCACACCAGCCAGGGCTGAAAACACTTTTAGAAACTATTTTGGCCCTGGCTGGGTAGTTCAGTTGGTTAGAGCATTGTCCCAATATGCCAAGGGTGCAGGTTTGATCTCCTCCCCACACCCCAATCAGGGCACACACAAGAATCAATGCATAAATACGAGTTCATAAGTAGAATAGCAAATCAATGTTTCTCTCTTCCCCTTTGTTGAAATAAAAAAATCAAAAATTTTTAAAGATTTTTAAAACATTTTTAAATATTTTTATTTTGCTTTTATTAAGATTATTTTATATCATTTTCTCATTTGATAAGTAATCTTCTGTTACACAACACTATGAATATTTAACACTACTGAACTATACACTTAAAAAAATAAAATCTTAAAAAAAAAGACCATTGAGTAAACAAGTGATTACAGTTAACTCTCTTCATTGAAGAAAATCTAGAAGAGGAAAGGCCTGGAAACTACAATAAATGTCCCTGAGGTTTGGAAATGAGTATGCAGGTTATGACACAGGCCTATTGGGGAAAACTACAGAGTTGTTAAAAGATGTATATGGGAATTCTCTGTATTATCTTTGAAACGTTTCTGTAAATCTAAATTCTTTCCAAAATAAAAAGGTTATTTAAAAAAAAGAACAGACAGTGATGGAACAATTAGATCACCACATGCCAAAGAATGAAGCTGGATCTCTACCTCATACCATATACAAAAGTTAAGTCACAATGGACCACAGACCTAATTATTGAAATCAAAACTATGAAATTCTTAGTGACAAAAAGAGAAAAAATAAACCAGACTTCATCAAAATTAAAAATTTTGTGCTTCAAATGATACCCTCAACAAAGTGAAAAGACAACCCATATAGAGTGGGAGAAAATCCTTGCAAATCATGTATCTGAGAAGGGACTGGCATCCACAGTCTAAACAGAGAACTCCTACAACTCAGTAATAACCCAATTAAAAAAAATGGGCACGGGCTTTGTGAATGCAGAGGGAACACTAGGAAGGCCGTGGGCACACTGCGACAGTACAAGGTGGCGGGGCGCTGCCTGCCCACCCCCAAGTGCCACACACTGCCCCTCTACCGCATGCCCATCTTTGCACCTAACCATGTCGTTGCCAAGTCCCATCTCTGGTACACTCTGTGTCTCAGCTGAAAAAGAGGAAATCTTCAGGGAAAATCATCTACTGTGGGCAGGTGTTCGAAAAATCCCTGCTTCTGGCAAGGAACTCTGGATCTGGCTGCGCTACAACTCCTGCAGAAGCATCCCTTCCCCGTACCTGGACCTGGCCACTGCAGGTGCTGTCACCCAGTGCTGCTGAGACATGGGGGCCCAGCACCATGCCTGCAAACACTCAAGCCAGATCCTGAAGGTGGAGGAGATCTCGGCCAGGAAGTGCTGCCGCCAACCAGCAGTCAGTCAGTTCCCCAAATCCAAGATCAAGTTCCCCTGCCCTATTGGGTCTTTTCTTGCCAGCACAAGCCACACTTTACCACCAAGAGGACCAATGCCTTCTTTTTAGATCAGCTACTCTGTAAAACAGTCTGGAGCTTACTCAAGAGAATAAATACAGAGTTACCATATGACCCAGCAATTCCACTCCTGGGTATACACCAGGTAGAAATGAAAACTTAAATCTGTACAAAAACTTGTACAGAAATGTTCCTATCAGCATTATTCATAATAGCCAAAAAAGGAAGCATCCCAAATATCCATCAACTAATGGATCAATGAACAAATTGTGGCAAATCCATACAGTGGACTACTATTCGGCCACAGAAAGAAATGAAATACGAATTCATGCTACAACACTGAAGACACTAGAAGACATTACGCTAGTGAAAGAAGCCAGGCACAAAGGCTACATACTCTATGATTCCATTTATACGAAATATCCAAAACAGACATAAAGTGCGTCAGTGGTTGCCAAAGGCTGGGGAGAAGGAGGAACAGGAGCAACTGCTTAGTGGGAATGGGTTTCCCTTAGAAGGAAGATAGGGAGAAAATGAGGGCGGCAAACCAGAGAAGGGTAAATCAGGAAAAACTGGAAACTGGTTTTCACAATTCAAGATTCTGTAGTATATTCGCAGGGTTCTGCAACCATCACCACAATCTAATTCTAGAATATGTTCATCACCTCCAAACATTTTGCTATGAAGATTTCAACAAACATAAGAGTTAAAAGAACAGTTCAGTGAACAGCCACATCCGCACCACCTATGTCCTGCAATTAACACTTTGCTTCACTGCGCATCTATCCATTTACCTGACTACCTTATTTTTGATGTCTTTAAAAGTTAGGTTGCATGCTGACCTTATTCACTGACTCTGGCCCCCTGTGGCATGGTCGGTCACCAGGTTAGTGACATGGGGGAAAAAAAAGTTTAGTTGCAGATATCAGTACTCTCAGTCCCTAAACATTCAGGCCCATTTCTCTGTATTTAAAGTTTTTCATGACTTTTAAATATATCCAAAGTAGCCCAGCTCAAACAATACAGAAGTGGGCAGGGAATACCAAACCAACCCTCAGGTCCTGCCACCTCCATGGACGGTCTGGAGTAGATCCTTCCAAATCCCTCACTGGAAGTGTTTCCATCACAGACGTCAGCACCCAACCAGCGTTTATTCAGTGTTTACTGTGTGCCAGTCACGACTGAAGCCAGACTATGCACACAGGTAACATCGGCCTTCTTTATTCCCAAAACACTCCCCAGTGTAGACATAACCTTCTGGCACGCCGTCACTCACGGCTGACAGGTGGTCATATGGATGTTCTTTAAGTGACTTGATTCTTCCCCTGTCCTTGGACATGTATGTGATTTCCAGTGTTTTAATACTCTGGAAAAGCCAGTCACTGCCTGACAACTCTTTCCGGAGAAAATCTTCCCTCACTCATGACCCCAGCAGGAAGAGCTGGCCTAGGTCAGCAGTCCGCGCACTCTGTAAGAGGCCCTAGAGTAAGCAGCTCAGGCTTTGTGAGCCCAAGCAGTCTTGCCGCAATGCCCCAACTGCTACAGCGCAAAAGCAGTCACAGACGTGAGCATGGCTGTGTGACAGTAACTTCACTCGTGCCAACAGGCAGGGAGCAGCGATGGCCCACAGGCTGCGGGTTGCTGAGCCCCGGCCTCAGCGGTTAGGCTGGAATGAGGAACCTTCAACCCAGCTAGAACTGGCTGACCCCAGCTAGGTCAGTCAGACTTCGCTCAGAGGAAATGACATGGGGACACTGGGCTACTGATCAAGCTTGCCTTGGGCTGAGCTGGGAGATCACAGAGCCCGAGGCTACCATCCTGGTCACAGGGCAGAAGATGAGCAGTGAAGGAAGGACAATAAAGCCAATGGACAGCAAAAAAAACCCAACACAAAAAACAAGAAAAACACACCAAGTTCTTCCCTGGCCCAACAACTTTGCACACGCTGCTTCCGGTGCTACCTTGCTTCCCCCAGCTCTGTAAATTGGGCTTCCTGTCATTCTGGATTTAAATGGCATGTTATCAAAGAGCCTCCTCCTAACTGCCTCCTAAACTGGGAGACTCTCTCACTGCTGCCACCTCACAACTGACTTTTTCCTATTTGTTCTCCTTCCGTGTTTCACTGGTTACACTGGGCATTCGCTAAAGGCAGGGACTATGGCTATCATGGTCTCAGCTGTGACCCCAGAGCACAGCCACAGTGGAGAGCTGAGAATGAATAAATGAATGGAAAGGGGGTAACCTAGAGAGACAAAGGACAGAGGAGCCACCCCCACAGCGCTCTACTTTCAATGAGTCCTAGTTATACTTCCCACACTCATCTGCCAATTCCTCAGTCTCTTCACCAGCCCTCTTTGCACCTGAGCAAGCCTCATCTGAGCTCCAAAAGGAGCCTCCCTGGGCATCCGTCATGGTCCTCATTCTGGACACCAAAATGCTCCCCAGTGGCACAGTGAACCTCTCTCATCTTCTCATCTCCTAAACCCTGGAAATGGCTCCTCAAACAGCCAGCTGGCGCAAGGACCACCCAGCAACTCCAAATTTAGCATCTCAACTTCTCATTCTCTTCCTCTTCGGGAGAAGCACATGAGGTGGGCCCAGCATGGCCCTGAACTCTAGATTCTTCTGCTGTTTTAACCCTGAGTCTGTTTACTTTGAGTCTCACAATTCATACGGCAGTACTGGAAATGTGGCCCGAGACTGGAAGGAAAACCAACACAACTGGACTTTTTTAGACTAGTAAGAAAATTAGAAAGGGCATAAAAAAAAAAATGTTAAGGCATAAAAAGAGAAATAAAGTCTGAATACACTTCCGCAGGATTCCGGCAAGGCAGGAGCAGGACCCATCAGCACAATGGCCGTCCAACCACTTTCCACCTTGACATATGCCAAGTATACACCAAGCATAGCAGAACTGGCAAGAGGTGACCAGGCCACAGGCTCAGGGAAGGCATCTCTTGGCACCCCCTAGTGACATACCAGACACAGCCAGGACTTGGAGAACACCATGTTCCCATCTACACTCCAGCCTGGACCACAGTGACATAGCTTAAACCCTATAAACCCATTTCCTCTCTGGCTTGGAGAGTTCTTATTTTGAAGGCAGAAGGTGTGACACTGAAGTGCAGCTCAGAAGACAGAGAATGACCACCAGGTGGGTCATTCTGGAGAACTATGCAGAATGACAGTAAAGGAGACAGGCAGGCCTGACTTACACGATCATGCAGAACATCATGAAAACATTCCACAGGGCGATGAAGATTCGGAAGTACCTGAGGCTCAGTAAGAACTCCCGGATGTTGTCACCTGGAAAGTGAGAAAGCATGTTTACGAGCACTGCTAACATTACTGCTGTCACAGCTGCAGATGCTTCTGTGGTCTCTTCCCACCCCACACTCACTGCTCCCATGTTCCAGGGCCAGCTCCCTTTTTCCTTTGGGTCTCTTCTGCTCTCCTGCCCTCAGTAATCCAGCTGTGGCTGCCACTGACCAATCCTGGGAGAGCACCAGGATCCTAGCCTGTGATTGGCTCTGGGAGGAGTACATGACCCAAGTATGCCCAATTAGAGTCAGCTCTGGGACTTCTCTTCCAACTACTGTTTTCTGCCAGGCTTCCTTGGCTGGGCTGGAAAGATATAAGCAGAGTCCTCTAGGGCAGGGGTTGGCAAACTGCCACTCAGGAACCAAGACCAGCCCCTGCCACCTGTTTCTGTGTGGCTACAGAGCTAAGAATATTTTTCATATTTCTTAATGGTTAAAAAAAAATCAACAGAGTATTCAGTGAGATACAAAACTTAAATTCAAATTTCAGTATCCACAAATAAAGTTTTATTGGGACACAGCCATGTTGTGTCCCAATAAAACATATTGCCCATGGCTGTTTCTAGTTCCAATGGTAGAGGTGAATTGCTGTTCCAGAGACAGCATGGCCTGCAATTCAAAACTATTTATAATCTGGCCCTTTACAGAAAAATGTGCCAAGCCCTGCTTTAGGGTAGTCTTTGCCAATACAAGCCAGCATGACAGTAAAACCAACCTAGAGGAACAAAGAGAGCTGGAGATAGTCACATGCTAGAGGGCTGCTCTGAGCCTCAAATCCAGGTGTGCCTGAAGACAATTCTACCCTTGGATGTTTTCATTTGCTTTAACCACTTCGAGCTGGGATTTAAGTATTTGCAACTAAAAGCATACTAATTTGGGCAAGTAAAACAGGAGCTCTGCTTTGGTGACAACTTACTTCAGTCCCCTCTGCTGCCAAGGAACAGAAACTACTCCAAGAGGAGGCAGTTTGGTACACTAAAACTCCAGAGACCTGTGTTTCAGAACCTTCCTCTGGGGTTCTGAGTCATCCACACAAACGCCCTGCCCAGGCCTCTGGAATAAAACGAACTGGTCCAGATTAGGCGACCTACACAGATGTTATCCAAAGTGCCATCTAGATACCACAGCTGTGAAGTCCACGCAAAATACCAGGAAAGAGCTCAGAAGTTTTCACAGAACCATCATGACAGCCACCTGGTGCTGCTGCAGCACCACCCTAGTGTTTGATCGGCACACGGTCTTGTTGAACTCGCTTGAGATGAGTCCAGTAGTATCCACCCCACGGAGTAAGCTGCATGCGGCACAACCTATGTAAGTGTTGGCCCAGCATGGACTTCAAATGTCAGAGATGGGTCTGTCCCCGGGATGTCCAAGAGGCACTGCTTGGCAAGCCCCTTCTCTGAGCTGAGGATCATGTAAATGGGCTCTCTTGTCATCAACAGATTCTGATTAAGACCCACCCATTCGTTCCAGGCAGGAGTTAAGTATGGGGGACACAGGGAGGACAGAGACAGGGGTCCCTGCCCTAAAGAGCTCTCCAGGGGGACAAGTACTAAACAAGAAATCGCACAGCAGGAATGAGCCAAAACAAGAGGGAGCCTCTTTTCTGGAGTTTAAGGTCAAGTGTGAGGGGGAGATATCAGCCAGGTGACAGCATACTTAAAGAAAAATAACTGTAGAAGTGATGAGTGCTGATCTATGCACCAAGTTCAAGCAGCAGAACGAAGTGGGTGGCAGAGGTGAGCACAAGGAACATCACATCATCATGCCTCTCTCTCAAATACACACACACACAATTAAAAAGAAAACTGGGGTAGGACTCGAGAAAGAATTGTCCTCTGAAATGGACCAATTTCAGAATCAAGAAAGGAGGCTTTACCTGTGCCAGGCTCCCTGGATTCCTCCCCAAAGCCTTGTGTGTCCTTCTTTTTCCTACAAAGAGAAGCAGTGTTCATTTTCGGTGGGACACAAGGACCGCCCAGTCCCCTAGCGTCAAAGGACCACAGACAGCCCTACCGCTGACTTGCTGTGTGACCTCCGGAGGTTCGATGACCCTCTCTGGGCGCCCACTTGCCCCACCAATTACAGCCACTAACAAGGTGAAGAAGCTAGTCCCTGGGTACAGGTTAGGGATGAGTTTTTAGGGCCTGAGGCTCTTCGGGGTGCGAGAAAAGGAATCCTCGGGGAACCGAGTCACGATTTCAAGTTGCGGTGGGGCAGAGACCAGGTTACAAGCGGGGCCAGAAGACGGAATGGGACTTGGGAGCGACACCTGCGACGTGGGGCTGGCTCACGCTCGCCGAGGCGGGGCTACAGGTCCATGGGTGGGGCCACGGGTTTTCGCGGCCTACTCACAGCTTAAAATTAAGCACCGCTCCGGCGTTCATCAGTAGCGTCCTGCGGAGGGAGAATACGGTTACCTAAGCCGCTCCCAACCCCGTCGGGCTCTATTGTCCAACCTCTAGTCCCCTTAATTACCCGAAGAGCAGGATGTCTCCGATCATCGTTACAGCCCAAACGTCCGACAGAACCGGAAGCGGAAGTCCCGAGGAGAGAGGGGAGACGAATATGAGTCGACCAATCGCAAATCAGCACTGGTGAGGACTGAGCCAATGGAAAGCCAAGGCAGGCAGTGTCCTGTCCTTTGTAGGCCCGGCCCCCTTAGGGAAGAGGTAGCGCTCGTACTCGCTGGAGAGGCCGAGAGCGTAGTGGAGTAGGACTGGGAGGGCGTGTGACGTCTCCTACGGGAGGGACCATCTAGAGGAGGGATTAGGTCACTCGTTGGAGGCGTGCCGCACTGGAGTGAGCGACCCACCCGCTGTAGAAGTAGTGCTGAGGCTTTTTCTTCTGGAGTCTCAGCTGGGTCTTCGAATGAAACGGGGCCCCTGACTACTGAGCTGCACAGGGGAATGGGTCTTGATGCATTGGGTTCTCCTGGGCATGGACGCCCCGACTGATTGGGGAGGGTCCTCCTGGGCCTCTTGAGAGGCGGGGATCCCCGTTACTGGTGGCGGGGTATCCCTACCGAGCGGTCTCTTTGAAGGACGGAGGTCCCCGTGGGGGACAGAGGTCATGACTTACTGAGCCACATGGAAGACTGGGGTAATGACAGCTCAATAGAATGAGTGAGGGGACCACCTTCAGGGCACGGGAGGATAGAGTTCTCCACTGATCAGGCCCCACGGGGGATGGAGGTCCTGATCCGAGGGCTCCACAGATGACGTGGGTCCTCATGGAGGCCCATCTGGACGGTCCTGACTGATTCGTCCCACCTGGGTGGGCTCCGTGCGTGAGGGACCTCCTCTCCCCAGATGGGCGGCTCACCGGCCCAACTCACTTCACAGGGGTGAGCACCCGCCTCTCGGGGCTGAATGGGATCGTGATGGCCCAGAGGAGGGACAAAATAAGGGATACTTGACTGGCCGGGCTCCTTAGGACAGGACTGCCTCACGACAGCTGTCGCCCCTCCTCCCGCTCGGGGCCGGGTTGGGGGCGGTGCCTGGCGGGTGGGGGCGGGCCGAGTGGTGGGGGCGCAGTCGCCGGGCCTCGGGCGGCGGGACGCTCGGGGCTGGGGGCTGGGGTGGGACCGGGCGCACGCCATGGAGCTGCTGTCCGCTCTGAGCCTGGGAGAGCTGGCGCTCAGCTTCTCTCGAGTGCCGCTCTTCCCCGTCTTCGACCTCAGCTACTTCATAGTCTCCATCCTCTACCTCAAGTATGAGCCAGGTGAGCCAGAGCAGGGGTTTGGAGGGGGGCTGGCATCGCGGGGCGGGGGTGGGGGGCGAGGAGTAGGAAGCCCTGGATCGTTGGGGAGACAGCCCCCGGAACGGGTTCGGGAGAGTAGACAGACAGGTGCTGGGATCGTGCGGTTCTCCAATACCGGGGTGGGCAGGAGGGAGAAACGTGAGGGAGGGAGAGGAGTGAAGAAGCCCCCGCCCGAGATGTGAGGGCTGGGGAAGGGGAAGCAGATGGGGGCTGGAGGGAAGGAGAGGAACGTGATAGTTCAGAGGAGAGGGAACAGGTGTTGGGGGGGGGCAGGGAGAGAAGGTCAAGGGTCCTAGTAGTGGAGGGTTGCATGAAGTTTGGCGAGGGGCTAGGTCGTGGTGAGGATGCAGGCAGGGGTGGTCGCTGCCGGCTCCGCAGATGTCTTGGCCGCCCGCAGCAGTGACCTCCCTCCTTGCCCTTGGCTAGGGAACAGGAGCGGCAGCAGAGTGTCTATATAAGGGCCGGTTGTGCTGGGGTCAGGTTCAGAGAAAGTGACACCAGTGCCCCCTCCCCGCTGCAGCCAAGGAGCTACCTTCCCCTCCCTTCCCCTCAGCGAGGCTGTACTGGATCTCCGCTCCCTGCGGGAATTCCTCCAGCCCTGGCCCCCCTCCTTTCCACTTACTGAGCAGAACTGGCCCTGGGACCGGGTAATTTGGGGTCAGGCTTTTCCCACCAGCTCCAGACCCCCATGGAGAATCGCAGAGGGGAAGACCCAGCTTCTAGGATTTAAACACACACGTTTTTAAAATGAGGGTAAATGGCCTCCACAGAATGTGTTCTATTTTTATACAAGGTTCACTGAATATTTCTCATACTCCTAGTATTCTAATTATTCTAGTACACCAGCAAACTAAATGAAATGGACAGTAGAATTAAGCCTTAGAAAAAAGGTCACCCAAAACTTTGTGACCGTTTCTCCCACTTAGATGTAGATCACCCCTATATTCTCTTCTCATAATGGAAATAGCTTTTTTTTAATGATAAAAATAGGTGCTCCTGTATATTTTAAAATCAAGCCAAAAAGCACAAAGGAAAAGAGAGAGGATCACAGCTGACGTGGTGGCCACCCTCTCAAGACCTCTCTCCTCTGCATTTATGTCCCAGAATTATGAATGTATGCAAATAGGATCATATGCTGCTTGCCAAGTGCTTTGTTCAGTTTTATTTTTGCCAACTCACAAGCCAAAGCCTATTTTTTAAAAAGCTTTTCTGTAGAGCAGTTACTTTGCAAAGCAAAATAAGCTTTGTATTGTCGTAAGATGACCACGGGGCTGTATTTCCTGCCTGGTGGCTCAGGCCATTCCCAAGACAAGTACAGAATCCAGGACACCTTGAGAAGTTTCAAACTGTGGAGCAGGAGCCTCCCAGGAATGCAGGATACGGGTGTCTGGAGGAAAGGGGTCTCCAGGCTGGCTGGGAGTGTGCAGTAGGGATCAGGATATTCCTACTGAGTCACGGAGTAAGTCCTCTGAACTGGAAGTGCAGGAGCCTGAAGGTTCCTGAACATTGAGAGAGTTCTGTGGTTCTCACCCCTAGCTGCACATCACAGCCTCCTGAGGGCTCTTAAACCCTCCGATTGATTCAGAATATCTGGTAGGGGGCACTGGTATCCTTATATTTAAAGTTCCCCTCCCCCAGTGACTGCTGTCTGCTGTCAAGGTTGAGAACGCCCTGCCCAGTTCAACCCTCTCCTTTTGTAACTGGGGAAATTAGGAAACAGAGGCTAAGCTAATTTACATAAGCAATGAGCTTCTGGCCCCGTGGTTGGTAGATGCTGGCCTTGGAATTCCAACCCAGGCCGGCTTGACCCCAGGAATTACTAGGATTACCCTGGGGTACTCGCCTCTCCCTTAGAAAACGGAGGTGTTGGACTGTCTATTAGTCTCCCAGTTTGGTGGTCCTGCTGAGCCTCTGTAAAGGTTTCCTCTCAGAATCCATGTGCTGACTGCAGGAGCAGCTTCACAATCTACAGAGTCCCTTGTTCAGAAATTAAGAAATTTCCAGACAGTGACGGCAGAACAGCAAACCGAATGCAGGGCCCTCTGAGCACTGGGTCCAGGGCCACTGCACAGGTAGCACTCTCGAAGATGAGAGCCAAGCTGCCTTTAAGGGGAAATCTCCAAATTCGGAGTGATTCTGCCTCTAGCATAGGCTAGTTACAGAGTCATGAGCTTCAGTTTGCTCATCTGCAAAATGGGCTCATTGGTAAAATAACCCTGGATTCCCTTTCCTGACTGTTGTGAAGATCCATTGAGATCCACTGAGAACTGCTAGGTCTAAGGCACTTGGGAGAGGTACTTACAATTATTTTAAGGCAGTGAGGGAATGTGTTTTCTGGGGCAGGCTTTTCTGAGCATGAGGACAAAGCTCGGAGCGAGGTCCTCAAAGTGAACAGCATCTGTGTCCCCTGGGAGCTGGTTAAGAAATGCAGAATGCCAGGCCCATCCCCACCCAGACCTGCATTTCAATAAGGTCCCCTCTCAGCACACTAACATTTGAGAAGTGATGGACTGGAAGAGGCTGGAACTCCTTGTTAAACCAGAGCTGATTCATGGGGCTGGGGGCTTGGGGCTGGTTCACTTCCAAGGCCCCCAGCTCTATGCAAGAAGTCAGGAGGAAGCAGTGGGTGCTTGGCTGCATGATTGAAGGAATGAAGGAACGAATGAATTACAATCCTGGTTACCTTAAGCTTCACCCATCCAAAGAACTTTTCAGACCAGTGGTCCTCAAATTAGACCCACCTGTGGGTCTAACTTAAAAGCTTTAAGTAAAACTTCTCTTGTCCAGGCAGCACCCCTTTGCCATTTCCATCAGAATCGCTGGGGGTAGCACTAGCATCAGTGTTTAATTTTTTTTAGACTGGGAAAATTGAAATATGACTGTTCCTATACTTTTGCCAATAAAATATGTTTTATAAAATGCTTTTTTATCTTTACTTTTAAAAAAGATTTTATTTATTTATTTTTAGAGAGAGGGGAAGGGAAGGAGAAAGAGAGGGAGAGACACATCAATGTGTGGTTGCCTCTCCCATGCCCCTGTCTGGGGACCTGGCTCGCAGACCAGGCATGTGCCCGGACTGGGAATCCAACCTGAGACCCTTCGGTCTGCAGGCCAGTGCTCAGCCCACTGAGCCACACCAGCCAGGGCTAAAATGCTTTTATCTTATCACACCACTTAAACATTTTCTAAAATACATTTTTCAGTTATAGTTGACATATTGGGTTGGCTAAAAGGTCTATTTAGTTTTTTCCATAAAATAAAAGACACATTTTTCATTTTCACCAATAATTTTATTGGTCTGGATATTTTGAGTATGTCAGCTCTCTCCCGCTATTGGCTTCTAGTGGGAGAGGCCAGGGGTGCTGCTAAACATCTTCCAGTGCATGAGACAGCCCCACAGCAAAGAATTATTTGGCCAAAATGTCAATAGTACCAAGAAACTTTGCAAACCACTTTTGATACTTTTGATACGTTCGATCAGTCCCAGCACCTTCTCCGTACACGGCACTAACCTTTCTTTTTTTGCGTTTCAGTTGCATTTTTACCTTTCTTGAAATAATAAAGCAGAATACACTGAAAATGTTGCATATTTTCTTCCATCTTCAATATTAAAATGTCTGCATAAAAATTCACCAATTTTTATGTTTTTTTTAATACATGCTGATGACAGTTGTCACAATACACAATCTAAGACAATTGTTTTGAATGAAGTTAAAGACAATTAAGCACTCCTAGAGCCATCATACAGGAAAAACTAAGTGAACTTGCTGGCCAACCTAATACAATATCATATTAGTTTCAGGTGTTTTAAAGTTCCCCAGACCTGGCTGTGTGCCCCAAGGTTTCCCAGCCTTGGCACTAGGGATGGTTAGGGCCAGATCATGCTCTGAAGGCTGGGAGGGGGGGAAGTCCTATGCATTTCTGGATGTGTTGCAGCATTCGTGATCTCCACCCACTGGATGCTGGTGTCACAACCATTGTGACAACCAAAAAAGTCCCCATACATTGCCATTGTCCTAGATTTTTGCTTTGAGTTGAGAACCATTGATCTCCAGGGGTGTCTAACCATTTGGCGTCTCTGGGCCACACTGGAAGAAGAGTTGTCTTGGGCCACACGTTCAGTACACAGACACTAAGGAAAACTGATGAGCAAAAAAAAAGGTTTTAAGGAAGTTTACAATTTTGTGTCGAGCTGCATTCATAGCCATCCTGGGCCACACATGGCTCGGAGGCCTTGGGTTGGACACCCCTGAAGATGCTTCCAAGGGCCAGACAGGTGATATACGGGAAGCAGTAAACCAGCCAGGTGGGGACCATGCCCAGGTGAGATCCAGGCAGGCTCATCTCTACCTGGTTGGGCCTGGAACCACCAGAACTGGTTTTTCAAGGGAAGCTGGAAATGTGATTAGGCTGTTAGAGCACATTTTTTCTTCTTTTTCTAATTCAATAGACTTTATTTTTTAGAGCCATTTTAGATCCAGATCAAAATTAAGCGGAAACTACAGTTTCCATGTACTCACTGACCACCACCGCCACATACACATGGCTGTCAACATTCCCCGCCAGAGTGGTCATTTGTCACAGTCCGTGAACCAGCGTTGTTGTCAACACTGCTCTTCTCATGTAACCGTGATCGTAGGTCGTCAAGGTTATCATCAGCCAGTCTCCAGTTTACGTTGGGAGTCTTTGGTGTTGTACATTTATGGGTGTTGACAAATGTATTCACCATTACGGTATCATACAGAAGAGTTTCCCACCCTAAAAATCTCCTGTGCTCCACCTCTTCATCACTCTCCCTTCCCCCCACCCTGAACCCCACCAGCCCCAGGTCTCTTTACTGTCTCCATAGTTCTGCCTTTTCTGGAACGTCATGGAGTCGGACTCACACAGTCTGTATTCTTTTCCAACTGGCTTCTTTCAGCAATATACATTTGAGTTTCCTCCATGTCTTTTTGGGCCTTGATAGCTCATTTCTTTTTCATGTTAAATAATATTCCATGGTATGGCTATGCCACAGTTTAGTTATTACCTGTTGAAGGACATCTTAGTTGCAGTTTGAACATTTTAAAAATTCCGTGTGCACTATAGAGAACAATTCCTTGATCTCTGGTTTGAACTGAAAGCTTTTTTGAGGTTGGGGGTGCTGCTCATCCTACAACCTTGCAAGGCAAGGACTACCAACTCCTTCACAGGGAAGGAAACTGAGGCAGGGAGCTGTGCTCAAAGACTCCGGAGAGAGTGTTTAGAGTCGCTGGGACTGTCAGTTTACCTTGTCTGTGGACCTCAGACTAAACGGCCCCCGAGGAGGGGCAGTGCTGGGAGTGCCCCGGGGACCCTTCTAGTTCGTTCCTGCCATCCAGAGTCACGTGAGCCCTGGAGAGGGAATGCCCTGCAGCCCACCAGGGCTGGAACTCAGGACCTGCCGGGGCTTCTCCTCCCTCCCGAGGCGGAGCTGATTTTTATAATTTCACCCACTTGAATTTGCGCCCACGGGTACTTTCCATTTCAGTTCAGCTCCAGGAATAACTCTCGCATAACTGCTAGGCACTCGGCGTCTCTTTCCATCCTCACGGGTGCAATGGGGTGACCAAGTCACCCAGGTTTGCCCGAGACCCTAAAGTCCTTTGTCCCAGGGACTCCCAGGTGTTGGGCAAACGGGGAGGGCCAGTCACTCTAGATGGCTGCCCTGTTACACCCAGGAGCAAACCGAGCTGGCAGAGGGGAGAACTTTGGTGGCCAGCCAGGGTTGAAGCCTATATTCTGCTTCTGCGTGCTCCTCCCAAACCGAGTGTGGCAAAGGGAAGGAGCTAGGGGGCCAGGGTCTCAGCTACTGCCTTGCTGTGGGGCCTCAGGGCGGGTTATCTCCAAAAGCCTCAGTCTCCCCATTAATGGCAATGGGGAGACTCTTCCTGTCCTTCCAGGACTGCCAAGGAGGGTATGACAATGATAAGAAGTGAAATGTTTATCAGGTGCACTGCCTTGACTCATTGGCACAGCTCGGTGAGGGGTCCTCTCATTCTCTCTGACGGCAGAGGAAACTGAGGCTGGGAAGGGAGCAGTGTTTGCCCAAGGCCACGCCTGAGTGAGCAGTGGAGCCAAAAACCCAGGCATGTGACTTTTTCAAAATCAGGACTCACCCCTGGTACAAACACCGAACCTGCTTTAGTCCTGCAAAACCCAAGCTCTACCCCCCACTCCCAGTCTTGGTCTCTAGGGTAGCCTCAGAGGGCATGAGAAAAGCCCTGGAAAGAATTCAACCCCTGGGGGTTATTTTTAAATGCAGAGGTATCCATTTCTGCAAAGCCTGGGTGCCTCACCTGACCCGGTCCCCGCAGAACCCACCAGCTGCTCCGAAGGATTACCGCTCAGCTGGTGGCACTCTGAGAAGAGAACACTCTGCTTTTTTCAGCCCTGCAGGCCCTTGGTGAATGCTGCGACTTTAGGACAACCTGAGGGCAGGGAGAAGGTGCACATGGTGCTTGTGACTCCCTGGTGAGGTTAAGGAGGGAAAATTCAGTCCCAGCCATTGTTGGAGGAGTTGGGCAAAAAGGGGATAAGGGCTTGCCCCGGACAGAAGGAAAGGCAGGCAGAGGGACAACAGTTTGTGCAAGATCACGTGGTTAGCTGGGGGGACGGCAAAGAGAAAGGGAGAGTGGCGATGACTTCCTCTAAAACAGCTTTTATTAGGCATGCTTTCTGATTGTAAGATGTGTAGCAAGGGAACGAGTGAATCACCCGTGGCCTATTTCTGTGATGGAATACTATACAACAGTAAAAATGAGCATTACTCTTAAAAATATTGTGCTCAGTCAAAGAGACAAACGCAAAAGGCCATGCCATATGATTCCACCTGCATGCAATATAGAAGTTCCAGGACACTTTCATCACGCCCAAAGGAGACCCCCGTCCCCGTCAGCAGTCACTGCCTGTTCCCCTCCCCCTGCCCCTGGCCACCACTGATGTGCTTTCTGTCTTCACGGATTTGCCTGTTCTGGACACTTCATGTAAATAGAATCAGACAATATGTGGCCTTTTCTGTCTGGCTTCACAGCATGTTTTTCAAGATCCATCCATGTTGTAGGATCTATCAAGATTTCATTCCTTTTTTAAAAATTAATTTATTTTCCAATTATGGTTGCCATACAACAATATATTAGTTTCAGGTGTACAATATAGTGATTAGGCACTTGTACACCTTACAAAATGAGCACCCCAACAAGGGCTTCATTCCTTTTTAAGGCTGACTGATGTCCCCTCTATGGGTGTGTCACATCTTGTAGCTATTCGTCATTTGACAGACACTGGAGTTGTTCCACCTTTTGGAGATTGTGAATCAAGAACATGGACTTTTAAGAGTATTCTGGAACTTGGTGGTGGGTTCTTACGGATAGAACAGCGTGGCACACCCCACTGCACACCCAAGGCAGTGAGATCTCCTGTTCCTAGACCCCCATCCATAGCCATCAGAGAGCAGCCGGCGGTAGGGACCCCAGAAAAGGGCTCAGTATGGGCTGTGGGGCCTGGTGCAGAGAGGCAGGAGAGCAACCCGTGTCCTTCCTGCTTACCACCTTTGGGGGGTACTCTTGTTTTTTCTGGGTTTGATGACTAAGTATTTCAAACACACAATAAATATCACAGTCCCTTCTGTCCCCTCTACTCAGACTTAACAGATGTGAACATAGATTTGCTTCAGATATGCTTTTTTCTAAATGCAGTGACAGACACAGCCAACCCTGCCCCTTACCCTCTCTCCCTCTCTAGATGTGACCACCACCCTACAATCAGCCTGTAGTGTTCCTGTCGCTGTGTTTATACCTTCACCACTGCCTGTGTGTCTATAACTACAGCAGTTCCCTCCCCTGCCCCCCAATTTGCAGTTTTTCTTTTGTGTGGTTTCAGTTATTTGTGGTCAAACAGGAATTTATACTCTTACAGTTCTGGAGGCCAGAAGTCCAAAGTCAAGATGTCAGCAGGTTGGTTCCTTCCGGAGGCTGTAGGGGAGGATCCTTCCCAGCCTCTCCTCTGACTTCTGGTGTGGCTAGCAGTCCTTGGCATTCCTTGGCTTGCAGACACATGGCATCAATCTTTGCCTCCATCTTTACACAGCCTTCTGTATGAATTTCTTAAGGTTCATGTAACAAAGTACCACAAACTGAGTGGCTTAAAAAAACAAATGTGACTTCTCACAGTTCTGGAGGCCAGAAGTCCAAAGTCAAGGTGGCGGTGGGGCCGTGCTCTCTCCAGTGCTTCTAGAGAGGAATCTTCCCAGGCCTCTTCCTGGTTTCGGGAGGTGGCTAGCATCCTCGCTGTCTGGCGGCTCGTGGCTGCAGCTCGCAGTCTCTGCTCCATGTCACAGTGCCCTCCCTCGTCTCTGCTCTGTGTAAGGACGGGGGCATTGCATTAGAGCCCACCCTAATGAACTCATCTTAATATTTCCGAAAGAGGTCACATGCACAGGTACCAGGGGCTAGGACATCAGTACATCATTTTGAACACCACGGTTCAACTCACAACACCTTCTCTGTGTCAGTCTGGAATATTATTCAGCCTTAAAAAGGAAGGAAATTCTGCCACGTGCTACCACATGGATAAACCTTGAGGACATTATGCTAAGTGAAATAAATGAGTCACAAAAAGACAAGTACAGCATTTTACGATGCCACCCCCTTCCTCCACCTGCCCCCGCCCAGGAGCAGTGGAACTGTCCCGGCGCCACCCCATGGCGTCCTGGCTGTGTGCCATGCTGCACTGCTTCGGCAGCTACATCCTGGCTGACCTGCTCCTCGGGGAGCCCCTGGTCGACTACTTCAGCAACAACTCCAGCGTCCTGCTGGCCTCAGCCGTCTGGTAAGCATCTCAGGCTGGCAGGGCATGGGGGAGCAGAGCCGGCAGGCACGGGTGCCCTGTCTACCGGAGAGGAGGGAGGCAGGAGGTTGGAGAAACTGGGACCCCAGTAGCAGGACCTCCACAGTGGCCCTGAAAGCACCGCCCTCTGGCGCCCAGCGCTGTCATGATCCAGGCATGTGGGGAAGAGGGGTCTGGATACAACCCCACTTCCCAGGGGCCCCCAGAATCTGTCTCCCTCCTGATGCTTGGCATTCTGTCCCTGAAGGTACCTGATTTTCTTCTGCCCCATGGACCTCTTTTACAAGTGTGTCTGCTTCCTGCCTGTGAAACTCATCTTTGTGGCCATGAAAGAGGTGGTGAGAGTCCGCAAGATCGCCGTGGGCATCCACCATGCGCATCACCACTACCACCACGGGTGGTTCGTCATGGTCGCCACTGGC
Organism: Macrotus californicus; assembly: GCA_007922815.1. Lineage (NCBI taxonomy): Eukaryota > Metazoa > Chordata > Mammalia > Chiroptera > Phyllostomidae > Macrotus > Macrotus californicus. The sequence goes on from VMDR010000307.1 coordinate 134,155, forward strand.
TGGGTCAAAGGTAAATAACGGGACTGTTATGATGACAATGGGAAATCACCCAGTCGCAAACCCCTGTTCAATGGCACATATTGGGCACCCCGGCTGGCAAAGCCATTGCTCCGGGCTAAGGGGTGTCAGGACTGCTGCCGGAGTCCAGGCTCCCAGCTAGCCAACACCTTAGAGCAGATGAGAAGATTCTTCCAGAAGTTTAGCTGTCCAAGGTAAATGACAGCTGATACCTCAAGCAGGGTTTCTCAGCTGTGGCATTGCTGATGTTTGGGGCTGGATCACTCTCTGTGGTGGGGGCCATCCTGTGCATGGTCAGGTGTTGAACAGCATCCCTGGCCTCCACCCACTGGTAGCACACCCCCGTCCCAAGTCATGACAACCAAAAATGTCTCCAGACATTGCCAAACGCCTCCTTGGGAGGCAAAATCACCTCAGTTGTGAACCCCTGGTGCAGTGGTTCGGGAACCCCAGTTACACAGCTGACCCTGGAGAAGGCATCCCAGCCTCCTTAGCTAGTGCATGTGGGATAAATGGGAAGATTCTTCCTTGAAATGTAACCATTATGTCTCCACATGGGTCTCCTTACTCCCTCCAGCAAGCCTGTACTAATTCCCCAGGGGCATAGCATGTCTCCCAGAGGGCAGGGGGCTTGGGAAAGATTGAGAGCTCAGAGCACTAGGAAGAGAGGCTGTGGGTGGGACACTCTGCAAGCCTCGGGCACAGCTCAGGGTCCTGGATTGGGAGCGTCAGGGTAGAGAGCCCAGAGCATCCAAACCTTTCCGGGGGAGTGGTAGCTCGATTCCTTCATGCTTGTTTTGCTCCAAATGTGCTGTGTGACCTTCGGCAAGACTCTGCCCGCTCTGAGCAGGTTTCCTCACCTGTATCAAATCATCATACACCCGGGGCTCATTGTCCCTCTGGAGAGGATTCCAGGAGCAGAGAGTCTGCTTCTGTGGGAATTCAGCCAGGAAGGAAGCTGGGGGTGGCGGGCTCGTTCACAAGCACCCTGTTCTGTAGGCTCTGGCGTCGCCCTCATGTCCAACTTTGAGCAGCTGCTCCGAGGGGTCTGGAAGCCAGAGGCCAACGAGATCTTGCACATGTCCTTGTGAGTACCCCATCCCCCTCATCTGTTCCTCCTGTGCCCCTGGGCCTGACCCTGGGTTGGATACTTCTGGTAATTTGGAGTTCTCATTTCTTGATTCTGCCTTCAGAAGCTTCCAGAGGACATGTCTGGGGAAACCCAGAGAGGAAACTACAACTCTGCCTAGGGGGCAAGGGCAGGCAGAGGTACAGGGAGATTAGAGAGTTGATCTGGGTTTTGAAGTGTGAAGAGGAGTTTTCTGGCAAAGGGGCCTCTGGACAGAGACCATTACCTCTGCCAACTGTCAAGTCAGGAGACAGCAACAACTGTGCCTGGTTCTGCAGGGCAGGAGCACAGCGATGGGTGGGAAGCAGGGGAGCGGAGTGTGGGTGGGCGTGTGGCTGGAGCTAAAAGTGGAGACGGGTGGGCAGAGCCAAACTGCAACATCCAGGACCCGACCCAGAACCCCATGCTGCATTTGGCCTAATACATTTTTAAAAGACTTCACAGATTTGGGCTAGTTAAATTTTCTCCCAATCTACAAGTAAAACTATAGCCATTAAAAGATGACAAAATTAAATGGCTTCCCCATAGACCAGTGAAAATTCTCTCTTGTTTCACACTTTGGAAAATGTGGTTTTATCTCTTTTCATCCCAACCCCAATTCACTGACAGAGGTGGGCCCCAGACGGCTGCACTGCCTGCTGCTAAGCGGGCGGGTGGCTGCCCCTCTCAGGTTCTGTTCCCGCCTTATCAGCTGAGGGTGAGGGTTGCATGGACTCACAGACATACCCGCCGCCCTGGTGCTGGTGAGTGCTCGGGAAACATCAGTTAGAACCATTGTGTTCAAGTAGGTGCAGTGAGGGACAGACATCAGAAACAGGGGTCGTGGGTCTGTCTCCTGCAACAAGGCAAAATCCTAGAGGCCCAGTCCTAGGGGCCTAGGGAAGAAAAGGAAAGCCGAGAAAAACCATGTGTTGTAATCCCACCTCCTGGGGGAGTATGCTGCTTGGGGGTCCCTAAGACCACCCTCAGGTTTGACAATTCACTGGAAGGACTCACAGAACTCGGCACAGCCCTTCCACTCAGGGTTCCAGTTGGTTACAGGGAAAGGATACAGATTAAAATGAGAAAAGGTAAGACACACGTGAGGCAGCATCCAGGAGAGACCAGGCTGGAGCTCCCGGTCCCCTCTCAGTGGAGCTGCATGGATGGTAGCTGTTTCTCCCAGCATGTGTGACCATATACATTGAATGTGGCCAGCCACCACACTTCTCCGAGCTCTGGTGTCCAGGGTTTTTACAGGCGCTCAGTGACACAGACATAGCTGTCCACCTGTATGACTGACCTCAGCCTCCAGCTCCTCCAGCAGCTGAGCTGAGACCACATGGCCCAAGACCCCCACCCTAACTGCACTGTTGCTGTCTGGTATGACCCCAAGTCCCCAAGTAAACAAAAACTCCTGTCACATAGGACATTCCCAGGGCTTAGAGGGCACCTCCCAGAATCCAGAGGCAAAGGCCAGATCCCTCTTTGAGTCCGGTTAACCCTTTACTGCACCGAGAGACACCAGCTCCTCCTCTGTGCCACGTGGGCACCTTCCATTTCTCACTCAGAAGCCGGAGGGAGCTGGGGCTGGCTGGCCGCAGGCGGAGAAGGAGTCTGGGATAGAGGTACACAGGCCTGAGCCCTGCCGTGCTTCTTAGTAACCATGGCTGTCCCCTTCAGCCCCACCAAGGCCAGCCTGTACGGAGCTATACTCTTCACCCTCCAGCAGACGCGCTGGCTTCCAGTGTCCAAAGCCAGTCTCATCTTTATCTTCACCATGTTCATGGTGTCCTGCAAGGTAAGACATGGCTTTCTGTCCTGACCCACACCCACACACATCTCCTGGGCGGGGGCCTGGGACTCGCAGCCTCTGGTGTCCAGGGAAGGCAAGCCCTAAGTGCATGGAGGGTACGAGTTTGCCAGTAGATCTGTGCATGGAAGAGGGTCTGAGAGAGAGCAATGTCCCGCCAGTGGAGACGGGAGTGAGGAATCGAGCCCTTCCCAGCAAACGGCCCACCCTAGGCAAAGGCCCAGATGGGGGCAGGAGTGTGCAGGGTCTGTTTGGGGCAGTGTGCCTTGGGTGTGGAGAGCAGAGGGACAAGGTGCAGGGAAGGCGCCCTCAGGACACTGGGGACTTGGGCTAGACCAACGGTGGTGCAGGTCTGATCATCAGGCCTTGACTTGGAGTCACCCCACCCTCCAGGGGGTTTTGAGGGGCTGTGTTGTCCCTCCTCATAGAATTGGGGAGCTCAGTTGCTGGCTCCCTGGGATGGCACCAGGGCCATCAAAAGGGAACGAGCGACTCCAGGTACCAAAAGTCCCACATCCCAGGACAGTTGGTCACCCTCCTGGGGGTGGGGGTGTGTGCAGCCGGAAGGCTGAGTCTGGGCTACCTCTGACTTTGACCTGGCTGACCTTCTCTCCCTTCTTGCCCCGCCCTTTGCCTTCCCTGTCTGTCTTCCTCTGGCTCTCTCACTGTCTCCCTGTCTCCCTTCCACCCTTCCTCAGGTGTTCCTGACAGCCACTCACTCCCACAGTTCCCCTTTTGATGTTCTGGAAGGTTACATCTGTCCCGTGCTCTTTGGGACAGCCTTGGGGGGTGACCATCACCATGACAACCACGGTGGGGCCCATGGAGGGTCCCACGGTGGCAGTGGGCCTGGCTCCCCGCACTCAGCCATGGCCACCAAGTCCAAGGAGGAGCTGAGTGAGGGCTCCAGGAAGAAGAAGACCAAGAAGGCGGATTAGGGGGTGGCCCAGCGGGCCTGTGGGGTACTGGGGAGAAGACCTGGACCCAAAACCCTCAGAGTCAGGGGTAGGGAGGTATCCTGGGCTCAACTGTCCCCTCTTGAGGCCTCAACTTCCCCATCTGCAAACTGGGGTCATTAGTTCACCCTCCAGGCCTGATGTGAGGGGTTAGATGAGAATGGGGGTAAAGGGCATTTGTAGAAATGGGGGTCCCTCTCTGTGGGACCCCTGTAGAGTCACAGATTTTTTGGGGGGTGCACAGAATCCTGGCAATGTCTCTAGCCAGATACACTGGCAGTTATATTCTTGGTTCTATTATTTCCTCTCTAAAATTATGTTTTGACTCCAAATTTCAAGCAGCATTGAGACTCATTCATTTGATGGATGATTCCTAAGTCCCTCCCGCGAGGAAGCTGCTGTGAATTTCATGTCTCCTTGCCGACTCCTCCTGGGCGTCCAGGGCAAGGTGCCTCCTTCTTGGAGCCTTGCGTTCCCCACCTGTGTGATGGAGTCCCCTGGCCCTCCTCTGTACACAAGGGCTAACATGAGGCTGGGTGTGAACCAGCCTCATGAGCACAGAAGCACCGAGCAGTCAGGAGGAGAGCCCATGATGGGTGTTCACTGTGCTTGAGAACAGCTTTGCGTTTTAGGTCATTTGTGTTTGTGGACTGGAGACCCCCACGTTGCCTGGCGTGAAGGAGGCCTTCTGTAGACACATCTAGGCCAGACTTGAGAGCTTAGAGGGTCGGAAGGGCTTGTTCTGCTCCTTGGCTTTGGGCTACCCCTAATCCGAAGAAGTACAGCAGGGTGGGTGGGGGCTGCAAGGTCCAGCTCTGCCCAGGGCTCCAAGCGCTTACTGCTGGACCCGGGAAACATCAGGCCTTCCTCATGCCAGCGCCCTTCATTGCCACTCATTCAGTCATTCAACAAATATGTTGCTGCCTACTCTGCCAAGCCTTGTGCTGCTGCTGGGCAGTCTGGGAACTTGTTTCTGGGTGAGTGAGAGGGTTGGCAACTGAAGGCCCCTGCCAGCTACCTTCATCTCATCCTAGGTCACCATGATGTCAAGGAGGGGTGGGTGGGTAGAGTATGGCCCGTTTCAGGTGGGGTTGGGCCCAGACCAGGCCAGCTGGAGGCTGCCCTCTGTACATCAGTGCTCAGGGGATGCTCAGGGCAGTGGTCTGCAGCTGCTTCGAGATTGGCTTGGGGTTATTGGGGTCCCAGGTGTTGACCAGCTGTTGGAAAAGTGCCTTGATCCAGTGATACCTGGGAGCTGGGTGGGTCCTGAAGCTGTAAGGCCCTGAATTGGTCCTCTTGCATGTCCACCAAGGCTCGGCATGAAGGCTCAGCAAATATATCTGTTGTGAGAGAACCTTGTTGGCTTGTCCAATTCATTCCTGCTCTTTTCTTAGAGATGCTCAGAGTTTCCAGGGGAATGAGGCTCATGACAGCCCTGATGACCAGTGGGAGATGGTGGCTGTGGGTGAGGTCTGTGGGATTCAGGGTTAAACAGACCTGGGTTCAAATTCTTGCTCTGCCACCAACAGGTCATGAGACCTCCCCTCTTCCAAGCTTGTTTGCTTCTCGGGAAGGCAGGGGGTTGACTGTCACTGTCCCTCAAAAACAGGGGCAATAACGGAGTGGTTGGGGTTTGCGGCTAAGAGGCGATGATTCTGCCAATGGAAAAAGACAAGCCGCAGACTGGGGAAAAACCTCTGAAAGTCACATGTCTGATAAAGAATTGTATCCAGCCCTGACCAGTGTGGTTCAGTTGGCTGGGCATCCTCCTGCAAAGCAAAAGATTGCCAGTTCATTTCCTGGTCAGGGCACATGCCTAGGTTACAGGTTCAGTTCCCAGTTGGGGCGCATACAAGAGGCAACCAATCGATGTTTCTCTCCCTCTCTTCCTCCCTCCCTTCTCCTCTCTCTAAAATTAAATAAAATCTTTTTTTAAAAAAAGAATTGTATCCAAAATATATAAAGAATTCTCAAAACTCAATAAATATAAGAAAACAAACAGCCCCATCATAAAAAGAGTAAAGGATTTGAGTGGACATTTTGCCTTAGAGCATATACAGGTGTCATAAAAATAAGCACACAAAAAGACCCCCAACCTCCTCGGCCATCAGGTAAATGGGTGGAAGGTATCACCTCACACCCACGAGGATGGCTAAAATCGAGAAGACCGATCGTACCAAGTGCTTGTGAGGATGCGGAGCGACTGGAACTCACACACTGCGGGCCGTGCGGCCCCTGTGGGGGCTGTTTGGCAGTTCCATGAAAAGTTAAATGAACACTCACCGTATGGCTCAGCGTTCCACTCCCGGGTATCTGCCCCCCAAAAATGAAAGTAGGTGTCCCCGAAGTCATGCCTGTGAAAGTTCATAGCAGCTTTGCTTGTAACAGCCCCAAACTGGAAACAAATGCCCCCAAACGGTGAGTGGATGAATAGCCGCCCTATCCGATGGAACACTGCTCAATAATAAAAAAGGAACCAAATGCAACAGCATGAATGAGCTTCGGATGCACTGTGATGGGTGAAAAAAGACCATCGAAAAATGATGTGGACTGTCTGAATCCGGTTATATAAAATTCTAGGAACAGAAAGCTGATTGATAGGTGCTCGGGGAGAAGTGGAGGGGGTGGGTGGGAGGGATGGCAAAAAAGCACAAGGGAGTCCTGGCCGGGTAGCTCAGCTGCTTAGAGCGCTGTCCTGACACCAAGGTTGCAGGTTCGATCCCTGGTCAGGGCACATACAAGAATCAACCACTGAATGCATAAATAAGAACAATAAGTTGATATTCCTCTCTCTCTCCAATAAATAAAAAGTTTTAAAAAGCGCCAGGGAACTGGGAGATGGATGTCTTCACCATCCTGATTGTGGTAATAGCATCACAGGTCTAGATACATCACAATTTATCAAATTGTGTCCTTATTAATATGAACAATTTACTGCAGGGCTATGGTACCTCAGTCAAGTTGGAAAAAATCTTCAATAAGAAAAAATATTAAGCAAAAGATTTGAACAGATGGTTCACCAAAGAAAATATGTGGACGGCAAGTAATCGCAGGAAATACATACTAAAACCGTAACGAAATGCCACTGCGTGTCTATCGTGGGCTGAATTGTGTCACCCTCAAAGTTTGTATGTTGAAGTCCCAAGCTCTGGTACCTCAGAATGTGATGATATTTGGAGATAGGGTCTTCAAAGAAATGATCAGGTTACAATGGGGCCTTTAGTGTGGACCCCAGTTCAATGCGGTTAGTGTGTAAGAAGAAATGAGGAAGACACACAGCGCGAAGACCGAGGGAGGAGACGGTTGCCCACCGGCCACAGAGGGAGGTCACAGAGGAAACCAGCCCTGCCAGCACCTTGATCTTGGACTTCTAGGAACCAGAGCAGTAAGAAAATAAGTTTCTGTTGTGTAAGCCACCCTGTGTTTTGTGATGGCAGCCCCAGCGCACTAACGCAATGCAGCTCAGAACAGAGAAAGTAAACATAACCGCTCCAACTGGTGTGGCTCTGTGGGTTGGGCCTTGTCCCACAAACTGAAAGGTGGCTGGTTCGATTCCCAGTCAGGGCACATGCCTGGGTTGTGGGCCAGGTCCCCAGTTGAGGGCATTCGAGGAGCAACCGATTGGTGTTTCTCTCTCTCCCCCCTTTCCCTTCTCTCTAAAATATAAATAAATAAATAATCTGAAAAAACCACTAATAATGCCAGGTGTGCTAAAGATGTGGCGCAAATGCAGTGCTCACAGAGTGCTGGTGGGAAACAGGCAGTTTCTCATGAAATTAAACATTACTTACCGTATAACACACCAATCCCATTCCTAAGTGAAACACAAGCTCATGGTCACATTAAAAATGTTTAAAATAAGCTAATTATGGAAGTCACCAAAAGCTGGAAGCATCCCAAATGTCCGTCAGCTGGTGAGTGAGTGGACGTCATATACATTGGTCCCATCATGCAATGGAATACTATTCAGTAATGAAAAAGAACGAACTTCTGATACCGCAAAGTGGGTGAACCTCAAGTGCATTTGCTAAGTGAAAGGAGCCAGACACACTGCATTCTGTGGGCTCCCACCAGAGGATGGTTTAGGAAAGGCCAAGTTGTGGGCGCAGAGGACAGGTCCGCAGGCGCCAGGGGCTGGAGGCGGGAGGAGAGGTGGTCTGAAGAGGGGCCAGGGGAGTCTGGGACGGTGATGGGACAGTTCTGTGTCTTGATCATGGTGGGGCATCCGTGCCTGTGTCTTTGTTGAAACTCACAGAACTGTATGCTGAGAATTCTACTTTAAAATGAAAAGGATAAGACAGACCAGTTCACATCCTGGCTTTTCACTTGCAAGGTGTGTGGCATTGGGCAGGTAACTCCCCTTCTTTGAGCCTCAGTTTCCTCCTGGGATAACTAGCAGGAGGAGCAGGCGGAGGTCTGCACCAGATCACCAAGCCCAGCTTGGGGAGCACCCGTAGCACTTCTGCTTGGGCTCACTAGCCACTGACGGGTGTTGGCGGTAGGCTGGCTCCCTGCCCTCTGGCACAAATGTTCTGACATCTCACTTTATAAGAGTACAGACTGTACCAAAATAGCCTCCCAGCCTATTTTGGGAAGAGGGTGGGCAAGCCCTCACAGGCTGGCTGGGGATGATTGGCTGGGCAGGCCGACTCCGCGCCCGCTGCAGGTGTGAGAGCACAGAGGGCTGCCTCTGGAGTCCGGCCTAATTTTAGCTGCAGCGGTCATGCTCCGTAGCTTCTCAGGTCGTGAGCTGAGAGAAAGATTCTCTTATTATTATTGTGAAATATACACCGTAAAATTCACCACCTTAACCATTTCTAAATATACACTGTCCAGTGGTGCCAGGTGCGTTTACCATGTTGCACAGCCATCCCCACTGTCCGGCTCTGGAACGCTTTCCGTCTCGAAAAGCTAAAACTCCAAACATTACACACCGACTCCCCCTCCGCCGCCCGCCCCTGGCAGCCACCCTTCCACCTTCTGTCTCTGTGAATCCAACTCCCCTAGGGACCTGATGTGAGTGGGATCACACAGTGTTTGTCCTTTCTGATGGACTTACTTCACTCAGCACGATGTCCTCAAGGTTCATCTGTCTTAGAGTAGGTGTCAGAATTCCCCTCCTTCTCAGGGCCGAATAATATTCCATTGTGTGGGTACACACATTTTGTTTATCCAGCTGATGGAACTTGGGTCGCTTCCACCTTTCAGATGTTGTGAATAATGCTGTGTGCACACGTGTGAACGCAGGTGTGCAAGGGTATGTATTGGAGACCCTGCTTACTGTTCTTTTGGATATATACCAAAAAGTGACATTTCTGGATCATATGGTAATTCTTTATTTAGTTTTTTAAATAAAGGTGCCCACCATGCCTCACAGGCAAATCCAGACCATGAACGAACCTAGAAACTTCCATTCAGCGCTTGCAACGTGCCAGGCACATAAGCAGGTATGTTATAAACCATATGCCTTTGAGGTGAGTCATTTTACAGAAAAAAATGTTAGGCTCAGTAGCAAAGCAACTTGGAGAACTAACCGTGGGGCAGGATTAGAGTCCAGGCCTATTTTCTTCCAAAGCCCATGCTTTCCCTCTACACTCCACTTGTCTGAAGCTCTTTAGGGGAGCACGAGGTACACGCGTGGGAAGAGGTCAGCAGAGCGTCTGATGCCGAGCCAGTGCTCAGCAAGGGTTAGGCCGCCATCCAACAGTTACCGCAGACATGGGTGGTTGTAACTGTATTTACCTTGTACTTTCCGGTCGGTACCTGCCTGGAGGCAGTTGGAAAAATTCCCAGCTCAATTAGCGGAGGAAATGAACACCTAATTGAGCCCCTGGAAGTCAACTGAGAGATCAAAGTGAAGGCACAAAGTCAGGCCTGAGAGAGAGTTTTGGTTTTGCTCTTAACTTGCCAAGTGATTCTGGGCGAACGCCTCTTTGTTAAATGAAAATGTTGGACCAGGTCAATGGTGGGTAACCTATGGCCTGAAGGCCAAATCTGGCCCACTGCCTGTGTTTGTAAATAAAGTTTTATTGGCACACAGCCACACTCATTTGTTTACATATTGTCTGTGGCCTCTCTCAACCTCCAACAGCAGCATGGAGTCATCAAAATAGACTGTCTGGCCTACACAACTGAAAATATTAACTGTGGCTTTTTGTAGAAAAAGTTTGCCCACCCCTGGACTGGATGAGTTTTGAGACTCTTTCCAACTCTAAGTATATGATCATTCATAGAAGAAATGAACAGTACAATGACTAGGTAAAGCCAAGAGAGCTGTATCTGACTGTGCCACAGTGCAAACGGGCATCTCACATCCCTCAAGTGTCCCTGTTTCCGCTACAAAAACAGACCATAACCAGTCAGGTGTCTTAGTCCTTTCAGGCTGCTATAACGAATGACCATAGATTGGGTGACTTAAACACTGGAGGCTGGAAAGTTCAACATCAAGGCACCGGCAGATCCGGTATCCCGAGAGCATTGTCTTCCTGGTTTGTGCTGCCTGCCTGTCTTCTCCTTGTGACCTCGAGTGGCAGAGAGCAGAGAGATCTTTTGCTGTCTCCTTGTTTTGTGAGAACATTCATCAGGAGGGCCCCATTCTCATGATCTGATCTAATACTAATTCCTTCCCAAAGGCCCACCTCCGAATACTGTCACATTGAGAGTTAGGGTTTTAACATATGAATTTGAGGGGACTCAAACAACATGGAGTCTGTTTTAACATTAGAGTAGGCATGAATTCACTCGACAGACACTTGCTAAGGCTTACTGTCTGTCCCTGGGCTCCCCTCCAGGGCGGTGGAGGTGCGAAGAACCCTGCTCTTAAGGAGCACCCTGAGAGAGGGAAGGAAGTGACACGGGGACTCATAGGGGTCGTGGAGAGTCAAGGAGGGTGTCCTGGAGGAGATTTGTCTGGGGCCTCGAAATACATAGGGAGGATTAGATGTCTTGGAGAGTATTCCGGATGGAGACCACAGCGTGGACGTAAGCCGGGAGGTGTGCATACTTGGAGACGGGAGGTGGAGATCACCAGGGGCTGTCTTAGAGGCTGCCTTCCACACTGTGAACACTGCGTGGCTGTGGGTGTCACCAGCTCCTCTCAGCCTCAGTTCCCATCTGTGGCCCTGCCTGAGCCACAGTCCACTGCTTTTCATTAGAACTGATGACTGCCTAACAAATAGCTGGGGGTGGTCCCTTTTCTAATCCACCAGTCTGATCACCACCAACTTTGGCTTCAAAGGCCTCCAGAATGTTCCAGAATGTTCCAATCGGGGGTGGGGGTGGGGAGTGGGGTGGACATTGGAAACGATGATACCCAATGACAGGAGGATGAACAAATTGTTCTATAATCACACAATAGGATGCCACACGACACTGAAAATGAATGGACTATAATAGCCCGGAAAAGTCTCAAAACCACCTTGAACGTAAAAAGCAAGTTGTGTCAGGATACCTGCAGCGTGGCTCCCTTTGGTACAAACGCCAAAGGCATATACAGCTAGCAATATGTTGTGTGGGGTACATATTTATACAGTAAAACTGTCACACAAACCAAAAGAATGAAGAACACAAAACGCAAGATCATGTGGGGACAGGGAGACATAACTGGGCGGGTGCAGGGAACTTTCAAATACCAGAGATGCTCTGCTCCTTAAGCTAGGTCAGAGTCACCTGATGTGTGATGCGTGAGCCAAGAGTTAGTGGCTTTGACATTTTTTTAATGTTTGGGGACAGGAATCAAGAGGAAGCCTGTTTCGTGACACATGAACATTACATGACATTCCAATGCTGGTGCCCAGAATGAAGTGCCTTGGCGCATGTTCACTCCCATTTGCTGATGTATTTGCTGTGGCTGCTTTTGAGCTACAATGAGAGAGTTGAATAACTAAGCCAGACACTAATCTGGAAAGCTGAAAATTTACTTCCTGGTCCTTTATAGAAAAAGTTCGCTAGATGATGTGTATGTGGACGTTCATGTGGTTCTTTTTTATGTCTTGTACCTAAATCTTGTATCTTTATCTAATACGGAGTCTCTAAAAACAACAGGCAGTCCTCATGAAATACCTCGTCCTCTCTCACCCCAGGGCATTTGCACATGCCTTCCCCTCTGCGGGAGGGTTCTTCTCTGCCTCTTCAGCTTCTTGCAGCTCCTGGGGACCCTCAGCTGGTGGCCATATCACTCACTCTCTCTGCCCCCTTGTCACAGGGCCTTCTCCTCCTCTGTGTCCATGTCTTCTCCTCCCCTTCTCTTATAAAGACACTTGTCACTGGTGGGGCCCACCTTGGTCATCTAGGATGATCTCATGATGAGATCCCTAAACTAATTGTATCTGCAAAGATTTTTTCCAAATAAGTCACATTCATGGTTCTGGGGGCTGGGACATGACCATATCATTTTACCAATCTCCCCCCCACCCCCCATTCAAACCACTACACTTGGTTCCATTAAAATCTATTGGCCTGGCCCTGGCTGGTGTGGTTCAGTGGATTGAGTGCTGGCCTGTGAACCAAAGGGTCGCTGGTTCAATTCCCAGTCAGGACATATGCCCGGGTTGCAGGCCAGGTCCCTGGTGGGGGACGTGGAAGAGGCAATCACACGTTGATGTTTCTTTCTCTCCCTCTCTTTCTCCCTCCCTTCCCCTCTGTCTAAAAATAAAATAAATAAAATCTTTTTTAAAAATCTATTGGTCTGCCTATATAATTTTATTAGCTAATGTCACCCAATAACTCAATTTAAAAAAAATAAGTGAAAAGGAGAGGCAAGTAAAAAAAGGGACACTTGAAAGCAAAACAGAATCTGTGGGTCTGTCTTGCACTCCAGCTGGACCCCTCCAATGACCAGAACACCCTACGTTGGTCATTGGGAAAACAGCAGCTCACCGAGCTACGCAGAGGTGGTCACATTCCATTATTTAATACTGGAGAGTCACGTTCTTTAATATCACCGCCCACCTATCAGACAAGCCTTTAAGTGTCAGAAAGCAGTCAGGCTCACAGTGGCAGGTACAGTTTTTCCAAAATTCGGATTTTTCCCCCTTGAATGCTTGACTTTTATTCTTGGCAACAACAACTGACAGTTGTTTTCCTTGAAGTGACAGGCTCATTTTATTATTTTTGAGAAAATTTCTGCCAAACAGCTCGGTGTAATCCATAGTTTGTCAGATATTTCAAGAAAAATAATGTTCCCTGGGGAAAAAGGCGGGGTTGGGCTACAGCGTTTGTTCAAGTCCTTTTCCTAGAGGAGGTCATTGATCTAACGCTCTGTTTTAGGGCTTTACTTGTGGTACTTTCCACTTTGTTGTGCAAAATATTAAGAAGACGTGGGCGTTTTCTATCCTGGGCCTGGCAGAGTGGCTCCCACAAAGAAGGGTGCTGACAAGAAGGGTCCCACGACCAACGAGGCAGTGACCAGACATCGCACCGTCAACATTCACAGACGCACCCGTGGAGCAGGTTTCAAGAAGAGTGACCCTCAGGCACCCAGAGAGATCCGGAAATTTGCAGCAAAGGAGATGGTAACTCCAGATGTGCGCACTGACACCCCCAGGCTCAACAAAGCCATCTGGGCCAAAGGAATTAGGGGTGTCCCATTTGGTATCCAGGTGGGGTGGTCCGGAATCCGTAATGAGGGCGAAGATCTACCAAACAAGCTCTGTACTTTGGTTACCTACGTACCTGCCACCACTTTCAAAAATCTACAAATAGTTAATGTGGATGACAACTAACTATTGATTGTCAAATGAAGTTATAAAGCAGAAAACAAAAGACATGGAGTCACCCGTTACGGGGTGAATTGTGTCTCCCCAGAAGATATGTGGAAGCCCTAACCTCCCGCACCTACGATGTGGCCTTATTTAGAAATAGAATCTTTGCAGATGTCATCAAATGATGCTGAGGCCACCAGGTGAGGCCTAATCCAATGCGACTGTTGTCCTTATGGAAAGTGGAACTCATACCTAAAGAGGAGAAGGCCGAGCGATCAATGGTGGAAGCAGAAATTGGAATGATGCAATCTTTTAAAGATTTTATACACTTACTTTTAGAGAGAGGGGAAGGGAGGGAGAAAGAGGGAGAGAAACATCGATCATTTGTCTCCCGTGTGAGCCCAGACCAGCGACCCTTTGCTTTGCGGTTGATGCTCCATTCAACTGAGTCACACTGGTCAGGGCTAAAGTAACATTTTTAAAAATCCAAATCAATGCAAAAAATCTGTGATGAGCAAAATAAAAGTAAAAGCAGGATCCAGCCCTGATTTCCATATTCCCCTTACTTGCTTCACTGTATTTAAAATTGTGACATTTCGTTTATTGTGAATTTTTCTGCATTGATTTTGATTTTTCAAAAATTGCATTAAAACATTTCTCCTTTTTGCCCTGGCTGGTGTGGCTCAGTGGACTGAGTGCTGGCCTGCGAACCAAAGGGTCACCAGTTGAATTCCCAGTCAGGGCACATGCCTGGGTTGCTGGCCAGGTCCCCAGTAGAGGGTGCACAAGAGGAAACCACACACTGATGTTTCTCTCCCTTTCTTTCTCCCTCCCTTCCCCTCTCTCTAAAAATAACAAATAAAATCTTTTTAAAAATAAAATATTCTAAAATAATTTTAAAAACATTTCTCCTTTTACCACAATTTAAAAATTGAAAAAAATGTTATTTATTTTATCTTTATCTTTTTTTTTTTTCACTGACGTTCCCCCTCCTCAAATGTTTTGCCTCGGGACAATGGGTCAGCTGCCTCCCTCTCCTACCCTACTCCAGGTTATACCCACTTCTGCCCATTCACGTGACAGCCCCTGCTCTGGCCACCAGGGGGCGCTGCTTCCCCGCTCATGTTCCCCGTAGGCACCTCCTTCCAGGCTGAGTGAGATTCCGTTTATTAACATTTCCCAGCCTGGATTTCTCTTCTGTAACGTGGGGATGATAACGTTTGGGATTCTGGGATGACAGACGGGGTATGGAAATCCCCTGGCCTCGGGCTCAGCACCTACTCAACACAGAATACTCATGACTATTTTCTGAGCTCACAGATGGAAGAGTATTTCACACTTTCACTACGAACAGGAGAATTTCAAACACGAAAGTGGGGAGAGTCATATGATGAGCCCCCGGCAGTCCCAGCCCTGACCACCATCACCCCCAGCCAACCTTACCCCATTCTCCTCGCCATCTGGGGTTATTTCTAAGCAAAAGCCAGTCTTTCTATAAATCTTATCATTCTATAAATATTTTTTATTATGTGTCTCCAAAAGATAAAGACTCTTTAAAAATCTAACAATGCCATATCACACCTTAAAAACTTTGTCAAGAATTTTTTTTTTTTAAGATTGTATTTATTTATTTATTTTTGGAAAGAGGAGAAGGGAGGGAGAAAGAGAGGGAGAGAAACATCAATGTGTGGTTGCCTCTCACACGCTCCCCACTGGGGACCTGGCCCGCAACCCAGGCATGTGCTCTGCCTGGGAATCGAACTGGTGACCCTTTGGTTCGCAGGCCAGCACTCAATCCACTGAGCCACACAGGCCAGGGCTCAAGGATTCTTTAATACCTATAGATTCCAAGGTAGCTGACAAATGGGTTTGACTCTGCTCAACTTGGGCAAATTATTGAATTTTTGTACAGCTGATTTTCATCATCAGTAAACCAGGGAGCAAACTGAAGTCCCCAGGTCACTGGGAGTATTAGAAGCAGTATTTATATTTGCACCTGAAACCTCAGAGTTACTCAACATGATTGCAGTAACATGGCCATATAATGTGATAGAGCAGTGGTTCTCAACCAGGGGGTGGGGGGTGGGGCTCTGCTCCCCAGGCGGTGATGTTGGGCGTGGTAGTGCTACTGGCATCTAGTGGGGAGAGGTTTCCCACCGCTGGACACTGCTCCCACCCCTGGGCACTACAGTGCACAGGACGGCCCCACCCCAGAGGATGGTCCTGCCCCAAATGTCAGCAGTGCCAAGGATGGGAAACCCTGCTCTAGAGACTGAGATTTTATTAACACTTGCTGGAACACAGATACCGGAGGTGTGGTCTCCCGACTCTGCCATTTGCTGAGTGGGCCTGGTGATAGTGGTAATTAATCGTGGTGAACATTTTGTGGGCCTTGTGCATGACCCCGGAGTGGTGCTAGGCTCTCTGTACATGCGCATTTCATTCTTTCACCCACCCGGGAGGTTGCTGAGAAAACTTGAATTCAAAGTGGCCCACACAATGGGTCTCATCTCCCTGGACCTCATTTCTTCATCCGTGGTTCAGGATCATAATATCTGCCTCATGGGCTGTGTGTGGGCTGCCAATGCCAAAGGCCAACCAGCTGGCACCTCATGGACCCTCAACAAATGGCATCTGTTATGCTGCTGTATTAGCCTGGCACACAACAGTTAACTGCCAAGTCTGGCTAAGTGCCCAGCTAAGCTGGGACGCTGGGGCCTGAGAACCACACAATTTCTTTCATTATCCCGGTTGCTGAGGGAATTGGCAGGGAGATCCTTGTGAAGTACCTAAGATAAAAGTCACCAGACTTGCTGGGGGCTTGCCTTCCGGCCAGCCCTGAGCCCAAAAAACTTTCTTCTTCAACCTTCTTCCCTAGAGGGTTCTAAATTGGCCCTCCCACCACCGACAGGAGTGAGAGGGAGGCTGGAGCCTCCAAGGAAGGCAGTCGCTGCAAGGGGCCTCAGTCCTTCCCAGGGAAGTCCAGGCCCACTCAGTTGTCTGCAGTGGCAAACAGGAGCTGAGAAAGATGGATGGTTGTGGATGAGCCTGTGGATGTGACAACCATTTACTGAGCACCTACTATGTGCCAGGCATGCCAACCTCGGCAGACAAGGTCCTTCACTTGTGGAAATCACATTCTCTTGGGAGAGATAACCAGTAAATGAGCAAAGAAGAAATACCAGCTGATGGTGAGTACCGTGCAGAGAATTCAAATAGGGTGATGGTGTCAGAGTGACTTGGGAGGGCATTGAGTCATGAGATGGTGAAGGAGAGCCTCTCAGGAGGTGGCGTTTAAGCTGGAATGTGAAAGACATACATGGATGAAGGAGGGAGCATTCACGGTGTGTGCAAAGGCCCCGAGGTTAAAATAATTGGCTGTGTTAGACCAGGGGGTCTTAACCAGGCATTATTCTGCACCCCCACCCGTAAACATTGGCAATGTCTGGAGATAGTTTTGATTGTCACAACTTGGGGGTTGGGGGCTGCTCCTGGAACCCAGTGGGTTGAAGCAAGGATGCTCCTCAACATCCTCCAGTACACAGGACAGCCCTCACTGCCAAGAATGACCCGATCCCAAGCATCAGTCATGCTGAGATTGGAAAAGGCCGCGCTGGAGGAACAGAAAGAAAGCCTAGTGTGTGTGTCAAGGTTAACCCTCTATCCCTCCTGTGAACATCAGGTGGTGGTAACTAAGGGAATATGGCCATGCACTGGAGGGGGGGGTCACATCCAAGGGGTATACTGGGAACCCAGGGACATGGGAAAAGGAACAGAGATTTCAAGGGAGGCAGGAGACTTGATGGAGAGGGGTTAAGATAAGGCTAGCCAGACACTAGAACCCAGAGCTGGGGCCTAGGTGAGGTCAGCAGGATGTGGCTAAACCAGAGGGTCTGGATGGGCTGTGGAAAGGTGACTGGGTAGGCAGCGTGGCTTTGGGGGTCCCTGGAGGAAAGGGAGACCAGTATTTGCTACCTGGCTCTGTGCTTCTAGGCTGGTGAGAAAGTTCTCGCCCTGAGCCTGTCTCCTCATCCGTAAAGTGGGGACAGTCAACCCTACATCATAGTAGTTACTGGTCCGTGCAGGAAAGGATGAATTCAGCGGGCCCGCGTTGTCCGTACCCTGCCGTGAAAGCTTTGGCCTTTGCCCAGCTCCTGGGAGGTGTCCCTTGAGCCCTGGAAATGACCTGACTGATAAGAGGATCTTCGCCAGATAATCTATACTAACACTGTGACTTATGACAGGAGCATTGGGCCACATGGTGTCAACTGGACCTCTGGAGGTCCGCCGTGTCTGTGTGACTGACACCCAGTTAAAACCCTGGACACCGAGGCTCAAGTGAGCTTCCCGGGCTGGCAGCACACCACACATGTTGTCACACATCATTGCTGTGAGAATAAACCCTGTCCACATGTCTCCAGTGGGAGGGGACAGCTGGAAGCTCACGCTTGGTCTTTCCTGGATGCTCCGCATGCAGCCTTTCCCTTGGGGAAGGGAGGGAGAGAGAGAGTGAGGGAAACATCGATGTGAGAGAGAAATATGGATTGGTTGCCTCTTGCATGCACAGTGACCAGGGTATGTGCCCTGACTGGGAATAGAACCCGTGACCTTTTGGTCTGCGGGACAATGCTCCAACCAAATGAGCCACAGCTGCCAGGGCTTGGCTCCTCTGAGTCTGTATCTTTTGTATGTGTGACTTTCTCCAAGAGGCCCTCACTAACTGCCCAATGTCAAACAGAACCTGCTTGTTAACCTTTTTCATAGAACTAGTGCTGGAATAACCTTACACTTACGGTCTCCTTTCAGCTAACTCTGTTTTAGCAATAAAACATCTACAAACGTAAGGGGGTATCAAAGAGACAGTGAGTGTAGCTGTTTTACTTAGAAGAGGCATTTTGGAGCTCTGGAAGACTTCTGAAAATGCATCCTTTCTGTTATTTAGTAGCATTTAAAAGAATATAAAATATTTTAAATGGTCAGCATTAAGTCATATAAAAACTTATGCAGCCCTGGCTGGGTGGCTCAGGTGATTGGCATGTCATCCCATACCCCGAAAGGCTGTGGGTTCAGTTCCCGGTCAGGGCACGTGCCTGGGCTGCAGGTTCAATTCCAGGTCGGGGTGCGTTCAGGAAGCAACGAACTGATGTTTTCTTTCTCACATCACTGTTTCTCTCTCTCCCATCACTGTTTCTCTCTCTTCCTCTGTCTCCCTCTAGCTCCCTAAGATCAATGAGCATATCCTCGAGTGAGGATAAAAAAAAAAGAAAAAAAACGTATGCAGGTGGTCCTGGGCTTACAATGATTTGACTTAACAAATTTTCGACTTTACGATGGTACGAAAGTGATACCCGTTCAGTAGAAACCGTACTTTGAATTCTGATTTCTCCTTTCCGGGGCAAATGACACAGGGTACGAAACTGTCTCGGGATGCTGGGCAGGGGCAGGGCCCAGACCCGGTCCGCCATGTGACCAGGAGGACAGGCAGCAGGCGCGGTGTGCTGTGGTGTGAAGTGCGTTTCCGACTTAAAATAGCTTCAGCTTGCCGTGGGTGTGCTGGGGTTTGACCCCATCGGAGGTCGAGGAGTGTCTGTAATGAAAAGTAAGTTTCCCTTCCAATCAAAGCTTCGAACCCTGCCCCAAGCCAACCTCGGCAACAAGCCGTAATGGTGAGTAGGACAGCTTTTCTGCATCCGGTGAGTCCTTCTAGTGAATCCCCGAAAGCGAGGGTGGTCTCGAGGACCCCTGAACAGCAGGGTCTTTTCTGAGTGAACAAGGCAGGGAAGGTAAGTTGAGGCAGAGAAGGAAAAGGTAGGAAAAAGCTCAGACTATTCGGTCGAACTGACAGCACTATTTATGGAGTGCCCGCACGCGAAGTATAGGCTTTTCATGCCTCTCTCCCAAAAGTCCTGGGCGCGCTTGTCGATCGCCGACGTTGTGGCGTTCGCCCTGGTTTCCAGGCACACTGTGCGTCCTTGCATGTCGCACCCGAGGTGAGTGCCTCGCTTGCCTCAACCTAGCCCGCCCCTGAGTGGTTCTCACCCCATTTCACAGGCGGTGCGGCTCCTGCCTCGGGAGAGAAGCCCCTGCTTGACTCCTCCAGGAAGGCAGCGGAGGAGCCGGCCTTCCCCCAGGCCCAGGATGTGGAGGTGGAGGCCTGACCTCCCTCTGTCTGCGGTTTATTAACAGTGACAGGCGGGTGGACGGGGCTGAGGTCTCAGGGCGCTTCCAATAAGGTCTAATCCTGAGAAGGTCTCTCCCTGGCCAGGCAGCCCTCATTTGTTATTACTTTCCCAGCTTTACTGCGACGTAATCGACATAATATTGTGCAAGTTTAAAGTGTGCAACGTGTTGGTTTGAGGCACTCGCACATTGCAAAGTGGTACCACCCTGGGCTACCCAACACCCCGCACATCACAGAGTTGCCACTTCTTTTCCGTGCTGAGAACATTTAAGATCTACTGTCTTAGCGAGTGCCCAGGAACATAACACAGTGTCGTTACCTGTACTTGCCATCTGTGTGTGGGATCTCCGGAACTCATCCATCTTGTAAGTGGACGTTCGTGACCTCCGGCCCACGTCCCCCCTTTCCCCACCTCCAGTCCCTGGTAACCTCCGTTCTGCTGTCTGCGAGTTTGGCTCCTTTAGGTTCTACAGATAGGTGACCTCCTGCCGTTACTTGTCTTTCTCTGTCTGACTTATTGCACTTAGCATAATGCCCTCAAGGTCTGCCCCTGTTGCTGCAAGTGGAATTGCTGCTCATTTCAAAGAGCACCCTCAGTGTGCCTTGGGTAGGTTCCCAGCTGCCCCTGGAGACTTGCTAATCTCTTCTATCAGAGAGAGCTGGCCTCCAGCTCCAGGCCTCCACGGGCAAGGAGATCTGACTAGAGCTCACTGAGAGCTGGTTTCTCGATTTCCCCACACTGCTCACATTTGGGGACAGATGTGGTTGCTGTCCTGTGCACACCGTAGGGTGTTCAGCACATCCCTGGGCTCCACCCATTAGATGTCCATAGCCTCCCCACCCCTAGTCATAACAACCCAAATGTCCCCAGGCATTGGAAGTGTCCTCTGGGGAGAAGAATGGCCCCCACTTGAAAACTGCTGGTTTAAATGGCACGTGTGCTGTCTGGACCTCGTCGGAGGGGCCGGTGAGCGGCGGATGGGGTAGGGAGCTCCGCTAAGCGTTCGTCCCTCTGGTGTGCCCTGCCAGAGCTAGGCACGCCTCCCAGCATCCCACGGCCTCCCTCTGCACACCTGGGCCCAGGCTCAGCTTTCACAGAGCCCCAGGGGACCCAGGTGTTCGAGAGGCTGGCTGGCCCCAGGGCCCCAGTGCCAAGCGCCAAGAAACCACAGTTGCTGTGGCGACTGCTGAGCTCTTAGGGCGAGGAGCTGGTTGGTTGAGGAGCAATAGGCTCCAGTGCCTGGAGGAGCCAACATCCAGGGCCTCGGTGGGGAGGCCACCGTCCAATGTCCACCCATTAGCGTTTGCAGACCAAGCAGAGCGGTGGGGAGCAGTTGGTCCAGCTCCCCGGGGACACTGGAGGGGACAGGGCTGCAGGTCACTGAGGGGACCTTGGAGGGTGAGACAGACACTTCACTCCAGAGGGCCCTGCCTGGCTGGCTTCTCAGGAAGGCCACCCAGCCACTGGTGTGAGGTATCTGAGTTCAGGCTCTGTCCCGGAGAAAGATCGTCCAGGCAGGTGGGCAGCATGAGCCTGGGCCCCCTCAGCCCAGACACCCGCCGGCGGCTTCTTCAGGGTCAGGCAGGCCCCCTCCCAGAACCTCCATCCAGCAGTGTGGCCATCTTCATCAGCTCCACGGTCTCAGGTAAGGGGCAGGGCAGGGCTCGGGGGCGGGGGTAGCCAGCGCGATGAGCATGGCTCACGGTGTGATCTAGGAGACCCGGATGCGCATGCAGCCCTGCCCGTGACCCATGTGGGAACGGGAAAAGGGAGCACCCCAGACCCTCTGTCTCTTCTTTGATAATCCAGCCTGAGAGCCTGGCTTGACAGAGTTGCTGTCAGTGGCAAATGAAATTGCAACTAACGTTTCTGATGTGTGCTCTGTGCACCAGGCTGGGGAAGTGCCAGCATCTTCCCGCGAGGACAATGCCCTGCACCACTGACCGCTCACCTCCCTAACTTCACCTCGTGTGACCCTCTCCTCCCTCACATGTAGTCCCGCTGGACCCAGCAGACCCTGGAACCCATGAAGCCCTGGGCCCCCAAAGCTGGAGATATTCAATTTATGTGTTGGTTGAATGCCTGGCTCCTCTCACCCAGCTGTAAGCCCCTCGACAGCAAAACGACATAGAGTGGTGTACTGGCAAGTGTTTAATAACCTGCTCTTCAAGAATTTTAAAGCAAAGAGACAAAAGCCATAGAACACCTGATTTGTACTGCCCGCCAGTTTCTGGGGTGCAAGTCCTCCCACACGGTCAACTTCAAGCTGCCAGTGTGACTTCACAGACACCAGGGGCAGAGCCGTGCAGTGGCCCGCCATCCCCTAATATTTTCCTGCTACAAAAGCAAGCTCAGTAAACAAACTCAAGGGCAGGGCTCACGGCCAAACGTGGTAAAATAATTTGGGAGTGATGAGTTTGGGCACTTGTGATCTTGCTTTTGCTATAATGTATTCCACTGTAAGTTCATGGTAAGGTCATCTAATTTTTCATACCGCCCGTGCCAACAACAGGCTCACCGAATTCCTGAAGATTCAGCCGTCAGCTCTCCCAAGCCAGCAGGGGCCAGCTCTGGCTCACTGCATTATTTATGTGTGTCTCATCTGCTGCCATGCCCCAGATCTATGCGGTGTCTAGATCGAAACAAACTCCCCAGTCGGTATTTTGTGGACAAATGTAAATAATTTGTGGGGCTTATAAGACAGGCCCGGGAAGGGAAGAGGGGAGGGACAGGTCCCAGACTGGCATCCAGGTCAGCTCTTTGTACCCGTGGCCGTGAGCGTCCTTTGAAGGACGCTGACGTGACCTTCCCCTGGCCACATGGAGGAAACAAACACTTCTTCAGAACTGCCTTGCACCAGGTACTGTTACTCGTGAGACTCAGTGGTTCTGCCAACATTTATTGAGCACCTGTGTTGAGCGCCGAGCAGTCAGTAAGGGCTGAGACCAGAAGAGGCTTTCTTTTTTATTACTTTGGGGACCCCTGCAGAGCAGAGGGGCCACCCCATCGTACAGAGGAGGAGACCGAGGCTAGCCGGATGCTCGGCACCACAGTGGCGTCAGTGGCGGAGAAGTCCGTAGAACCCAGGTTTACCCTGGGTAGGGCTGCCAGATTTAGCCAAAAAAAAAAAAAAACCCAAAACAAATAAGCAAACCCAAAAAACATTAACAACAAAACCAGGGCATCCAGTTAAATTTCATTTCAGATAAACAATGAATGTACTTTTCTATGAGTATGTCCCAAATAGTGTAGGGAACAGACTTAGGCTAACAAATGATTTGTTGTTTACCTCAAATGCAAATTGAACTGCGTTTACCGGATATGCATTGGTATCCAAACACTGCATGGAACAGGGCACACTTATGCTAAAAATATATTTGTTGCTTCTCTGAAGTGCAAATGGAACAGGCTTCACTACAAATGCAAGTTTATCCATATACTATGTGGAATGGGATATACTTATGCTAATAAGTTATTCATTGTTTATCTGAAAAGCAAATTCTAATGAGCATCTGTATTTTATCTGGCGACCCTAACCCAGGGCAACCCACCATCCCGGTTAGCTGGGAGCAAAGGGTTTCTGGGATGTGGGATTTTCAGGGCGAACACGAGATAAAGGCCCAGGCTATCCAGGTGGTTGGTCTCCTTAGGTTTACCTCACGTTTTCACATCTTTTAATTTGCCCTGAAGGGCCCCAGTCTGGATGGGGTGGGGCAGGGGGTTGGGGCAGAGGCAGGCAGAAATGTAGCTAAAAGCAGAGCCAGCCCTGGCCTGGTTGCTCAGTTAGTTAGTCGTCCCCGTATATCAATGTTCTGGGTTTGATCCCCAGTCAGGGCACATACAAGAAGCAACCAATGAATGCATCAATAAGAACAAAAATTTGATGTTCCTCCCTCTCTCTCTTCCTCTTCTCTCTCTCTAAAAAGAATATCATGTTAATAAAATAAACAAACACATTTGGTAAAAGCAGAACCAAGGAAGAGTTCTGGGTTCTTCCATCTAACACCTTCTGTGCCGTCCCTTGCAGACATGGATGCGGAGAGAGAAGCTCTGCAGAGCACCGCGTACCCCGAAGTGCAGACCTTCTGCCAAAAGCACGGCCTGACGTTCGAGGTAATCACCTGCCCACTCCTCACAGCCTCGGTTTCCTCTGCCTGGAAACTCGGCAGCCAGGGCGTGCCACAGGGCAGTCTGTCCCAGAGGGGCTCTGTGCTTGCTTGTGCTTTCCTGTTGAGTCTTGAAATTCATAATGATTTTTGAACAAGAGACCCACATTTTCTCTTGCAGCAGACCCTGCAAATTCTGTACCGGGCTCTGGCAATGGACCAGGGAGATGAAAAACCCTTTGAAAGGCAGGTGGAGGGATTACGGCTGTGGGCACTGCGGTCAGCACAGGCGGTGTGGCCCGGTGCTGGGAGTGGATGCCCTGGGACCCTGCTCCTTGGGCATGCCACTTGTGTTGTTTTGTCCTGCCCTCCTGGTCCTCCCTGCACTGGGCAGCTTCAGGGCAGTCTAAGAGGGCTGTGGGATACGCCGGGTGGGCACTGAGAAAGGACACGCCTTTTTCTGGAGTCCTGATGGCGTGCCTGCTGGGCATAGTCGTCACTGGCCCCAAACAGAGTCTCACACCAGCCTCGGTGGGGATGTCACTGCCCACATGTTTGATGTGGAAACTGACACACCATCTTTGGAGTCTCAGCTTTCATGGATGCTGCCCGCTTGCCATTTATGACAGCGATTCAGCACCTCGAAGGTCCTTGGACTGGAAGATATACCGTCGTTGATCTATTACTAAGAAAATAGCAGGATACACTGCTAAGAAAATTCGACTCTGCCCGCCATTGAACAGGAGACACAGCTCAGGGGCAGAGGCGCTGAAAAGGAAAACCTCCACACTGAGAACTGAAGAAACGCCACGCTCCTTCTTCAGGGCCCACACAGGCGCTGGCTGTGTGACTCGCACTGTGAGCAGCCTTGGCTCAGAGGTGGGGAGACTGAGGTCCGCAGGGAGAAGAGCTCTTGCCCCAGGCTGGGAATGGCTGATGATTTTTCCTTCTCCCTTTCTTCCTCCAGTCCCGGTCAGCACTGTGGTCTTTGACCCTCGCTGCAGTTCATTGGGAACTATCTTTCCCTGTGGGCCAGAGAATTTAGGGAGGTAGGGACTGTTCTGAGTCCCATTCCCCTCCCCCCACCCCCATCCCGTCCGCATCCCAGCCTTTCGCAGGGTCAGCCCAGCTACTTGGATTGAGCCATTCTGCTGGCCCCCCTCCAGCTAGCAGGCAAAAATGGACCGCCAGTGTGCGGTTGCCAAGGAGACTTTGCCACGTCTGATTTTGGCCAAACTAAACAATCTCCTTTGCAAAGAAAGCGCCGCAAACAAGTGTGGACATGCCTTCGCTTTGAAAGAAACAGTTTGAAAATGCCCAAGGTCTTAAAATTGTTTAATTTTTTAATTGATTGATTTAAGAAAGAGAGAGAGAGGGCGAGAGACATCAATTTGTTGTTTCACTAATTTACGCATTTATCAGTTGTTTCTTGTACGTGCTCTGACCAAGGATGGAAGCCACAACCTTGGCATGAGGGGACAATGCCCTAACCAACTGAGCTGCCTGGCCAGGTTAATATTTCTAAGTCAACTGTTATTTTGGAACTCAGATTTACAGGAAACTCGCGCACGGTACAGAGTTCCCATATACCCTGCACCCAGTTTTTCCCGAACGTGAACATCTCACATTATCAGGCGCAATTGTACAACTGAGAAATGGACACTGGTACGTTGTTGCTAACCGGCCTCCTGACATTATCCGGGGAACCCCAGTTCTCTCCCATCTACAGCCCCGCCCAGGGGACCTCAGGTGCTTTCAGTAGTCACGCCTCCCCAGTCTCTTCCAGTCTGGGACGGCTCCTTGGTCCTTCCTTGCTGCTCATGACCTTGGCATTCTTGGGGAGGACTGGCCTCGCATCCTGCAGGATGCCCCCAATTCAGATTGGCCTGATATTTTTCTCACAATTATTCTGGGGTAATAGGATTCATTCAAGTTCTTTTAATCCAGACATGCCCCTTTGGGGAGAGGCTGTCAAAAATTATTGAAAGAAAACTTTATGCCTTTGCCAAAGGGGATTGAAAAAGTCACCCATCCTGGCACTCCCTGACCAGCCCACACTTGTAATCTGCAGGTGGTTGACCTGAGGTGGGGAATTCAGCACACAGAGGCCACCGACCCCAGGACCACGGATCTCTGCCTGGAGGAGGTCGACCGGTGTCGGAAAACATCCCTGGGGCCAGCTTTTGTTGTGAGTCTCTTGGGAGGGGCGGGGTCCCTCTTATTTCCCCTCTAGTACCAGGATAGGCCCCTGCTTTCAAGCCAACCCACGGGTAGAGGGAGGTGGGTAGCACTTCTGCCATCATACCCAGTCGCCATAGCCTGTGCGTGGCAGACATTGCTAATCGTTCATAGCGCATTTTCTACAGAGCTGCCTGAGATCCAGACATTAGCAGTCAAGTGGAAGCAGCAGGTAAACTGGAGAGTGGACTGTTGAAGTCCAAACGGACTTCAGAATTGGCCCTGGACCCTCCCCCAGCTTTCCCACCCTATCCACTTTATGTCTGGGATCTTTTTCCTCCCATGTGCCCCATGGTGCTGGGAGCAGGCTCTGTGGCCCATCTGGAGCCTGGCTCAGGAGCGAACCTCCTCTGATCCTAGGCAAGGCCAATTTTCCCAGGGTCTTCTTTCCTCCCCTCCCAGCTACCCCCTCTGTCACCAAAACAACCCCCAGCTCACAATTAACGGGTTGGGCTATGATCAGCAGATGATATTCAAGTTTTGATTTATTATACCACCGAGTTCCAGATCCCTCCGAGAAGTATGACATTTTGGCTCCGAAATCCCAGAGCGGGGATCCACTAACTGCAGCTCATGGGACAAACCTGGCCCACTACCTATTTACGCAAACAATCGTGATTGGCATGCAGCCACACCCCTCATTTGCATATGGCCCTTGACTGCTTTCTGGCCACAGCTGTAGAGTTGAGTGACTGGGTCAGAGGCTGAGTGGCCTGGAGAGTCGAAAATATGGGCCATCTGGCCCCTGATAGAAAAAAGTCCTCTAATTCCTCTCCTAAAAAGTAAAGAGGGGCAAAGCCAAGAAATCTATCTTTGCCCAATACACCTTTGAGCAGTTACCAATAAAAGGAAAAGCCTTCTGTGCAGGAGAGCGTGGTCCCATTGTAAAAGCTCTTTCCTAGGAAGCAAAGAGCACTAGGTGGGACCTGTCTGGCCTGAGAATTGCCATCTCAGTGCAGTGACCATGAACCGCACGTGGCGATTCAAAGTCACATCAATTAAAATCAAGCAGAATTAAAATTTCATTTCTTGGTCCTACTGCCCATGTCGCAATGATGGGGGGGTGGGGGGGCACCGGAAAGGGACTCACTGGTGAGGACACTCCCGAGGTGCAGGAAGTGCCGCCTGCGGGGTTAGGCTGCCTTACAAGAAACAAAGGTCCGGGCAGGGTGTGCGGGAGAAGCTTTCTTTATTGCAGATGGTTCTATCTCTGCAGCAGGGCTTGCTTTCCGCCTTTGGCTCTGTGCTTGGTCCCTAGCCTCGCTGAGATAAAACTGGCATGCAGCCCCGTGTACGTCGAAGGTACCGCCATGACGACCTCACTGACGTGTCCTGTGAAATGACTACCACAGTAATAAGTTCAGTTAACATCCATCCTTTCATACAGACACACACAAAAAGAAAAGGATTCTTTGTTCCTTATGATGAGGACTCTCAGGATCAACTTTCAAGGGACCCGCGGGGCAACGTTCGCGGCAGCGTTCGCGGCCACCTTCTCGCTGCACCTTGCGCCTCCTGGTTGGAATCTGTGCCACGTGCGCATCTGTCTCAGGCAGCGTTGCTTTAAAAGACACCCCAGCGTTTGCAAGGCTCTATGCTCCTGCTTGTGAATCTCCCTCGCAAATAATTTCTTCCCAATCTTCTCATTTACGTTTTCCAAATGAGCCTGATGATTGATCATGTTGTACAGTTTCAAAGCAAAAAAGAAAAGAAAAATTTCTTAAAGAAAAAAGAGAAATGGGGAGAAAAAGAACTCCAGGGGGAACTGGATTTTGCAACCCACACTGCAGGCTGCAAAAAGCACAGCGCAGCTTCCAGGTGATGTGGGGAATGGAGGATGATCTCAAGCTTCCCCCAGGCCCCACTGGCTCAGGGACCTTGAGAGTCCTTCTCCAAGGGCTCTTTGGGCACATGGATGGGTGACCTCTACCCACGTCCTGCTTCACCTGTGCCAGGCATCTCCCCTCTGTCGCCAAGAGTCACGGCTTCATTCTCCTTCAGTGGCTCTGACATGGGGGCCTTTCCATGAAAATCAGAGCTGTGCTCAGGCCCTTGGAGAGGCTTCTCTCTGGTAAATAAGTCATTAGGCGGCGTGGCAGGGGACCTCTCCCCGGGGGCTTCCTACTCAAGGCCCAGGGTCTCCTGGGCACCAGAGCCCCACACAGGTGCTCCGACTGCTCCTTGGTCTCCTTTGCAGCTCTTTCTGCTCTCCTTGTTCTGGTCCCCCAGATCTGAGCAGTTTTTTGTTTTTATTTTTGTTTTTTAATCATCTGTCTCCTTCCTAAGATTTCTATTTTGTGATTGGCTGATGACACCTTTTTCCACTTCCTTGTTCCTCTAAGGCTGTCACTGCTGGGAAGGCCCTGGGAAAACAGCATCCTCTTCAACCTTCTGTCATCACAGATTCCATTTATCCAGGTCTCCTGGGTGCACACCCTGGAATAGTCTGGAACAATTCAATGAAGGAGGGAGGGGTGCTAGCTTCTATTTTATGAGGACACTCCAGACTTTGGGCCCAACGTCCCAGGCCTAATTCTCTTGCATCCGATTTGCACTTTCTCTGAACATGTTGGGGCAGAGAGAGGGCCTCCTAGAGTTCTCAGCACCAGGACCAAAATCTGTGGGTCTCACCATACCCTACAAAATCTTCCCCACAGGATGTCCTTTTCTCCCTCCTTGTTGGTGCTTAGTCTCCCTGGCTTTCCTGCACTGGAACATGCTGTTTCCTCTGCTTGAATACGCCTGCACTTCCTGCCACGGGGACTTTGCACATGCTGTTCTCACTGCTTGAACATGCCTGCACTTCCTGCCACGGGGACTTTGCACATGCTGTTTTCACTGCTTGAACATGCCTGCACTTCCTGCCACGGGGACTTTGCACATGCTGTTCTCACTGCTTGAACACGACTGTATTTCCTGCCACGGGGACTTTGCACATGCTGTTCTCACTGCTTGAACACGACTGTATTTCCTGCCACGGGGACTTTGCACATGCTGTTCTCACTGCTGGCCAGGCTCTCTGCCCAGTGCAGTCTTCTCATATCTTATTCTGCACCTCGATCCTCACTTCCTCAGGGGAATTTTCCTGATTTCATAGCCCATGTGTGACCCATGTTTATCCTTTCCTTCTGGCACAGGGTCAACCACACTTTGACATGGGGCCATTCTCAGATTGATGCCTGACTCTCCTGTTAGGACTCCAAGGTCCAGGAAGGCAGGGACCAAGACGGTGTTGGTCACTGCCGCCAATATTTATTGGGCAGCTATCATGGGCTTAGCTCAATACATTTGGGGAATGACTGTGCTCAGAGCTCAGAGGTTCCACACTGGGACCTACCCCCCACCTTCCTAGCTGGTCCTTTCAAATCCCTCACCTCACATCAATTCCAATTTGGCACCTTCCTTGGGGCCTTAGTTTCCACATCTAACAAGGAGGGAGCAGTTCTAATGCTCCCTGGAGGGGCTGGGAGGAGAGTGAGGCACTTGTCTCCAGCACAAAATTTAAGGGGGCACCAAAAATATTAGTTATCAAGATAAATATTTTAATGCAATGTTTTTTTTTCAATCAAAATTGATCCAAAAAAATCCCTGAGGAACAAAATCAAAATTCTGCATAAAGACAGGATCCTCCTTGCACTTTTTTAAAAAATATTTTCTTACTTTATTTTTAGAAAGAGGGGAAGGAAGGGAGAGAAGCGTTGATGTGTGGTTGCCTCTCTCACGCCCCCTACTGGGGACCTGGCCTGCAACCCAGGCTTGTGCCCTGGTCGGGAATCAAACCAGCAACCATTAGGTTTGCAGGCCGGCACTCAATCCACTGAGCCACACCAGGGGGGTCTTCCTGCGCTTTTGAGACCTACCTTCACCTCCCCCTCATTGGGCCCTGCTCTCTGGCTGCTATTGGAGACAGTCCTGCCCCAAGGTCACCTCACAGCATGAGATTTGGGCAGAGCCAACAGAAGCTGTAGCTCTTGTCCCAGCTGTACTCCTGGGGCAACCCAGTGCCTACATACGAGGGGCCCCAGTCTTACAGACAACGAAGGGGAGTACGAGTGTCCTGGGGCTGCTGCAACAAATGACCACAGACCCAAGGCTTAAAGCAACAGAATTTATTCTCTTGTGGCCTGGAGACCAGAAGTCTGAAATCAGGGTGTCGGCAGGGCCACACTCCTGCCCATATTTCTCAGGGAGCATGTTTCCTTGTCGTGGCCAGCTTCGGGGGCTCCACGCATCCTCGGCTTGTGGCCGCGTCACCCCCGTCTCTGGCTTCACTGTCACATCTTTTCCTCTTTTGTTTGTGTCACACCCCCCTCTGCCTGTCTCTTATCAAAGACTCTCAGGGTTGCATTTAGGGCCCATCTGGATAATCCAGGATATTCTCCCCAGCTCGAGAGCCTTCACTTAATCACAGCAGCCACGACCCTTGTATCAGTCAGGGGTCTCCGGAGAAACAGAACCAATGGGGCAGATAGACAGAGAGAGAGATAGAGAGATGTAGAGAAAATACTTATTACAGGAATTGGCTCATATGACTGTGGAGGCTGAGAAGCCCACCACATGCTATCAATAAACTGGAGACCAGGAAGCTGGTGGTATAATTCAGCTGAGAGCTGGGGGGCAGGGCTGACGGCGTAAATCCCATCTGAGTCTGAATACCGGAGGCCCGAGTCCAACAACAGACAGCTCAGCTCAGGCCGAGAGGAAATTCCCCCTTCCTCCTTCTTTTTGTCCTGGCGGGCCGCAATGCACTGGATGCGGCCCACCTGAGCTGGGGTGGGCCATCTGTTCGCTCAGCCCACCGGCTCAGATGCCCATCTCCTCCACAGATGCCCACACGGGCACACCCAGAAATCACGCTTGGCCAGCTCTCTGGGCATCCCTTAGCTCAGCCTCGTTGACACATAAAAGGAACCATCACAACCTTCTTTTGATTAAGGGTACATTCACAGGGCCCAGGGATTAGACCAGGTGTCCTTGTGAGGGGCCACTGTTCAGCTACCACAGCGCGATTCCCAAGCAAAAGGTTCTGTGATGCTGGGTGCTCAATCAGATTCCAAACTTACCTGTCTCATGCCCCATGACCTCAGGTACGTCCACACGCAGGTGCTGTCTCTGCCTGCCGTTCTTAAAGCAATCATCTCCTGGCACTACAGCCAGACCCATTTTTAGGAGGCCTGTGTGCCTCGCCAGGGATCATAGAGCTAAGTGCCAGAGCCAAGATCGGAACCTGTGCCTCTCTACCCTCACTCTGCCAGGCCCTCCTAGGGGATCAGTACGGCCCCTGTCCTGTCCCCACACTGATCGAGGAGAAGGAGTGGGAGGCCCTGAAGGCCCAGCTGACCACCAGGCAAGGTGACCTGGAGCTGGTGGCTCACCACTTCCAGAGGGACGAGAACGCCGTGCCCCCCACCTATGTGCTACAGGCCCCAGGCACCGGGGAGACCCAGGGGCCCGAGGAGGCCACCCTGACCTCTGTGCTGCGCTGTGGAGCCCAGGAAGCCAGGAGGCTGGGCCTCATCACCCAGGAGCAGTGGCGTCGCTACCACCGGTCAGGTGAGGTAGTGGGATTGCCCTCGGGGTCCGTGGGAAATGCCCAGGTGTTCAGAAAACACACTGGGTGCTGTCCAAAAGCCGCGGCCCGCATTTCCCCAAATGCCAAGTCCACCCTAGCTAATCGCTTTCATGGCACGTCTGCCATTGAGGCCAGAATCAGTGTCTAGGGTCTGTGCTTCAGGATGGGGCTGGATCTACAGCTCAGCCTGGACCCTTTCCAGCCGTACTGAGCTGTGGCAGGCTTAGAGCCTCAGTTTTCTCATCTGTAGAAATGAACTAGTCAGAGTCAGCATGTCATGGGGCCACTGTGGGGTTTAAAGGGTCACGTCCCATCTGTGACCTCATTAGAGCTCTAACCTGCAATGCCTAACTTAGCCCGTTAAGAAGTCCTACCTGAAAGAACAAATAGAAACGCCTTGAAAGTAGCAGGAAGCACCGTGCATGTCAGCAATGCAGGGCACGTACTGTCCAAGGCACCTTGCTTTCTTTTTAAAAAAAACTTTATATTTTGAAGTATAGATTCACAGGAAGTTGCAAAAAAGTAGGAAGAGGTCCCGACCAATGTATTTCAGTTGGTTGGGCTTCGTCCTGCAAAACAAAAGGTTGCCGGTTCAATTCCCGGTCGGGACACAGGTCTGGCTTGTGGGTTCAGTCCCTGGTCGGGGTGCATGCAAGGGGTGGTTGATCCATGTTTCTCTTGCATCAGTACTTCTTTCCCTCTCTTTCTCCCGCCCTTCCCCCCTCTTTAAAAATAAATAAATAAAATCTTTTAAAAATTAGTAGGAAGAGGTTCCACGTATCCTTTTTATTATTTTTACTTTTAAAGAAAAAAGAGTTTGTTACCTACAGGCCCTGGAGTGGACAAGGCATGCCAGGGGGCACACAGCAAGGTGTGCGGGGGGAGGAGAGAGCGAGAGAGAGCACGAGCCTGAGGATCTGCTTTTATTATTTTGACGCTCAGTGTTATTTTATACTAGTTTCAGGTGCACAGCACAGTGGTTAGACATTCATATAGTTTACAGAGTGATCCCCTGGTAAGTCTAGTGCCCACCTGGCACCGTGCATAGCTATTACAATACTATTGACTCTATATATTCCCTGCGCTGTGCTCTACATCCTGGTGACGATTTCGTCACCACCGACCACATGCCATTTACCCAGTTTCCCCCAAAGGTAACAGCTTGCAAAGCTAGAGCACCATATCACAGCCAAGCAGTGGCCGTTGTTGCAACCCAGAGAGAGCACCGCTTTTACAGGCACACATCTGTGTGGGCGCGCACGTGTGCGTGTGCCTGTGTACTTCATTCTGTGCAATTTCATCACCTGCGTAGCTTTGAGGACCCGCCAGTCAATTCATAGGGCTGTTCTCTCCTTTAGAGGCTCATTCACCCCTCGCTGCCACCCCCAGCCACTGGCAACCACTAATTTGTTTCCACCTCTATAATTTTATTTCAACATGTTATAGAAGATGGAATTGCAGTCTGTAATCTTTTGAGATTGGCTTTGTTCCTTCAGCATAATGTGCTCAGCTTTCCACCAGCATTAGACCATGGAAAATCCTCATAATAGCCCCTCGAGCTTGGGCTGGTATATCCATGTTGCAGGAGAGGAACAGATTCAGAGAGGTTCAGTGATTTGCACAAAGTCACACAGCTCGAAGGTGGTCTTGGATTGGTTCATGCCGAAATGCGTCCAAGAAGGATCCCATTTTGGGACTGTGAGTTGCCTTCACATCTCTGACCTGCGTACACAGGGCTGAGGCGGGTGTGAGGTCACTCCAAGGAGGACTTTTGGGTGGTTCTTGTCTTTGGCTCAGAGACTTAAGTCCTATCTCTCAGGGCCTGGCTCACTCAGCTGCAGAGAGCTAGGAGCCTCTGCTGAGTGAAAGGCAGCTTCAGGAACAGCTTCTTGGGTCTGACTGCTATTTCCAAACAATGGCTTCCAAGAAGTCAGTGTGGGCCTTTGGTCCAGGAAATTACAGTTACTCAGGACATGCTCTGGGACCAGGGTGTGGTAAACAATGGCCCGAGGGCCAGATCTAGCCTGCCTTTTGATTTTGTAAATAAAGTTTTATTGGAACATACTCGAGAATATTCGGTTGCATGTTGCGTATGGTTATGACACGTCACTCAGGCGCATACTGAGCCTCAGAACCAATATCCCCACTTCCCAAATGTGTCTCCCAAGTGCCACCACTCAGGCTGGCTGATGACATGATGACCACACTCTCTTCCCATCTCCTCCGCTTTCCAGCCATCGAGTGGGAGATAGAACGGGGCCTGCTGAGCTTGACAGATGGGGACCAGGGGGCCACTGTCTTCTTGAGAGAGATCCAAGACCTCAACAAACACATCCTGGAAGACTGTGCCCTGAAGATGGTGGACCGGCTCGCAGACGGCTGCCTGGACACGGATGCCCAGAACCTTCTCAGCAGCCTCAAGGGGCGCATCGCTGACCTGCAGCCTGGAGTCCTCAAGGCCCACCACCTGCCCTGGAGCCGTGACCTCGTGAACCCCAAAAATAAGGCTCACGCCCGGTACCTGAAAGAGCTGGGAGAGCAGTTTGTGGCCAGGGCTAACCACCAGGTCCTTGAGCGCCTCCGGGAGCTGGAGACGGACAGGCAGGAGCTGGCGTGGCTCTACCAGGAGATCCGCCACCACCTGGCGCTGAGTGCCGAGGCCACCAGGACTTTCTGTGGGCGTCAAGAGCTCCTGGCCCAGGTGGGACAGCGACTCCAGCAGAGTGACAGCCACCCCCACACACCCCTGGTGCTTTTTGGACCCCCAGGCATTGGAAAGACAGCTCTGATGTGCAAGCTGGCTGAGCAAATGCCGGGGCTGCTGGGCCGCAAGACGGTGACTGTCCTACGGCTCCTGGGGACATCGCAGATGAGCTGTGATGCCCATAGCCTGCTCCAGAGCATCTGCTTCCAGGTGTGCTTGGCCTATGGGCTGCCCATGCCTCCTGCTCAGGTCCTGGAGGTCCACAGCAGGGTGGTCCATTTTTTCCACACCCTCCTCCACACTGTCTCCAGCCGAAACTTCGAGTCCCTTGTGATCCTGCTAGACTCTGTGGACGATCTGGACTCCATCCACCGTGCTCGGAGGGTCCCGTGGCTGCCTCCCAAGTGTCCCCCAAGGGTCCATCTCATCCTCTCGGCCTGTTCAGGGCAGCAGGGAACTTTAGACATGGTGCAGCGGACACTCATGGACCCAGAGTCCTACTGGGAGGTGAAACCCCTCTCTAGCAACCAAGGGCAAGAAATGATCCAGCTCCTGCTGGCGGCCTCCAGGAGGACACTGAGCCCAGGGCAGAGGGATCTGCTCTGGGCCAGCCTCCCGGAGTGTGGACACCCGGGGCAGCTGAGGCTGGCCTTCGAGGAGGCCCGGAAATGGGCCTCCTTCACTGTGCCCACCCCTCTGGCCTCCTCAGCTACGGAGGTGATGCACCAGCTGTGTGTGCGTCTGGAGCAGACCCACGGGCGGCTCCTGGTGGCCCGAGTGCTGGGATACATTGTGTCTTCCCGGTAAGTCTCTGTTTTTACACTCATTTTCATTTATTATTGTTATTATTTTAACCCTCACCTGAGGATATGCTTATTGGTTTTAGAGAGAAGGAAGGGGAGAGAGAGAAAAACATCAACATTCCAACCAGCTGAGCCACTGGGCCAGGGCTGACTCATTTAAAAAAAATTCTGGATGAATTTTAGTTTTTATGCTAGTAAACAGAGCTCATGTGCAAGGAAAATACAGGACATGCTACACAAAAGTCCATCTCTTAAAAATAAATATGATTTAATGTCCTAAGTTACAATCTAACATACAACTCATACATTTTTATATTACTGAGAATCATTAGTTGCAACGCATTTTTTTGAAAAGTGCTTTCTATCTTTTTTTTTTTTAATTTTATTGTTGAATTGCAGTTGTCCCCGTTTTTTCCCCATTGCTCTCCCCTGCCCTGCCCTGCCCACCCCCACCCCCACCCCCCACCCCCAGTCAGCCCTCCCGCCGTTGTTCTTGTCCATGGGTCCTTTCTACATTTCTGCCTTATTTTTTACACATAAAATTATTTTTAGTTTTTTTAAAACAAACAAGGAAACTTTCAGAAAACCTCAAGCAAAAACCTTTTACAGACCTGAGGGAGTCTAATAAGTTTATAATATTAATTTGACCTCTATTATTATTGTTGTTATATTATTATTTTCAATGTAACCTTGTTCTAGATCATATACCGTTTCTTTTCCAGCCATTGCCCACCCTCCTCCCCTTTGACAACCGTGGGCTTGTTCTCTGTACCTGTGGGTCTGTTTCTGTTTTGTTTTGTGCGGTAGATTTCACGTACAAGTTAAATCACATGATGTTTGTCGTTGGCTGACTTACTTCACTGAGTATACTCTTTTCTAGGTCTACCCAGGTTGTCACAAATGGCAAGATTTCATTCTTTTTATGGCTGAGTAATATTCCACTACATATGTATGTCTTCTTTATTTATTCACTCACGGATGGACACTTAGGTTGCTTCCATATCTTGGCTGTTGATTTAAATAACTCTGCAATGAACATAGGGTACATATGTCTATTTGAATTAGTGTTTTGACTTTCTTTGGGTAAATACCTGGAGGTAGAATTGTTGGGACCATGTGGCAGCTTTATTTTGAATTTTTTGAGGAACCCCCATACTGTTTCTCACAGTAGCTGCACCAATTTACAATCCCAACGGTGTACAAGGGTTCCCTTTTAACTCTTTTTAAAATTGAGACGTAAGGCATGCGGTCATCTCCTACGGCTGCTGCAGCCAACCCCAAACGGGGTGGCTGGTTCAGAACAAGAGCAATCCGTTCTCCTGCAGGGCTGGGGTCCGAAAGTCCGAAAGCAAGGTGCCAGCAGGGCCATGCCCAGGGGCCGGAGGAGGCTCTGTGCTAGGCCTTTCTTGGTGTCCCTTAGCTCGTAAATGCCTCGCTCCGATCTCTGCCTCTCCCTGTATGTGTCTCTCTGCCTGGATTTCCCGCTTCTTGTAAGGACACTGCTGATTGGATTAGGGCCGCCGAGAACCAGGACGACCTCATTTGAACTTGATTGCTTCCCCAAAGATTGTTTTCAAATGAGGTCCCATTCACAGGTTCCAGGTAGATGTTAATTTGGGGGAAACACTATTCAACCCACAACAATTCATGTATCATAAAGTTCACTCTTTTATTTATTGATTGGAGAGAGAGAGAGAGAGAGAGGAAAGAAGAAAGAGAGAAACACCGATTTGTTGTTCCACTTATTTATGCATTCATTGGCTGCTGCTTGTATAAGTGTGTGCCTGGACTGGGGGTCAAACCTGCAACCTTGGTGTATCGGAACGAGGCTCTAACCAGTGGAGCTACCCAGCCCGGGCTCACAATGTTCCCTTTTAAAAGTGTACGTCCCAGTGACATCTTGTATACTCCCAGTGTTGAACAATCCATCTCTAGAACATTTCGTCACCCCCAAAGCGGTCCTGTCTGCATTACCAGTCCCTCCCCATCCTCCGTCCCTCTGCTTGATGTCTCTATGGAAACAGAAATACAATATTTCTTTGTAAAACTTTTACTTTGAAATACTTTCAGACTATAGACTGTTGGAAGAACTCCCGTATTGCAAAAGATAGTGCAAAGAACTTCTGCACATCAGGCTTTCTCAGCCGAGGAGGCACTGCCGACAGTGGGGCCAGACCGCTCTTTGCGGCGTGTGGGGGCTGCCTGTGCGCCATGGGTGGGAACAGCCTCCCTGGCCCCGCCCGCAGGGTGCCAGCAGCGCCCATCCCCATCACGGCAGCCACACTGTCTCAGGATGGTGCCAAGTGTCCCCTGCAGGCCGAACAGGCTCCAGTTGAGAACTGCTGCCACGTCAGCTTTGTCCCTCCTTCTCGCTCTCTTTTCACTTATCATTTTTCCCTTCATTCCCTCCTTCTATTTTCCTGTCTGTCTGTCTGTCTATGTCAGCTTTCTTCCTATTTTTCTACTGATGTATCATTTATTTTGCTCCAAGTAGCTAGCTATTTTTCTTTTTATTTGTAATCCTTCTTTCTATTTATCTATCATTTTATCTTTTTTCTATCTTTTTATCTGCCTCCATATCTAGCTATTTACACACACACACACACAGACACACACAATTTTCCCTCAACCACGAGAATTCATTATGGGCATCACTCCTCTTTTTTTTTTTTTTTTAAGATTTATTTATTTATTTTTAAAGATTTTGTTCATTTATTTTTAGAGAGAGGGTAAAGGAGGGAGAAAGGGAGAGAAACATCAGTGGGTGCGCAATGGGACCTGGCCCGCAACCCAGGCATGTGCCCTGACTGGGAATTGAACCAGCCACCCTTTGGTTCACAGGCCAGAGCTCAATCCACTGAGCCACACCAGCGTGGGCTCCTCTTTACCTTTAAATATGTCAGATGTTTTCAAAGAACAAGAACAATCAGAACCCCACATTGTCACAAGATAATTATAAAACTCGGGAAATATATCACCAACACAATAATATTTTTAATACACAGTTTATAGTCAAAACTTCCAACTGTCTCAAGATGTCCTTTATAGCTGCCAACTTAGGATCACACATTGCATTTAGTTGTTACCTCTTTGGTCTCCTATAATCTGGAACATTTTGCTCCCTGTCTTTGTACTTTTGAACAGCATGAGGCCCATTCCTTGATTTTTAAAAAGATTTTATTTATTTATTTTTAGAGAGAGGGGAAGGGAGGGAGAAAGAGAGGGAGAGAAACATTGATGTGTGAGAGATACATCAACCAGGTTGCCTCTCGCACACCCCCATCTGGGGACCTGGCCCACAACCCAGGCTTGTGCCCTGACTGGGAATCAAACCTGTGACCTTTCGGTCCACAGGCTGGTGCTTAATCCACAGAGCCACACCAGCCAGGGCCACAGTCTCAATTTTTAATGGATATATTTGTCCTCGTCCTGTTTTTGAATAATGGCCCGGCCAGTCTGGGACGTGGCCTGGGTCACAGGGTTTCTCCCACCCAAGCTGCTGGCCTGGGGAGCACAGCCCGGGGTGGGCGGGCGGGGTGAGGAGACTGTCGTTCCAGCCGCCTGGTTCGGTCTGACGTCTCCTCGAGATCCCACCCGGGTTAGACCTGAGAGAGGCTTGGCCCTTCTTGGGCACCGATTTTTTTCCACTGTAAGTTTGCAATGTTCCCCTTTGTAATGATGGAACAACATGTGGGGAGATCTCAGGAAGATCTCCTTAAAACTTCTGATACTTCTCTGAAGAATCAACCGCAAGCCTGTGTCTAATCTAATTTCGGGCTTGTGCATGGGAGTCAGCAGCACTGTGCCAGAAACCCAGGCCCAGTGCGCTGACGGTTTAGGGAACAAAGGCCGAAAGGAGGTCGGTCAGCCCAGACGAGGTGCCGGGGCGCAAACGCCGGTGAGCCTGGGCTGGGGGCTCAGGAGGCTCAGAGACGCCAGGTGTGGACAGCGAGTCAGAAATAACGAGCAGGACAGAGGAGTGTGCTCATCAGACACCCTGCAGCTGGGCTTCTGCCCCCCGGGAGGGCGACGGAGGCCAATTAGCAGCACACGGGGCAATAGAGTTTTACCTTCATAAAAACAGCCGTCAGGAACGCCGGAGCCCATTATCAGAAGTACTTGACGATGCAATTTCAGCTCTTCTCAGTTTGGGGGCGGTTTTCCTCCTCCTGACCTTTGTCTTTCACCGCAGGTCAAGCAAGACGGGCAGGAATCAGTGAGGAGGACTTTTGCTGGTTGGTTGGCTGGGTGGCTGGCTGGTTTACCAGGAACAGAATCCCACTCATGCTAACCCATAAGAAATAAGGGCTTCAAGCCAAGGCCCTGGGAGGAGCTCGGGAAGCCAGGGCCACCAAATCCAACTCCAGGGGAGCATACCCCAGACTTTGCCTCAGGTGCCCCAGATAGGGGCCTGGCCTGAGTTCTACAAAGCTAGACTGGGGAATGTTCCAGAATAAAGGGGTTGGGCCATCAGGCCATTCTGCTGCTGTCTATGTGGAGGAAGCAGGGTTGTCATGGAAACCGGCAAACCATAAGAATCGGGGCAGTTTTTCATCCCCTCTCCCTCTGGATCCTCTCTGCACATCAGCTTTTGTTCTAGACTCTTCCTCTCTCCTCCCCAGCTCAGCTTGCCTCAAGTTCCTGTTGGCGTCGCGCACTCCCATTTCAGGGGCCTGATGCCATCGTCCTGACTCCTCTTCAAGTCCTGATTGTGAAATCTGGGGAGACAGGAATCAGTCGGCCTTTTTGGCCCCATGTCTGATACAATTAGTAAAGCGGGAGCTTCACAGAGTGCAAGACCCCCACTTCTGGGCAGTGGAAGGATGGTGGCTTTGGGGAGGTGATTGCACCTCCTGTCCCGTGAGGACATGCTGTGTTTACAGATGGAGCGGGTGTGACAGCTGACGGCCCACGGTCTGGCTCTCAGAACACATCAGGGTTCTGCTGGGCCAGTGGTTCTCACCTGGGGAGATTCTACCCGTCCTGCCCCCTGGAACACTTGGAGGTGTCTGGAGACATTTTGGTTGTCATAATGGGGAGGGGAGAGGGAATGCTACTGACATCTAATGGATGAAGACCAGGGATGCTGCTCAACACCCTATAGTGCACAGGACACCCCACAGAGAATGACGGGTCCCAAATGTCAGTAGTGCTGAGTGTGAGAAGTCTGCCTTAGCCTGAGAGACTCTGTCGGCTCTCTCTCTCTCTAATGTGGAGACCCACTGTCACCCATCAGAAAATTTGCAGTGAGCAGGTGTTCTGTGTATGTGAAGAACGTAGCAAGTGTCTTGATCAAAATGAGGACTTTGCTCAACATCAGAGAATCAAAAAAAAATCCACAGGAGATGCTTCTACCCAGCGAGGCACAAACGGAAGCCACCTCCCTCTCGCCCCGCTCTGAAGCCAGCTCTGATGTCCCACATCCCCGCGGGGCTCTCACTGCGGGCACAGCCACAGCCTTTCCCGGCTCAGGCTTGCAGGCATTAGAAAGTCCGTTCAGTTCAGCACCGGAACCCCAGCTGGCCACACTGTTTAAAGCCTTCCCCTTTCTCTCCCTCAGCCCCTTGTCAGGCCAGGGAACAAGGGGTGGGCTGGGGTGGGCACAGCTGGTTTCTGCATTGTTGCCCTGAGTTCCTTCCTTCCTCCCTCCCTGTGCTCCCCAGGGGGGGGGGCGATCTGAGGATCTGTAGCTGCGTGGGTGCAGAAGGAAAGATCAGGAGAGGTCTTGCGTGATGGGTATACGCAGAACCGGGTGCTGGCGCCCACTGGGCCTGGGCACTGTCCAAATGCTGATCCTCAGGGCAAACCTTTTGGTAACGTGCAGGACACTGTGCAGCTGGCCACGTCCCCTCCTTGGCGTCTCTGTCCTCCACATGCAGGAGACACAGGTGTGTTTCCCACCCTTCCTTCCTGCAGGCACGGGCTCTCAGAGGCTGAGCTGAAGGACGTCCTGTCCTTGGACGACGAGGTCCTGCAGGCTGTGTACCGGGACTGGACGCCGCCCAGCAGAGAGCTGCTGCGTTTCCCACCCCTGCTGTGGGTCAGGCTTCGTCGTGACCTGGGACACTGCTTGACCAGGCGACCCATGGACGGCTTCACACTCCTGGCCATTGCCCACAGGTAGGTCTGGTGTGGAGGTGACGCTGTCTGGGTTCCCAAGAGCCAGAACTCACCGATGGGGCTCCTCCTTGACCCAAGTGCTCTTCTGTCCCCATTTCCCGGGAATCAGGCCCATTTGGCACAACATTCTCGGGTTTCCGTGCACGACCAACTGGAACACAAGTAACTGGTTTTTAAAATTGAGGAGAAATTCACGTAACATAAAATTCACCATTTCAAAGTGAACAATTCAGTGGCACTTAGTATATTCACAGTGTTGTGCAACCCTAGTCTCCAACTAGTTCCAGAACATTCCATCACCCCAAAAGGAGACCCCACCGCCATGAGCAGTGACTCCCCATCCCCGCCCCGGCCCCTGGCAACCACTGACCCACTTTCTGTCTCCGAGGATCCGCCCGTTCTGGACCTTTCACAGAGATGGAATCACACAATGTGTGGCCTTTTGTGTCTGGCGTCTCTCCCTCAGCATGATGTTTTTGAGATTCATCCACGTGGTAGTGTGTGTCAACCCTTCATTCCTTTTTATGACTGTGGATGTATCACTATTTATTATCCATCCTTCAGGCATTTGGGCTGTCTCCACCTTTTGGGCGAGTGTGAATAGTGCTGCTATGAACTTGTGTGTACAAGTTTTCAATTATTTTGGGACACACACACACACACACACACACACACACACACACTGGGTATAATTCCAAGAGTGGAATGTCTGGGTCATACAGTAACTTATTTTATGTTTTTTTAAGACTTTATTTATTTATTTTTTACAGAGGGGAAGGGAGGGAGAAAGAGAGGGAGAGGAACATCAGTGTGTGGTTGCCTCTCACATGCCCCCTACTGGGGACCTGGCCTGTAACCCAGGCATGTGCCCTGACTGGGAATCAAACCGGTGACCCTTTAATTCACAGACCGGTACTCAACCACTGAGCCATACCAGCCAGGGCTTATTTTATGTTTAACATGAGAATCTCCAAAGTTTATTTTTAAAGTACATTTATTTGAGAAAAAAAAAAGATGGGCTGATGCAGAGATAAAATGTTAGGTGGTCAGCAGACTTTGCGAGCATCTGGATGGTGGTGTAGGATGGACCTGTGTTTGGGAACTGCCTCCTGGAAGGCTAGTGGCCAACTCTGAGCTTGCCGGGTCCCCCAAACCCACCAGCCCACACCCCCTCTCTGCAGGCAGCTGGTGGAGGTGATCCGAGAGCGCTACTTGTCAGGGTCCGAGAAAGCCAAGAGGCACGGAATGTTGGCTGACTTCTTCCTGGGGGCCTGGAGCCAGGGCACCAAGAAACTCATCACCCTGCCACTGGTGGGGAAGCCCCTGAACCTGGACCGCAAGGTGAGGTGTCTGCACCCCGTTCCCCACCTGCAACCTCCACCCTGATCTGTGGGCAAGACCAAGTCACTATTCACAAATTCCCTTCCAGTCTTTCTTCTTTTGTGCCCAGGAGCTCTAAGACTTGACATCCTTAGTTGGTGTGCTGCCCCCTCACTTGTTGCCTCTCAAACAACTTATGGCCCAACTCAAATGCCTCTTCCTTCAGGAAGCCTTCCAGGGTTTCCTCCTTTCCTGATTATTTTGTGTTCCCTTCACACTGAGGCAGAACTTACAAGTTTTTAAAAACTTTTAGTTTTGAAATCATTTTAGATTACAGAAGAGTTGCAAATCGAGTACAGAGAGTTCCCACGAACACTTCCGTCAGTTTCCCCTGACGTTAATGAACATCTTCCGTAACTGTAGCACATCGATTACAACCAGCAAATACACTTGTAAGTCTTTTGTTGCCATTAGATTTTTCTTTTACTTTGTCTCTGTGGATGGACAGGGAGGCTAGACACAGGGCCAGGCTTGATGTTTCTTGGCACTGCCCTTTCTCCTCTCTGATGACTCACAGGTCTCTTCTCTGCGCCCAGGACCCCTGCGGGCTCAGTCTCCTCCCCTCACTCTGGGACTGGTCTGTACTCCTTCCTGGCCCCCAGCCTCAGGACCTCCTGCTTCAGTCCATCTTCCCAGGGAATGCTTTTGACAATGCAATCTGATCACGCCTCTCCTGTAACAACTCCTATGGTTCCCGAGTGCCTTTGTGTTCTACCCACCCCGACCCCAGCCTGATATTCACGATCTTCTGCCTATAAACTCCATGGTCTCATCCCCACCATGGTTGCCTACTCTGCCTTATAATTCAACCCTCCCCCAAACTCTCGTCCTGCGCCCTCCCACCTCTGGACCTTTGCACATGCCATTCCCTCACGCAAGAACCCCACTGTTTTCTGACACAGTTCACCAGACAAACTCCTAGGCATCTTTTGAG
Organism: Macrotus californicus; assembly: GCA_007922815.1. Lineage (NCBI taxonomy): Eukaryota > Metazoa > Chordata > Mammalia > Chiroptera > Phyllostomidae > Macrotus > Macrotus californicus. The sequence goes on from VMDR010000307.1 coordinate 177,790, forward strand.
GCTCCATTCCAATGTCCCTTAGATTTCCTGAGCCCCACATCCCTCCCTCTGCCCCAGCCCAACTTGCGGTGGGAATAGGGCGTCTCTGTCTGGAATTGTGTCCCCGTTCCCTCCAGCATCACATGGTGCCTGGCCTGGCTCCTGTTAGTGGAGTGAATGAATGAGCTCCTATGGTAGCGGCCTGGCTGCCATGCCCCCCTCCTCTGCAGGTGGCCCCCCAGCCCTTGTGGTTCTCAGACACTGTTGCAAACCTGCGGAAGCTGAAGGAGTTGCCCCATCACCTGCTCCACTCGGGCCGCATCGAGGAGCTGAAGCAGGAGGTGCTGGGTAAGGGCCCCACCCCTCCTTGGAGGAGATGGAGCAGGTCTCAACCCTCCCCTGTGCTTCTCCTTTCCAGAGCCTGGGAAGAGTGAAGGGCAAAAGCCAATATCCTTGGCTCCTCTTAGGGCACTGGGTCTCACCTGGTGCGGCTCTGTACCTCCTTCAGGGGGCACTTGGCAGTGCCCGGAGATATTTTGGTCGTCAAGACTCAGGGAGGGGTGCTACTGGCCTTGAGTGCTGGTTGGTAGCGGAAGGTGAGAAAGTCAGCCTTAGAATGAGAGAGACCCTGTCTATCAATATGTCATCGATTGTCACTATCTCTGTTTATCTGTATTTATCTACCTATCATATGTCTTTCTATCTTGTCTGTCTCTAATCTATATCTACCTAATATATCTAATATCTAATCTAATATATATATAATATATCTAATAATATATCTAATATCTACCTATATATCTAATCTATATCTATATCTATATCTCTAATCTACCACCTTTATATCTATTCACCCATCTATTGTCTATCCAGCCATCTTTCTTTTGGTCTGTGTATCACCTGTCTTCTCTGTCTCCAGCTGCCACCTAGATTTGTCTGAGCAGTTCTTGTTTTCCTTTCTCTCTTTCGTCTGTGTCTATCACGTGTATGTCTATCCATCCACTATCTGTCTGTCCATCCCCCTTTCTGTCTGTCCATCTGTTTGCCTATTGTCTCTCTCTCTCTCCTTCATCTCTGTGATTCTCAGCCAGGGGTGACGCTGCCCACCACGGGCAGTGTTTATGTTTTCCATTATCATGACTTTGGGGGGAAGCTACTGGCACCCGGTGGGAGGAGACCAGGGATCCTGCTTGACACCCTGCGGTGCACAGGACCACCCGGCCCCGTGTCAGCAGTGCCGACAGTGGGACCCCCTGGGAGAACGGGAGAGGTGAGGGCCTACCTCCCAGGATGAACTGGAGGGAGGCACGTGCTCCCCACAGCCCCCCTTTCTCCCTGCAGGCAGCATGGACTGGATTTCCTGCCGGGGTGTCTCCGGGGGCATTGAGAGCCTGTTGGATGACTTCGACCTGTACGCCCCTCATGTGGACTGTCCCGAGGTGGGCCTGGTCCGAGAAGCCCTCCAGCTGTGCCGCCCTGCCGTGGAGTTCCGAGGCGTGGGTGAGGGGGACTGGTCTGGCAGGGGGTCTGCTCTGTACTGGCTGCTAGAAGCTCACTCTCCCCACTGAGCCACGAGCCGGGTTGTTAGTAACTTGCACACCTTTCCTGTCCACACCTCTGGGGCTTCTCCCAGCCCAGCCTCTAGAGCTTTAAGTTGAACCTGGGAGAACTTCGGGGTGAATGCCACCAAAGCAGTGCCTATCCCCTCGTCCCCAGCCTAACACCTGTTTCTGAAAGGACCAGATAGGGGATATTTCAGGTAAAATCAAGGAAATGATGCCAATACTTAATATAACAAGAGAGAAAACACATTCCCACAGATTTTTTATTGATGAAATTCAAAATACAATTATAATATTGAGCATGACCTTTTGGTAACTCAGGTCTATAATGACAAAGACAAGGGATTCTCGTTCTGGGGAATAATGTTTTGCTTAATTGTGGGTCAAGGTCGGTGTTTGCTGTCATTCCATGGACTGAAAACTCTGGCCTGTAAAAGGCATCCTCGGCTCTCAGGGCAAGGCGTTGGGCTGCCCTAGAGGCTGAAGAACCTCTGAGTGTTCAGTTGATGCTCTGTCCAGGATGGTATTTTGTTTGTTTTTTATTTTGTATGTTTTATTTTAAAGATTTTATTTGTTTATTTTTAGAGAAGAGAAGGGAGGAAGAAAGAGAAGGAGAGAAACATCAGTGTGTGGTTGCCTCTCTCACACCCCCTACTGGGGAACTGGCCTGCAACCTAGTCATGTGCCCTGCCTGGGAATTGAACCCGTGACCCTTTGGTGTGCAGGCCAGTGCTCAATCCACTGAGCCACACCAGCCAGCGCTGTTTGTTTTTGTATTTTAAAATTGTGGTAAAATACACGTAACATCAAATTTACCATTGTGATCACTTTCAAGCAGGCAGTGCAGTGGTGTTAAGTCATTCACATTGTTCTGTAACCATGACCACCGTCTGTCTTAGCGCTTTTTATCTTCCCACACTGAGACTGTCCGCATTAAACACTAATTCTCCACGCCCCTCTCTCAGAGAGGTCTAGAAACAAATGTTGCGACTACAGGATGCAGCTGGGCAACCGTGTGCTCTCTGCACATCCCACTTCTAGAAAGCGGGCGGGTATTTCTGACTTCTGTTGTCCCCGGCTCCAGGATGACTTAGCATGGTGCCTTTTCTCTCTCTCTCTCTCTCTCTCTCCCTCTCTCTCTCTCTCTTCCTTCCTTCCTTCCTTCCTTCCTTCCTTCCTTCCTTCTTTATTTAGAGAAAGGGGACAGGGAGAGAAAAAGAGAGAAACATCGATAGGTGGCCTCTCACACGCCACTAACTGGGGACCACAACCAGGTACCTGCCCTGATGGGGGATCGGTTACTTGGGGAATGGAACTGATGACCTTTCACTTTGTGGGATGACACCCAACCAACTGAGCCACACCAGCCAGGGCAGTGTGGTGTCATTTCTGACCCTGTTTTTATTCAAAGGATTGATCATTTTGTTCATCATGGGTTTGAGGTACATTATTTTTGACTTTTAAAATCCTGCATTAAACTAGCATTTATCTTGATGGTTGAATCTTGATGGTTATAGGAGCCACCTTAAATTTTGCACACATGACGAGAGAGGCACATGCCCCTAGTCCTGACCCTGCCGCATTTCACCCACCAGCAAACCAAGGCATAGGACATCACCGCCGTTGTCCTGGGCCCCACAGTTAGGGTGTGCCAACAACAGGAGCAAAATAAACTGTCCACCTTCAGTGTCCCTGGTCTTTACTCAGCACTGGAATCAAACTCTTTAGGTCAGATTCCTGCCTCTGACTGGCTGTGTGACCTTGTGCAAATTGCTTAACCTCTCTGTGCCCCAATTCTCCCCTTTATAAATTTGAGGTGATAATGATGATACCTCTGTGTGGCTGGCAGAAAAACTGCCAACCACCGGCAAATATATATTCACTTCCTAATCTCTAAGACCCGTGACAATCATTTTATATGACAAAAGATGTGATTAAGTTAAGGATCTTGAGACAGAAAGTTCGTGCCAGGTTACTCTCATGGGTGGACTCTCAATGAAATCACAAGTACCCTTACAAGAAGGAAGCAGAGAGAGAGTTGAAACAGAAAAGGAGAACACATGGAGGCACACGGATAGGGAGGTTGTGTGAAGATAGAGGCAGAGACTGGGGTGATGTAGCCACAAGCTGAGGACCCCCAGAGCCCCCAGAAGCTGGAAGAGACAAGGAGGATCCTCTCCTAGAACTCTCAGAGGGAGCATGGCCCTGCCGACACCTTGGTTTTGGACTCCTTGTTCCCTGAACTGGGAGAGAATAACATTCTGTTGTTTTAAGCTGCCCAGTTTGTGGTCACTTGTTACAGCAGCCACAGGAAACTAATACACTCTGTAACTGTGAGGTGCTGGGGAAATGGTCGGTATTTCTCTAGCAGATACTTGTTGAGTGTCTATAAGGTTCTAGCGAGGCAGTGAGAACACGGTAATAAACAAGACAGACATTATTCCTCCAGGTCCAGGGCAGTGCGGGTGGCTGGGCCACCAAATAAACACACAAAGAAATGTCAGATGGCAGCTGTGATAAGATCTGAGCTACAGGACTGTGGGGACTGGAGGGCTGGACTGGAGAATGCTTTTCTCAGAAGTGACCTTTGAGCTAAGATGAGGATGAAATGATTGGTATGAGAAATGGGAGGGGGAGGGGAGAACATTCCAGGCAGAGGTCCGAAGGCTGGAAACTACCTAGTACACTAGAATCAGGGACAAATGTATGCAGATAACAAAGGCAGGAGAGGATGATGGGCAAAGGTGGGGTGTTTGACCCAGAAGCAGAGCCCCTCCCCTTAACCGGAGTCCCTTCATTGCAGAGAAGAGCATCCTGTGTACAGAGGTCCTGGCCAGACTCCACTTCTTCGCCACCTCGCACCCGGCACTGGTGGGGCGGCTGTGCCAACAGGCCCAGAGCTGGTTCCGGGCGTGCCCACACCCTGTGCTGGTACCTCTTGGAGGATTCCTCCAGCCCCCAGGAGGTCCCCTCCGGGTGACCCTCACTGGCTGTCACAAAGGTGGGTCTTCCAGGGTAGCAAAAGTCCTTCCAGGCCCCCCTTTCCCCGGGAGCAGCAGAGGGCAGGTGTTTCAGCCTGCTCTCTGGGGCTTCTCTCGGCCAGTCGGGAGGTCTCACAGGAGCCATCAGGGCTGCCCCTGCTGTCTCCTGCTGGCTCGCTCTCTCTGTCCCACCAGGGACTGTGGGTGACTAGCGTAACGACTGCTAATGAGCCCAGAGTGAGGGGATGCCAGCCGCCTCAGGGGTCTGGTCTCTAGGCACTTAGTACCCGTCTTACAGAGAGTTTCTGCAATTTACAGGCTGGTTCTAGTAAGTCTGGAAGCTAAGGGCTGGTGTCTGACTGGCCCCGGAGACGCTGATGGAACTCGTAGGTTCCCCGGCACACCAGAATGTTAAAGAGACAAGAAGGTTTCATTCTCTCCATTCATCTGTCATCCATTTATCCATCCTTCCTTCCTTCCATCTGTCCTTCTGTTCATCCCCCCTTTCTCTCTTCATCCATCCATCCATCTATCCTTTCTCCCTTTCTTCCCTCTTTCTTTCCTTCCTCCCTCTCTTCCTTTCTATCTTCCTTCCTTCCATCCATCTATTCACCTGTCCACCCATCCATCCATCCATCCATCCACCCACCCACCCTCCCTTTCTACATTCCTTCCTTCCATCCATCTGTCCACTCATCACCATTCATACTTTATCAGCTTCCCTTCCGTCCCTGTATCCATGCCACTTATCTTTCCATTTCCTTCACCTGGCCATGTTCCAGCCACTCACTTACCCCTCTACCCATCCATATACTCAGGCAGTTATCAGCTCACCCACCCATCAGTTGACTCATCCATCTCCCCAACTAATATCTATCCATTCACTCACCCACTCACCTAACCAATGCCTATGTGTCCACTTACCTACCAATCCACCTCCATCGTCTGTCCCCTTTTCTGCTCACCCACAACCTCTTGCATTAATTAGGAGGCCACTCAATACAATTGGCTTGTGGTTCAAATGTCAGTTATTGCGACTCAGGACATTTCTATGCCGCATTGCCCTAAACGAAAAGCTACACTCCCAAGGCATAGTGCTTCCAAAACAAATTCTAAGAGACACTAAGTACAATTAATGGAAGAATTGATTTAGGGTCAGCCACTAGAATGCTGTATTGAGGAGTCTGAGACTGAATCTGGTTTAATGGAAAACCGTATAATTGTTAAAATGCAGGTTTGAATGCTGTGACAAAGGCCGAAACAGCAGTGGCTTCAATAAAATAAAATAGTTCATTTCTCTCTCACATACCAGTCCAGTGTCCTCTGGGTAGCAGAATCACCCCTGGGTGAGGAACGCTGAACTGGAAAGACACTTGTGACCAAGCTGTGGTGTCACCCCTGAGAGCAACATAAACATTACGGCCGGGATCTTAGTCTGGTGTCTGGCAGCTCTGGGCTCACAGTCCTGGCTCTGCTGCCTCCTAGGTGTGTGGCTCTGGACAGGACTGGATCTGTCCCTGCCTCAGTTTCCCTGTCTGTGAAGTGGGGGGTCCATCAGAGGACCTCATGGCTGAGCACTCATATACGGGGACTGATGTCCCCCCTGTTGTCTTCTGTGGGCTGCAGGCATCACTGCCATGGCATGGAGCCTGGAAGAGAAGCTGCTGGTGGTCGGCAGCCAGGATGGCGTCGTGGCCGTGTGGGACATGGAAGAACAGCAGGTGATCCACATCCTGACTGGACACACAAGTGAGGCTCGGGAAGGGGTTTCTATCACCTTCTTCCTAGCGTCCCACATCAGCCAGTCAGTCTCCAGAACCCCTTCACTACCAATTTACTTCTCTGCACCAAAACCCTGGCTTTGACCCTGCATCAGTTAGCTATTGCCACATAACAAAACACCTCAAAACATAGTAGCTTCAAACAATAGCTGTTCATTTAGCTCCCCTTCTGTGGATGGGCAGTTCAGGCCATACTGAGCTGGGCAGCTCTTCTGGTGTCAGCCAGGCTTGCTCATGCATCTGTGATCAGTTAGTGAGGCATCTGGGAGCTGACTGGCCCAGGACGTTCTCAGCTGAGATGACTCAGCTGTGCTCCACGTGGCGTCTCGTCCTCCAACAGGCTAGCTGGGGCAGTGGCAGGGCCTCTAGAGGGTAAGCAGAAGTGCCCAAGACTCTTAAGGCCCAGAACTGTCCTTGGAACTGGCACCCTGTCACATTCTGCTGGCCAAGGGAAGTCACAAGAACAGTCCAAAATTAGTGAGCAGGAAACAGACTTTATCTTATGGTGGGATGTGTAGAGCCACACTGAGAAGGTACATATGTACCAGGGAGGGTAAAGCCTGTGGTCATCTATGCAATTGTCTAGTGCAGTAAAGTTGTCTTTTCTACAGAGTCCCATCACCACTATGATTCACTCATTTGATCAATTATTGAGTGCCCACTGTGTACCAGGCCCTGTTCTAGAGGCCAAAGAGAGACAGAGCAGGGTGAGGTTGGGGTGTGAGGAGTAAGGCGTACACCTTGGCTGTACAATTTAAGGGGTGCCCCATAGTTAATAAAATCTTAGTCACCGAGATAAATACTATTTCAATACAATGTTTTTTAAAAATGGAAGTTAATGCTAAAAGGACCACAGTGAATAAATATCAACCTGTCTTGAATAAAGACAGGATCAGCAGTAGTGCATGCCAAGCCATACTGGAACCAGAGGCAAAGGGACACTCAGTGATTCGGTGCCTCCTTAAATGTTGCACTCTGGTCAGCTAGGGTGGCACTCTCCTCACCCTAACCTTGACCCGATCAGGCTCATGTATTTGGGAGGATGAGCCAGTACAAACTGTGACAAATGTAATGAGGAAAACAGCGTGTCGTTCGCTACAAGAACCCAAGTGACCAATTTAGGGCCTTGGGGAAGGCATCCCTCTAAGCAGGGACATTTCAGCCAAGACACAGAGGGTGTGAAGGAACAGGTGTGCAGAGGACACAGAGAAGAGTGTCTAGGCATGAGAAACAGCCAGTGCAAGGCACCGAGAGGTGGAGGACGCTGGCGCGTGTTTACAGAAGAGCAAGGAAGCCATGAGGCTGGAGCTCAGGTTATTACACCAAATAAAAGGAGCCAGACACAAAGGGCCATGTGGCGTGTGATTCCATGTCCATGAAATGTCCTGAGCGGACAGCTCCCCAGAGGCAGAAAGCAGATTCATGGCTGCCAGTGAGAGAGGAAGGGATAGGGAGCGACTGCTCCTGAGGGTGGGTCTCCCTTCGGGGTGGTGGAAATGTTCTGGAACCAGATGGAGGTGATGGCCGCACAACGCTGTGAGTGGGCTGCCTACCACTGAGTTAGACCCTTCAAAATGATAAGGAGAGAAAGCGGAGGGAGTGGCGGCGTTGGGAGACTACGGAAATCTTCTCAGCTTAGCCTGTGGTGATGGTTGAACGGCTGTGAGCATTCAGTCGATTCTACCGTTGTCCATCAGACAGGTGGATTTCGTTCGCAAGTTATTTCTCAGTGAAGATGCTAGAAATGTGCCGTTGCAGTCTAAGCCGTGCAGGGTCTGTATTTATGAGATCAGGTATTCTCAACATGTTGCCATCACATTAATTTTTGTTTCTGTTGAATCTTTTAAAACCAACTTTATTGAGGTCTGGTTTATATGCCATATACCTCAACTGTTTTCAAGGTACAATTCAGTGATTTTTAGTAAATTTGCCGAGTTGTGCAACCGTCACCACAGTCTGAGAACTTTTTGTCATACCCGGGAGCTCCCTCCTGCCCCCTTGCAGGCCACCCCAGCTCCCTGGCAGCCACCGGTTGCTTTCTGAGTCTACGGGTTGGCTTCCTGGACATTCCGTATACATGGAATTGCATGCTCTGCGATCTCTTGCACCCAGCTCCTTTCACTCAGCGCATGTGTTAGAGGTCCACCCGGGCCACTGCGTGGCTGCGTGGCTGTGTGGCTTGTCCCGCTGCATTGCTGAGTCCTGGGCTGAGCGGTGCTCGTTCACCCATTCGTCAGCTGAAGCGCCTTTACACCGTTTCCGATTTGGGCCGTTTGAGCAATGCTGCTACGAGCCATCAAATCTTCATGTTTATCACGTTTAAATGAAGCAAAAATATTATCTCAACAGATCACATTCCAGAATGTATTAAACCATTAACAATGCTTACATCTAGACTATTTCTAGTAGTCTGCTATGCTGGGTAATGGTGGGATGAATCTGTTATTACTGTCACCAATATTTTTAGTGTCCTGTTGAATATTTCCGGTAAGAGGGACCCTTGAGCTGAAAGGCGTGAACCTTCCTCTTGAGCTTTAACAAGTGTCGTCTTCCTGTCCTCCCACTGGTGTCCAGGCTGGCCGTGTGCAGCACACAAAACTCCCCTCGGCCCCAGAGCTCCAGCGTTGGATGTTTCCATTTTACCCTTTTCCTCCTGAAGGGTGGGAGTGGGGTGGGTACTGTCAGGTGTCTATCAAATAAGATTTCATTCACTTTATCATCACCAGGATGGCTATTTTTTGATGCGTCTGTTCAATCTCTGGGTTGACAAATACAAATATTCAAGGCCAGAGCCCACTTCTACCAGTGGTGACCTTGGCTTCTTTTTTTAAAGTCATCAAACTCTTATTATTTGTAATCAGAAAAATTCAGTAATCAGTTTATTGAAAAACCGAAGTAGACACGTATATGAAAAGTGAGTTTCCCATCACATGGTACAGCGTGCCGGAGGCGGTTCATGTTGGCTTGGCTTGTGGCAGCCGTTCGTGACGTTTTCAGACGTTGTAAGGCAGCTGACAAAATAAGCCATCATTAAACAGTGTATCATACACGTAATTAAATCAATTCTATTGATACAAAGTAATAAACACTCAGAACTCGTCGCTTTCTGATTGTTTCACCGTACTCCAGTGACCGATGTTCTTGGCCGCTGCGCCAGCGTGGTAGGAATGGCGTGCCACCGGGCATCGCCTCCCGCCTCCACAGTCAACGGTGGCTTGAAATCGGCCACCGTGGGAGTGTGTGCACCGTGGAAAACCACCAGCACCACACGTCAGGGCTTTCTTCCACCTCCCTGCAGAGCTAGTCATTAAACGTTTCCCAGCAAGCTGCTGTTCTCGCCCCTTCCTCCAGGGGGCGTTTGGTTCATACAGTCATCCTGCTCGAGGACAGGAATCGTTCTGAGAAAGGGTGGTTAGGCAGTTTCGTCCTTGTGGGAGCATCACAGTCACACCTGAGCACAGTGGATTTGTTCACAGCAGCATCGTCACAACCGGGGGAGGAATGTGTTGCATTACAGTGGCTACAATGTCACTAGGCCACAGGGAGTTTTCAGCTCCAATCTAATCTTATGGGACCACATCGTGTGTTCAATCATGGACCAAAATGTTATTACGTGGCATGTAGCTGGATATATATATAGTTATATATGCACAGGTATATATAGGATGTATCTGTGTAGTTATATATATGCTTTATATTCACGTGGTTATATAGTCACAGAAGCTTTCACCTTTTTTCAGTGAACATCACATATTTTACCTCTTTGCACACCATCTGTATATCTCTAATTCATGTTAGCAGGAACACAGTGTTCTCCGTGGGGATTTATTGTAAAACATTGCTATTTATAAACGTTTTTCTTGAAAATACCCAAATTACAACAAGTAAAGACCACACACTATCTTGCTGGCATTTGAATTATAAAGGAATAAAACTCTCTCCCTTTATTCTCTTCCCTTTTCCGTCCCCCCTCCCCCCGAAGTGATCAGAGTTCACAGTTCGTAGTATGCCAATGGCACGTTTTCTCCAGGCTTCTGCCGACGAAGCTCCCTGTAGGCTCATGTTCTGGGAGCTTTTGTCAAAAACCAGATCATGCTATTTTATATACTGTGCTGCAGCTAGCTTTTATCACACTACATTGTAACAATGCTCTGCAGGGGTTGAGAGCCTGGGCTCTGGGCTCCAATCCCGGCTCCATCCCTTATTAGCCATGTTGGGTAAGTTACCAAGTTCTGCCGAGCATCAGTCTCCACATCTGTCTAAGGGGTAATAATCATATCTCACAGAGTTGTTATGAGGGTTAAAAGAACTTAATGTATATAAACCACTTACATCTATGCTTGGCACATAGAAAACACTCAGTAAGCATTGGCTGTTATAATAATAATGATTATTATGTTCAAGACATTGTATATATACATCCATCTTATTAGTATTATTGTTTTAACCCTCACCTGAGGATATATTTATTGATTTTGGAGAGAGAAAGAGAGAGAGAGAGGGAGACATTGATATGAGAGAGACACATTGATTGGTTGCCTCCCGGACAAGCCCTGACCAGGGATCAAACTGGCAACCTAGGAATTACCTGTGCCCTAACTGGGAATTGAACCCTTGACCTTTTAGTTTATGGGATGACACTCCAACTAACTAAACCACCCAGCCAGGGTCCATCTTATTTTTAATGCCTGCATACTATTCTTTATATACAAATAATATGCAATTAAAGGGCTTCTAGAACCTCACGCAGTTATGCCATTATTTCTGTAAGATATATTTCTAGAAGTAGGACTTCTGAGTCAAACTGTATGCACGCTTCTTCTTTACTCCTCTTTTTCTTAGTCATTTACTTTGCAATATTGAACACGTGTAGACCCACATGAAGTTGCCAGCTAAAGTAGTGCAGAGCGCTCCTGTGCGCCCTTCACTCACCTGGCTGGCAACACCTACATGGTTACAGTATATTGTCAAAACCAAGAGACTGCCCATTTTAACTTTCCGTAAATGGTACCAAATCCCCTCTTACAAATTCATGTCAACTTAAACTTCTATCAGCAAGGTAGGACGATAACTGATTTCTTCTATCTTTGTTAGCCCTTCAGTGATCAACCTACAAAATTTTTGCCAATATGATGAGTAATGATGATATTGGAATTTCATCTTGCATTTTTGTGGTGACTATGAAGCTGAGCATCATTTTCTAAAGCTTACTGTCTATTGTACTATTTCTGTAAATTGCCTGTTTATAGTCCTTGTCCAATTTGTGAATAGGTTATTTGCATTTCCCTTGCTTATTTGTAAGAACTTTTTGTTTATTATGGAGAGTCTCCATGCATCTGTTATATATTGCAACTATTTTCTCCCAATCTGCCATGTGCCTATCAGTTACATTTTACCCTCCTGAAGTTTTACATTTTTATGTAATCCAATTGCTTAATTTTCCTCTTTATGTCTTTGAAACTTCATGTCTCGCTTAGGTAATATCTCCCTCAAATTACAGAATCTTCTCCTATAATTTAACCTTGCTTTTCTTACACTCCCTGGATGATGCTGAACTTCTATTTATTTCAATAATCTCTGTTTATTACAGATTCCACATCTGGGCAGATGCTTTATTCCCAACCAGCTGTTACATGCTTTGTCACATATTACCCGCCCCCCCTTTTTTTCTCTAAACCAGGGAATTTCCAAGCCAACAGGCATTTGGGTAGATGGAAGGTCAAAGTGTGCTCAGCTAATATACTCTCCCCACCCCTGGCCCACTGCAGGAGAGATCAGGTGTGTAAAAGTGTTTGCCAAAGGGACGCAGGCCATCTCAGCCTCCAAGGACCGCACGCTGCGCTTGTGGAACTTGCTCTCTGGCCAGGAGAAATTCACCATTTGGGATGGAGGCTCAAAAGATCCCAGTGAACCTCGGGTCTGGAGCCTCCATGTGGACAAAGAGAAGAAGATTGTGTATTCAGCATCTAGCTCAAAGGTAACAAAGGTGGTTGATAAAAATTTAGTGACATGTGCCTTGCATTGTATTTTTATTGGATAGTGCAGGCTTAAATATTTGAGAAGTGTTGACTTTAAAACTGATTCTAGAAATCATCTTTGTTATCTGCAAAAGTTTGGAGACAACAGTAAAGAAACAATGAATAGTAACAGATAATCTCAAAGATAACCGCTGTTAACGGTTACATGATATTACTTTATGTGGAATGTGTGTGTGTGTTTGCAAACGCCTGTGCGTATGGAACAAAATCGGGATAAAACCATACATGCAGTTTTATAAAGCTATTTCCTTTTTTTAATATGTTTTTTAAAAAGATTTTATTTATTTATTTATTTATTTATTTATTTATCTTTAGAGAAAGAGGAAGGGAGGGAGAGACACATCAATGTGTGGTTACCTCTCACACGTCCCCTACTGGGGACCCGGCCTGCAGCCCGGGCCTGTGCTGTGACTGGGAATCAAATCAGAGACCCTTTGGTTTGCAGGCCAGCACTCAACCCACTGAGCCACACCAGCCAGAGCTATAAAGCTATTTTCATTGGCTCAAAGCCTTAAATAGTCTTCAAAAAGAGCTCGCTGAGTGATTTCATGAGATTCCTTTGCATGGTTCCACTATTGTTTATTGAACTAATCCCTTACTGTTGGACATAGAGGTTGTGTCCAGTGCTTTGTGCTTTCAAACAACTGAGATAACTTTCCTTATGCATATATTTTTGTGTGTATCTCTCCTTATTTCTTTAACACAAACCTCAGAAGTAAAACTAGTGGGCAAATGTTTACTATTTAAATGGTTACTGCTGATAAAAAGATAATTTTTGTGAGGTTAAATAGGGAAACTGCTTTAATCAATAATTACTTGTAATGGACATACGATGTCGATGCATATGGTATGGTTGGCTTCTTTTCTATTTTTAAAACTTTTTATTTTTCAGCAATTTTAGGTTTATGCAAAAGTTATAAAGATATTATAGAGTTCCCTCATGCCCTTGATCCAGCCTTCTCCAATGTCAACATCTTACATGACTACATTTGTCAAAACTAAGACATTAATAGTGATCATTTCTATCAACCTCATTCCAGACTTTATTTGGATTTCATCAATTTTCCACAAATGTCCTTTTGGTCTTCGAGGATCCAACTCAGGATACCTCTCTCTGACCCCTTTATATTTGGAACAGCAGAGTGTTGAAAATAAAATGCATGAACTATAAAAAAGAACAGGTCTTGCATTTGACTCTGGAAAACTTGCAGCCTAGGCTGTCTGCCAAGTTTTTTCTTCCTTTTCATCCTACTAGGTCAGTGCTTGGAATCTGGAAACTGCAGAGCTGGTTTTCCAAGTCCTGGGAGATGCCTCCGACCCCTGGCTGTGCACGGCAGTGCTGGCTGCCCGGGCCACACTGCTGACAGTGTCTGAGGGCTGCGTGGTCAGTCTGTGGAGCTCGGCCACGGGCAGAGTGCAGGGGAAGCAGCACTTGTCCAGTGTCAACGAAGAAACACCCAGCTGTGGGGTCTCGGTCCAGAAACGAGGATGGATGGTCATTGGGTTCAGCAAGGGCTCCATCTCTTTGGTAAGCACCTTTTACTGAATACGAGGCCAACACGCACTCAGCTCCAAAGTGCTCAGCTGTCCTAGAAGCTGGGAGAAACCACCTTTTGATAAATGACACTTGACTTCCTAATCCCAGAGATTCACAATTCGGCACATTTCAGGAAACATCTATGGGTATCTCCTGGGGGCTGGCCAATGGGGGCCATTGTTGGCATTCAGTCCTGCTGGGGATGACATGGGAGACAGCGTAAGAATGGGCTTTAGAGCTGTCCCCACCAAGGAGCCAGGAGCTTGGGTACTACCCACCAGCTCCATCCATGTTGGATGCTCCCAGAAGCATTCACACAAGGACCAAGTGTGATGGTGGGATGGGGGTGGGGGGGTCATAAAAAGTGCCAGCCCAGGTGCAGAGTTGCAGGTGTGCAGTAGGCAACCTCCAGGAATACATAAGAACCTTGAGGGGATGTGGGTGGGGCACCAAGAGCAAGTTATATAAGGAGTCATAGGTGGAGAGACAAGGGTACCACAACAGGCTCTAGAGGGGCTGTAGAAGGCACAGAAGTCCAACTGTGCCCTCAAGAACTCAACATAATGAGGGAGATGAACTCACCAAGTACATATAGCCGCACTAAGGAGAACAGACTCTATTTTCAGTAGAGGTAGAGGTAATGTGTTCTTCATTGGGGGGAAGGAGTAAATACTTCTGGAAGAAGCAATCTGGGGAGGCTCCCCTTGGGAGGTATCCTTGGAACAGGAAGGATTTCCAGGATGAAAAGGGAAAGATAGAGGGAATAGGGGATATCATGGTGGGGAGGTAGGATGTGCCTGACATTCTAAGGAAAAGAGGCATCATGGAAACAGGTCACAGAGGGTCTTGTATGCTCTGCTGAGAAGGTGAGAATTTGGGGCAGGGAGGAACAAGGCCACTGGAGAATCATCCCGAAGCTCCACACTTTTGGACCTCATGGCCTCATAGCCTCCCCGAGCAATCAAGGCAGCAAACACAATAATGAAAGAGAACCTCAGTTATTTTATCAGGTCTCTTGGATGTTTAATGTTATTTCTTTATTTACTGATTATCTTCAGTAATATCCTTCAGCCTAGAAAGGAACTTGAACTTGGGGGTTAGACACAGCTAGGCTTGAAAATCCCAGTTCTGCCTTAAATTAGTTGTATTCTTAGACAAGCTCAGCCCCTTCTTTGAGCTTCAGTTTCCTCATTAGTAAAATGGGAGTGGGGGGACAGAAATGGCACCTACACCCAGAACCAGGACAAGGGATGGACAGATGTGTGCCTGCTCAGACTTTTGACAAGTAAGATGTCGCTGGAATGAATTGAAAATAAGGTGCTAGCTAAACACATTTCTCCCTACGTAACTCACCACTGGTGCCCTATCTCCATCCCTCAGTTATGAAGGCTATTCTTCTATTCCTAAAGGCTGCTGTTTTGTCGATCCCAAGCCTATTGATGATGGCATCCTTGGTTAGCAAAGCCACAGTGCTCACTGGGACACACATCACTTGTAGGGACCTCCACAAACATGTTCCCCCAGAGGCCCCTATTTATGGCTGGGGCAGCTCTTGTAGTTCTTTTTTTTTTTTTTGAAAAATTTTATTTACTTACTTTTAGAGAGAGGGGAAGGGAGGGAGAAACAGAAGGAGAGACAGCAATATGTGAGCCTGGGCCATGGCACTCAGTCTCCTTGGGTGCTATATGTGGGCTTGAGCCAACCCCACTCACCTCCTGGGCTTCCTTTCCTTCTCTTCCATGAGATTAACTGGCCCTCCTGCTCAGGTGGGGACCCAGCAAGCTGTTGTTTCCAAGTGTCCCCTCCAGGGCCCTGCACATGCTCAGTGCTCTTCTTTCTTTCTTTCTTTCTTTCTTTCTTTCTTTCTTTCTTTCTTTCTTTCTTTCAGATTTCATTTATTTATTATTAGAGAAAGGGAGGGAGAAAGAGAGGGAGAGAAACATCAATGTGTGGTTGCCTCTCTCGCACCCCATCAACGAGGGGACCTGGCCCACAGCCCAGGCATGTGCCCTGACTGGGAATCAAACCAATGACCCTTTGGTTGACAGGCCAGTGCTCAATCCACTAAACCACAGCATCCAGGGCTCTTGTGGTCCTTATTGTGATCACAGGATGCACTTCAGCAGGGAACTATCAGGGAACTTTGAGGAATAAGATGTATCACTCATGAGTCCTAGAAGGTATGTGGCACACAGCACACCCAAGAGCCACACAGTTGAGGAGTGAGAGAGAGGAGACAGACGCACAGAAAGAGACAGAGAGACAGAGACTGAGAGAGGGAACCTGGGGCTCTTCATTTATGAGGATCGAAGGGTGGGATCTGGGGTTTTATAAGTTCATTCTTTATCAGTGAATTTAAAGGGAGAAGTGGGGTCACTCAAGTGGTCACTTATCTAGGTCCCCCACTAGCAGCTGTGTCATACAGCTTGCAATGTGTTCATTCAAGATGGACGTCTTCTGGGACGGATGCCTTGGCGATCAAAGGCTTCACACCAGGCACTCACACCACAGCTGCTCACTGTGTGCCTGCACCTGGTCTCTCTCCGACTCCCCCACTCTCCCAGCACATTCGGCAGTTGTCTTAAAGCTCCTGAGAACAGCCTTCCCCTGACCGTTGATGGAGCTAATGGGTAGAACCCCAGCTCCTGGACTCCGTGACATACATTCTATACTCTCTCCTAGAGCATCCTCAGCAGGACTGAGCTCCCTTGGCCCACATCATTAATGGGCTTCATGACCCACATTATTGGCTGCCTTCCCTTCCCAGTCCCATTTCTCTACCCTCTACCAGTGTTTCCTGGGATCAACTCCCAAATAAACTACTTGCACTCAAATACTATTCTCAATGTCTGTTTCTGGAGCAATCCAAACCAGATTCCTGGAAAAATGTAAATTCGGGCAGAAAGCTGCAGGCAGGACTGGAAAGGCAATACCTGGCATCCCCAAAAAGCTGGTGGTCAGGCTACACAGTAGAGAGAGAGATGCCATAACCTGGAAAACTGGCAGCTGGGGTTTAAGGAATAGGGCATCAGTGAGGTCTCATCAGTGCTTGGACACTAGCCCTGCTAGAGGAAAAGTCTTGATACCACCCTCAAACATTTGAGAGAGTGGCAAATAAATTTAACTGAAAGTACAATCCACCCCAGACCCAGCTGACATATAAATTAGATCGATTCAGACCCCTCCACACTAGAAACCCAACAGGTACCCTTTTATCAGGGCACTAGGCTCTACAGTCCTTTTACATACAATATCCACTATATTACAAAAGTCATGGCACAGCAGGAAGCAAGAAACTGTGACCATAATCAAGAGCAAAGTGGGACCATGGTCAAGAGCAAAAACAGTCAATAGCAGCAGACACACAAATGACCCAGATGTTTAAGTGATCAAAGATCTTTAAAATGTATACAATAAATAGTGAAAAAGGTGGGTAACATGTGTGAACAGATGGGAATTTCAAATTTTTAAAATAAAAACTAGAGAAAACAATGAAATGGAAATACTAGAAATAAAAAAGCAATGTCGAAAATGAAGAATCCGTTTAACAGACGGAAAAGCAGACTGATCACAGCAGAGAAAGATCAGAGAATTAAGAACAAGTGAATGGAAATGATCCAAACAGAAATGTAAACAAAATAAAAGAGGGGAAAAGGAAAAAGTCCTCTGTGAAAAGTGGCACAATGCCAAATATCTAAAGGACAGTTAGAGTCTCTGAAGTAGAGGTGAAAGAAAATGCTGCAGAAGAAATATTTGAAGAAAATGGTTGAAAATTTTCTAAAATTTATGTAACACATCAGCCCAAGATCCAACAGCTCGTAGGGTCCCAAGTAGGGTCAAAAAAAAAGAAAACTACATTTTGGCACTCATAATCAAACTGCTGAAAACTAAAGATAAAGAGAAAAATCTTAAAAGCATCCAAAATAAAAAAGACTCATTACACATGATAGTTAAGAATGACAGCTGACTTCTCATCAGAAATAAGTACAGAAGACAATGGAATGATATCTATTACTTGATGAAAGAAAAAAACCAAAACCTCTCAACCTACACTTTTATATCCAGTGGAAATATCCTTTAACGCTGAAGGCAAAATAAAGGCATTTTCAGGCAAGCAAAAGCTGAGACAATTTGTCTCCAATACATCTGCACTACAAGAGATGCTCAAAAGAAGTTATTCAGGCTGACGGGAAGCTTAAGGAAAGAAGAGAATCAGGAAAAGTAACTAGAAGAGAAGGCCCAGCTCAAAGCTGCCTGTGTCCTAGAACCACCAGGAAGGAAACTGAACGAGCAGGTAACTGAAGACTCTGAAACCATTTGGTCCGGGAAAAGCAGTCTCCTTGCACCGAAGTTCCTGAGTGGCATCCAACCATCACTCTTCATCAAAGCTGACCTTGAAATATTTAAGTCCAAGTGGGACTCAGGATGCAGAGCCACTAGATCTGCAAGCCAGGAGATGAAGATCATGCCTATGTCAACCAAGAGTCTGGTATTGCAATAACAGGAAACTCACAACAAGGATGTAAAAATATAAGTAGGACCCCACCCTGCTGTAGAGAAACAAACACACGCACTTCTGATGAGCACAACTGTGCGGCCGCACGCGCCAGTTGCCCGGGGCAACTCCAGCTGAAGGCGCCGTCTCCGAGCCAGCTGTGGCCTGCCTCTGGTCATTGCAATTCAGCAAGACTTTGAAAATGACTTCTGCTTAGAGTGATGCTTATACCAGGAATGGGAACTTTATTTTATTTTATAGATGATGTTTTTGTTTAAAAAAAAAAAAAAACACCTCCCAAGATTAATCTAGTTCAGCAAAGCCCATGTAATGGAGCTCTTATATTAAACATAAAAATGTATGTTTTTATGGAAAGAAAGTCCATTTCTTGGGCACTATTCTACCTTCCTGGTGGGGATATAAATTGGTGAGCCCTTGGGAAAGCAATCTGGGCCGTGTCTCTCAAGACTCAAAAGTCACAGTCCCACTGAACCCAGCAATGCTGCTCTAGGAATTGATCCCAAATACTTGCAGATGTGCACACAGATGTAAACACAGCGTGGCTACCTTTTATGTGAATCTGACTTCGGTGAATTTGAAATAGGATTACAAAAGTATGTAGCCTCTGAAATGGGGAAAGAGCAAAAGCCTTTTATAATTTGTTCAGCGTCTCACAAATGGTAGACTATGTTTACACTCATGTCAACATGAGTGCGAACGCCTGGTAGGCAGAGACACCACGATCCTCTCTCGGTCCGAGGGGGAAATCCCTGTCAAATTCGGCATGTGTTGTACTAGCTGAGATCTTCAAGAACGTACCCCTCACTTAAAAAGAAGACCAGCCTAGAGGATGGTATTTACCGTAGCACTCTATGTGATAAGAAAACATTGACATGATCTCAAAGGTTCAGTAGAAAAGCTGTTAAATGCATTTAGGAATATCTGTGCAATGGAAGATTATGTAGCCATGAAAAATCTTGGGCAGTGGTCAGCAAAGGTGGCTCACGGCCTGTTGTTTTGTGTAGCCCACAAGCTGAGAATGGTTTTTCTAATTCTAGTAATTGAAAAAAATTTTTAAAAATATCTTGCAATGTGAAAATTCTGTGGAATCCATAGTTCCATGTCCCTAAGTGAAGTTTTACTGGCACACCACACCCATCCGTGCCTGTGCCGTCTGTGGCTGGGTTTGGGCTGTAAGGGCAGAGCTGAGACTACATGGCCACAAGGCATGAAATAGCCACCATCTGACCCACCACAGGACAGGTTTGCCAACTCCAGGGCTAGAGCTGCTGTCATGGACATCACGACAAACGTGCAGGTAGCGCTCACTGTATACTAAGCACTGTTCCTGGCACTTTGTATTTGTCACCTTATTTAGCCATCATAGCAATGCCAGATGTAGCTGCTGCATGTTTTTGTTACACATTGGTAAACCGAGGCACAGAAAGTGGCACACATGGGCTTTGAACTCAGGCAGACGAGCTCTAGGATCCATGCACTTAACCACCACACTGTCCCTACCCCGGCACTC
The DNA here is from genome assembly GCA_007922815.1 of Macrotus californicus. Lineage (NCBI taxonomy): Eukaryota > Metazoa > Chordata > Mammalia > Chiroptera > Phyllostomidae > Macrotus > Macrotus californicus. The sequence goes on from VMDR010000307.1 coordinate 197,694, forward strand.
TGAGCACTAGGGCCAAGCCCTCCCCTGCTGTGGGGGCTGTGCTGGGCATGGTAGGATGCTCAGCAGCAGCCCTGGCCTCCACCCACCCAAGGCAAAGTATCTCCCAATCTTAGCAGATGAAAACGTCTTCAGACATTGCCCAATGTCCTCTGGGGAGGCAAAACGCCCCCCGGTTGAGAACCACTGCCCCAGATGCGTTAAGTGAAAGAGCACCTTGCAGGACATCTGTGATGGGTTGTGTGACAAAGGATGCTCGTGTGACCATTTATCCACCAAATGGACAACAAAACTTTCCTGGGCTGCTCACGTGTCCCATCCCCTCCCTCCCGCCCCCAACAGAAAATGGACATAATGCTTTGGGCACATGCCTTGCGGCTCTCGGGCACTCGTAGCTGGATTGGGGCTAAGAATCAGGACAAATGAATGAATCTCCCTCTCAGATTCAAACAAAATCAGTTCATTTCTGCAACTTGGGAATGGGGAGAGCAGTGCTGCCTTCCTCTGGCTCCATCTTGTGTTTTGATTTTATCTGAGCTCTCCAGACCTCCCCTTGGGGCAGAAAACAAATGCTAGAATGTTCTCTGGATCCCCAAGTTGGTTATAACAACAACATAATGACAACAAGGTCAACAGGAATAACACCTGCTACTTTGGGAGGGTTGACAGGTGGGGGTGGGGGACCATCTACACACTTCTCAGCCCCCAGTAGCCCTGTGAGGCAGTCCTGGTATCATCACCCATTTAACAGATGAGGAAACTGAGGTGCCCAGAGGTTAAGGAATTTGTTTAGGACCACATTACTGGTGAGTGGCAGAGCCCCGTGTGAAGCTTTTGACCCTGAACCCCAAGCCCTGTGGAAATGCTTGATGGGCATCTTTGGCTTTATGCAGGTTTCCTCTGAAGGAGACAGCCTGCTAGAGAAGCTTCCGGAAGCGGTGGGGTTCCTGGTAGTCTCTGAAGATGAGTCCCTTCTTGCTGCAGGTAACACTTTGCTCCCTGGGGAGTGAGGAGGGGAAGCTCTGGATTTGGGTGGGATGGAGAGGGGCTTGCAGAAAAGGCAGAGTCTCAGACCAGCGATCAGCAAACTTTCCCTGTCAAGGGCCACACAGTGCACATGTTTGGCTTTGTGGGCCCGATGGTCTCTGTCACAACTGTTGAACTTTGCTCTTGTCATGCAAAAGCCACCCAGGTGATGTTTCAAGTGGGTGTGGTGATGTGACAATACATCTTTCTTTATGGATGCTGAAATTTGAGTTTCCTATTATTTCCATGTGTCATGGAATAATCTTATTTTGAGTTTTTTCTGCCATTGAAAAAGGTAAAAACTATCCTTAACTCATGGGCCATACAAAAAAATAGGTGGCTGGCCAGTTCTGGCCCCCAGGCTGTCGCTTGCCAACCTCTGTTCTGGGCACATCTCCTAACCTTTCTGGGTTTCTGGTTCATTACCTTTGATGTGGGAGTGGTTAGATAGTCACAGAGATAGGGTGGGGCTGGGTGAGAGGATGGGGTATAGGCAGGGGTGAGCCAGCCCACACCCCCCCACTTTTAAGAGCTTGCAGGCTAGCAGGAAAGATAGACATATCGGTAGGTACAAGAAAGACAAGAATCAGGGGCCATGGGAATGTGTGATGGGTTTCCTTCTTTAGTCTGAGCAGTCAGGGAAGGCTTCCTAGTGGAGGTGACTAACACATGCTCCAGAGCCTGATTTTTTTTAAGAACTATTTTTTTTAAGGGCAGTTTTAGGTTCACAGCCAAACTGAGCAGCAGGTACAGAGCGTTCCCGTATACCCACTATGCGCACACGTGCGCAGCCTCCCGCCCTATCAACACCCCCACTGGAGCAGCGTGTACTGGTGACTGATATTCTTATACTGACATACCACCCGCAGCCCACAGTTTACATTACACGGTTCCCCTCTTGGTTTTGCACATCCTAGGGGTCTGGACAAAGGGATGATGACATGGACCCATCATTACAGCCTCACACAGAGCCTTTTCCCTGCCCTAAAATCAGCCCGGCTTTTTGCAAAGGCATGTCCAGGGGTCAAAGACACTGCAGGCCAGTGCCGTCCAGTAATGCGAAACACAAATGTGAGCCATGTTTATAATGGAGAATGTCCTCATGAGCTTACATAAAATGGTAAAAGAAACAGGTGGCCTTCATATTAATAATACATATTTAATCCAAAAGTTCAATGTGAAGTCAATATAAATATCATTAATGGTATATTTGACATTATTTTTAAAATTCGAAATCTGGCGTGTACTTTATACTTACAGCTTATCTCAGTTGGGACCGGCCACGTTTACCGCCTTGTGTGACCCCTTTGGAGAGTGCAGGGCTGATAACACTTTCCCTCTGAGATCGAATGATGGGTGATGGATTGATATATACCCTCTATCCTGTTTCCAACAGAATTTCAGGTGGCTAAAGTATGGGTAGAATGTGGCACAGGAAATAGGATTGAAAGGAGAAAGAAAAACAGACTTAGAGGCACAAAACGGAATCGGACCGAGGCCACAGACTGTGAGGAGCTCGGTGACCTAAAAGCTTGTTACAGTTGGGTTTCAGGTGTGGCTCTTTGCAGTGGCCCATGAGAAAGAGGAGCCTAGCCAGTTTTTTCTCTCACTGTTGTTTCTAGAAGCCGAAAGTCTGAAATCAGAGTTGGCAGGACTGGCTCCTTCCACAGGCTCTGGAGAAGAATCGTTTTTTGCTTCTTCCAGCTTCTGCCTTGTGATTCCTCAACTTGTGGCCACATCCCAGGCTCTGCCTCTGTCCTCACCTTGCCTTCTCTACTGTGTGTGCCCGTGTGCCATTTCTGGTGGCTTCAGTTCCCTGGCTTCAGTACCCTTGTCACAGATTGTAACCATTTTATTTTCCTTTCTCCTTCCTTCCTTCCTTCCTTCCTTCCTTCCTTCCTTCCTTCCTTCCTTCCTTCTTTAAGAGATATTTACTATGCCCAACCCTGTGCTGGGTTCTGGGATACCCTGAGCAGACCAGACAGGCAGTCCAAGTCCACAGAGAACTCATTGTCTTCTGATAATAAATAACTTTGCTGTTTTTCTGTGAGATTATTGATCACTGTCTTCCCCTCCCCCCACCCTGCCCTCAGTGTTGGGCTGTGTGAGGATGAGGGCTGTGTCTGTCTTGTTCACCATTGTATTCCTTCCACTGGCACATAGTAGGTGCTCAAAAAACTCTGTTGACTAAATTGAACTACTCAAGATCCTCTAGGGATGAAAGGCAAACACCAGTCCCTGCATTACAGGCTTTGGAAGATCTGTGCGGATATTCTTGGCTGACTCACAGGGGTTTCATCGACTCATAAGCACTGACCTTGAACATGAGGACACAGTGGAGACAGCCATTTTTGGTCCTGAAAACAATCTGATTGTCACTGGGTCCCGGGATGCACTCATTCAGGTGAGTCATCCTCACCTCTGCCTCCGAAATAAAAGTATAATTTTTTAGGGATCCTTGAACTTCAAAATATAGAAACCCACAAAAACTAATGTGAGCAAAACAGGGCAGGTCATGGGGAGGCTAAGGGGCGTCTCCTAGGACCCAGCAGCAGACCTGCAGGGACTACCGATACACTCAGTGAAGGAGGTGGCATTCCTGCGGAACCTGAGACCAGGAGGGTTTTGACCTTAGAGTGGAGCAGGGTTGGGGGAGGGGAGGAGAAGCCTGTTAAGCTCAAAGTTCTCAGGACATCTTTTACATTTTTAAGATTATTGAGACCCTCGCCCCCAAGAGTTTTTGTTTATGTGGATTATAGCAATTTGATTTATATATTTTTCACAACTGATTTTGGGGGTATAATTTTAGTATTTACAGAAGACTTCCATCCAGGGAAAGCCCCCACGTATATATCCACTGTTCACCCAGCTTGCTCACATGCTCACATCTCCTGTTGGTCCCCTGTCGGTCCCTTGGTCAAATCCAAGGCATTAACACTGGAATGACACTCTTAACTGATCTGCAGATTTTGTTTCAATTCCACCAGCTTTCCCCCAAATGTACTCCTCTTCTATCCTAGGATCCAGTTCAGAATCCCACATTGCATTTAGTATTTATTGATAATTACCACATTAAAAGTTAAAAGATGAGGAAATCCACAAATACTGACCCATTAACTCATTTACGTAACATGTCAGCACGCTAACATACTTTTATGATGAAAACTCCATTTTCTGAAACAAAAAAACTCACGAGGAGAGCGTCTCTTCTACCCCTGGCTTCATCAAGGCGATTGGATTCTCCTATTTGATGCTGCAAACTCCTATTTGTCGTAATGTCTATGTCCCGTAACTTCTGGAAAACTCCACTGTTCGCTTGTGAGAGGAAAAGTATCAAAAAAGCAAATAATGTCTTAGAATTATTGTGAAAATCGTCTTGCTTTTACAGAAAAAGCTGAGAAGTACTCTCCAGGGGTTCCCTGGAACACACTTCGAGAACTGCCATGGGGTAGCCTGGTGAGATGTAGGGATGTTCTAGGAGGTGGCGAGACATGAGGGCCTTTGAACCTCAGCCTAAGGATTCACTTAGGTGGACGAATGAACTTAAGCATATTCTCAAGCTGCGAAAGAAGTCAGCTCCACCCCTCTGCTCCCCATCCTCAGGTGTGGAGTCTGTCGGAACAGGGGACCCTGCTGGACATCCTGGAAGGTGTCGGGGCCCCCGTGAGCCTGCTGGCCCCGTGTGGGGCCTTGGTGGCGTCTGCTTCCCCGTGGTCGTCCTCCTTCAGTGTCTGGGACCTCGCTCACACGCAGAAGCGGCAGGCCTCTGCCCCGTTTCTGGACCGTACCGGCCTCATCGCCGTGTCACACCACGGAAGCTACGTTTACTTCCCCAAAATTGGGGACAAAAGCAAAGTCGCCGTTTGGGACTTGGCAGAAGGTTTGTATGACAGAAGCGCGGTCAGCGTGGGGGTGAGCACTGCAGCCCCTGGCTCGGTCTACGCGGGCTGCTGTGACAGAGCGCCGCCAACGAGGGGCTGCGCAGCAGGCACTGATTTCCCTCGGTTCTGGCGTCTGGGAGTCCGAGATCGAGTGTCGGCAGATCCAGGATCTGGTGAGGGGTCTCTTCCTGGTTTGCAGATGGCCATCTTCTCATCGTGTCCCCACATGGCAGAGAGCACAGGGAGGGCACGCTCTCCTCTCTCCTCTTATGGGGGCACCCTCAGCCCACCGTGAGGGTGCCACCCTTGTGACCTCATCACCTCCTAGTGGCCCCAGCTCCAATGCCATCCATCACATTAAGGGTCAGGATTTCAACTAGGAATTTGGGAGGGACACAAACATTCAGGCCATATCATCCCCTTAACTCCAGTCAAACTGGAAGTGGCTAGTAGAAAGGAGGGCTTGACTTCTGTAAATTTCTGGCATAGGCGGCTGATAGCTAGTTGGCGGTCTCTGTTTTAGTTGAGGCTCCCCAGAAAGCAGGGCATGTGAGGGCCGTATTCGCACAAGTGGCGTATAGAGGGGAGCTCCCAGGAGAAGCCTGAGATAGAGTCAGGAAGCAGGCAGGGGCTGGGGGGCTCTGCCTGGTCCCACCGGGAGTTCCAGAGCATAAACTTCACCGAGTTTTCCCATCTTGAAGCAAGGAGGCCAGGCTTTTGTATTCCATCGGCAGTCACTGGCTGGTGCCATCCTCAGGGTGGGGTGGGCATGGCCCCCAAGCCTCTCCAGGTGAGGGCTCCCTTCTTGGGAGAGTGGGCAGCCGCCTTGGGTCTGGGTGAACTGGCTAGGAAAGGGTCTGGCATGTCACCAATAGTATTTGCTACAATCCCCACTGGGCAAATGGGGACGTAGAAACGTGTGTTTGTGATAAAATAATATGAGAAAAGAAATTCATCCTCAAGTTCATGCAGTCATTGATTTGACAGACATTTGTTGACTGCCAGGCTCTGGGGGCAGGCGGGTTCAGCAGGACAGAGGCTCAAGGTGCTCGCCTGCTGGTTGTGGTGCAAAGCAAGAGGCAAAGAAAGAGGGTGCAGTGAGGGAGAGACAGGAGCCTGCGAAGCCCAGCCTGCAGGCCAAATCCTGACAGATGCCCTTGTTTACTCATTATCTGTAGCAATTTGGGGGCTACGAAGGTGGGGTTCAATGGTTGCAACAGAAAGCTTGTGAGAAACAGAAAGCTTCAGTGTGAAGGCAAAAGCATTTACTCTTTGGCGTTTACAAAAGTGTGTAAAGGAGACGTTAGGCATGAGGTCTGAGAGGTGACGTGAGGGGGTGGAAGTCACTGGAAGGTGGTATGCAGGGTGGTGAGATGATGTGAGTTTCACTTTTGTCACCTTGGATGGCTCGGGGGCAGGAGTGGGAGCAGGGAAACTTGCAGTGGCCAAGTTGAAGCTTATGGATAATGAAAGCATTATCCATAATTGGAAAAATTGGAAAAACTGTGGAATGAGCATTCCTTTGATCCACTCTTGATTCCGTCTTCCCCCCGTGGCAGGTGAAGAACAAGATGCCCTGGACACCTCCAATGAGGTCAGGTGTCTGGAGGTCGCCGAGCAGGCCAAGCTCCTTTTCACTGGCCTCGTTTCCGGAATCGTCCTGGTGTTCCCTCTGAATTCCAGGCAGGATGTGATGTGCATCCCCCCTCCAGAGGCCCGGAAAGCCGTTAATTGCATGGCCCTGAGTAAGGGCGAGGAGCACCTGGCCATCGCCTATGACAGCATTGTCCTGGTGTTTGACATCAACCCCGGGGAGCCCTGTCCAGTCGTTGACGGGCCAATCTACACCTTCTATACCCAGCTGCCTGTGACCATATCCAGCGTGGCTGTTCTGGCCGACTACCGTGTGATTTACGGCATGACCAAAGGCGACCTCTTTCTTTATGAGTGTGTGAATTCCAAGGTGTTCCCTCTGGAGGCCCACGGGAGCCGGGTCACCTGCGTGGACGTCAGCCACAAGGAGCAGCTGGCCGTCAGTGGGTCCGAGGAAGCCCTGCTGTGCCTCTGGGACCTGCAGGCCTGCAAGTGGAAGTTTGAGATGAGTTACACGGTGTGTGGCCATGCTGCGTTCGGGTGCCAGACACTGATGGCAGGTGTCGTTTACTAAGTGCATGGGCCACCTGCCATTGACCAGGGTCAGGAGCGGGCTCAGAGAAGTAAGGCACTCACCTCGGGAGCAGAGTTTAAGGGGGTGCCCCAAACTCAGCAGTCTAGAGAGATATTTTAACTTGGTGTTTTAAAAAATCATAACAAATGCAAAGGATCCACAAAGAACAAAAATGTCAACATTTAAAATCAAGACAGGATCAGCCCTGGCTGGTGTGGTTCAGTGGACTAAGCGCTGGCCTGCGAACCAAAGGGTCGCTGGTTCGATTCCCAGTCAGGACATGTGCCTGGGTTGCAGGCCAGGTCCCCAGTAGGGGGTGTGTGAGAAGCAACCACACACTGATGTTTCTCTCCCTCTCTTCTCTCTCTAAAAAAAAAAAGTAAAATCTTAAAAAATAAAATTGAGACAGGATGCAATCCGGCCCTGGCGCAGCCTTGCCTCCCCCTCCCTAACCTAACTCTCACTCACCAGCCTCGGCCGCACAGCCCATGCCAGGCCGCGGCTCCTTTTCTTCCTTAGAGGTTAATTACTTTTTATTGTTGAATTATATTGTGAAGTCTACATCTACGGTTTAATTAGGAAAAAGTACTTTGCATTTATATCAAGGGTACATTTATTCTACTGGAATAAAACAGACACAGATAAAAGACCAGATACACATTAAAAAAAAAAAAAGACTACATGTTTTACCTGGTCCTACTTTTGCTATTTGGACCATACCTTTCCTATTAGAAAATTGATCTTACATACACATTAAGTCTGATTTACCCTCTCACATTTTTAAACATGAAGTGCAGCTTCTCACAATTTCTATTTCTGTAAACAAAAGATTGAGAACAAAATGGGAAACAGTCTTACAACAGAACGCGAGAAAGTAGGCCGCTATCACCACCCAGCAGAAAAGCTGAGCAGACGTGCACCTGTGTGGCTCATCACAAAGAAACACTTCCACTTGAGAGGCGAGCTTTTCCGATGCAGGAGTATGTCTCACTCCCTCTGCAGTGCCAGGCCTGCACACATTTCTGGTAAATCGCCAAGTGAAAGAATGTCTACAAAATATCTAAAAGCTAAATATCAGAATAGGGCTAATTCGTATCAAAATTGTGTGCTGATCTGACCATGCATCTCCAGGCTTCCTTCTGGCCCTAAGGAAGCAGCTGAGACCAGGGCAGATGCCAACAGCCCTGCCCCCTGGAGCCTCGTTCTAGCCGGGGACACACTGAGCTCTGTGTGGGCAGAGGTGTTTGTTTTGCACATTGAAATCGCCCCGTCCTTAGGAGAGCTCCAGCGTAGCCTCAGCACTCCATGAATGTCTGTGAAATACAAACGAGACAGCAATGTGTGCTGGGTTGGGGAGTGACAGGTGTGTGGGGAAAAAAATAGGGCGAGGTCAAGAGGGTAGAGAGTAGCGAGGGCTGCTATCTGAGGTCGGACGCGTCCTCTGGAGTAGCGTTCCAGGCAGAAGGAACAGTAGCTGCAAGGCTCCGAAGAGGTAACTAGTGACTCCTTTGTACGCAAAGTGTTTTGGCGTCCCCACTGCCCATCTCCAAGAGCTATTATAATTTTCTATCAATATTATTAAGAGCTACATTATATATTTATATTATATATATTATATAAAAATATACATATTAAAAATTCTGTAATTTAACCCTCACAATGATCTTGTACCTTTGGGGTTATTAGCCAGTTTTTCAGATGGGGAACGAAGTCCATACCTTAGGTTGCAAGATGTGAAAATTGATAATGAACACAGGGAGGTGATATTATACTAGGAAAACAGAGTATGAGTAGTTTTGTCTTCAAAAGCCTTTGTCCCACCTGACTTACTTTCATGAAGCCGCTGTAAGGCAGGGATGTAAGGACTGTGTTGTCCTGTTGAGACAGGAAATGCCACCGCTGCAGTTAAATACCCCTAGCTTTCCGTCTTGTTTCTAAATGAACTTAGCTTTGGAATGTCTTTAGAATCTCAGAAAAGCTCAGATGTACAGCCCATTTACTCACCCAGCTTCCCCTGATGTTAATGTCTCATATAACAAGAATGCATTTGTGAAAACTGGGAGATTAACATGGGAACACTGTTATTCATTGAATTAGCAACTTCATTGGGATTGTACATTTTTGACAAATTCCCTTTTTCTGCTCCAGGATCCAATCCAGGATCCCATATTGCATTTAGCACAGAGCTTTTAATTAAAGACGATGATAGCTAATACCTGTATAACTGAGGTCACTTAAGAATTAAACCCTAGAATTTCTTTTCTCCAATGCCAAAAACCTCTAAAACTCTCAGCCCAGTCTCAGGGAAGGTGTGTTTTGACCCTGAAAACATTGCTGCTACCTGTCTCTCCGGGTTTTCACTCGATCCATCCCCCATGGGGCGCTTACAAGACTTGCTTCCTACACCCAGGCCGTGGGCTGGTCTCCTGTGTGTCTCTCCGTCTGAAATCAAGATGACATTGTCTTTTTCAACAGAACACGTACTGTCGAGGAGTCCAATGTGCTTGCTTCTCCAAGGATGACAAGTATGTGTATGCAGGCTTGAGGGATCGCTCCATAATTGTCTGGAGTGTGCTGGATGGTGAGTCATTTTTTTTTCTTTTTTTAAGACTTTATTTATTTATTTTAGAGAGAGGGGAAGGAAGGGAGCAGGAGAGGAAGAGAAACATTGATGTGAGAGAGAAACATCAATCAGTTGCCTCTCATACGCCCTTGACTGGGAACCAAACCCACAGCCCAGGCATGTGCCCCTGACCAAGAATTGAACCGGCAATGTCTCACTTGGCAGGATGACACTCCAACCAACTGAGTCACACTGGTCAGGGCAAGTCATTTTGATTTGAGAACATTGAGCTTAGCGCTGGAGAAAAAGGCCCTGTTCTGTGTTCTGGGCATTAGAGGCCCTGCTCTGGCCTCCTCTAGCTGGTTCCCTCTCAGGCCCACTTGGAGCTACAGCCCCTCTTCTAGACCCACACTCTGGGTACTTGGAAGTCCAGTACCCATCTGGCCTGGAGCCCCCTTCAGGGCCTACACAGACATCTTCCCCAGGTTCATCCTTCTGAGGGTGGACCGTGACCCCAGTGTGCATACCTCTAGGTTCAGGGGGTGGCCACGTGTGCTGTGCATGAAGTCTAGATGTGTGAGACCCCTACGAGTATAGGATGGAGCTGAGTGCGGGAAGAGAAGGGGGTCCAGCCACAAACAGCTAGGCTAGGGACTAGCTCTCCACATCACTATATTCCAGCATGGAATTCTCAACCTAAACACAACCTTCCAGGTGGTTCCGAAGTTATAGCCATCAACGCAGGAGGACAGAACATATTTTGTTCGATAGTGTCTTAGCTGGATTTGCAACATTTAGATATTGTGTCTTATAGGATGTAGGCCCTGATTCATTCTCTTGCCCCAGGTCTGGTAAAAATTAGGGGCAGCCTGTTTACAACCACTTTGAAAACCCCCCATCTCTTGGTCTCTTTAACACTAAGGGCATATTAACAAGAGCTGACACTTCCTGTGCACTGGGTACTGTCACCGAGCAATTTAATTCTCTCAATAGCCATCCCCATTTTACAGAGCAAAAACGGAGACTCTGAGAGTGGGTGGCTTGCCCAAGGTCACATGCTGAGTGACTGGTAGGCTGTGGTTTGGAGCTGGTCTACCGGGTCCCCTTGCTCACCTCTGTCACCCTCCTATACTGTTTCCTACGGACAGTGGCTGGGGGGTAAGTGCCATTGCCATTTAACAAATGAAGAAGCTGAAGTTCAGAGAGGTTAAAGGAATTTCCCAAGGTCACCAAGCAAGTAAGCGGTTTACTGAATATCAGGTAGAGTCAAATACATTGTAATGGAATACACCGTAATCAAACACATTGTAATAGAATACACTGTAATCAAACACATTGTAATAGAATACAATGCAATCGAATGTATGCAGGCCAATACATCGTAATCCGATACACTGTAGTCTAATACATTGTAATCTATTACGTTGTAACAACGATGCCTGGCAGAATGTCACAGATGGCTCAAAAACTGAGATCTGTGGAGTGTGGCCTTAAAAGCCCATCCGGGGCAGGTTCACAACTTGTCTTTCACTCCTCCTTCAATAATAATAATATTATTTACTGAGCTCACTCTGGGCTGAAATTTATATTAAGCAGCCAACATGATGACGTCTTTAAACCTTCAGAATTCCCCTCGGCGCATAGATTCAGTTACATTCACATATTGCAGGTGACGCAAGAGGGACTCTGAATGGTTGGATGTCACCCCTGACCCAGTAAAGGGCAGAGCAGAGATTTGATCCCGTGCAGCCAAGTCTTGAAGTGTGAGATAGAATCTCTGTGGCCCTGGTTTTCTCATTCATGCTGCCTGACCTCCACCCCCACAGGCACCCTACTGGCCATCCAGTTTGTCCACGCTGTGGTGAATAGAATCATCCCAACCTCCAATGGCTTCATTGCCCCCACCAGGCATGGCTATCTCCTCCGGGAACGGTTCCAGTGCCCTTCATCCAGAGGCTCGAAGCAGGACTCTCTCCAGAACTTCAAGAAGGCAGTGTGGATGGTCAAATCCAGGCGCAGGGAAGAGCCGGCTGCTGCTGCAGGAGCCCTGCAGGACTCGGGATTAGGCGGTGCCCAGGAAAATGAATGCAAAGCGAACAAGCGCTCACAAGTCTGCCTGATAGTGTAGAACTAACTGCCTGTGGGGGATGGGGTTCCATCAGCTTCCCCTACGCAATCTGGCTGAAGTGAAGAGAATTGTGTTGATATGTATCTGGACCCAAGGCCTCAGACCATGTGACCCAGACCTTGCTTCTCACCATCTTTCCATTCCTCTCTCCTCCTTGTGGGCTCCATTTGCAACATGGCAGCCATTTCAGTAGAAAAGAGAGCTTCCCTTTCCCAACAGTTTGAACTAAAGTCCTGGCCTCGATTCTATTGGTCCCAGTTGGCTCATATGCTCATCCCGAAACCCGTCGATGGTCTAGGAGAATGTAGCTCTGTGATAAGCCAGTCTGACTAGTGACGTCATTGCCCACCGGGGCTCTCAGTCCACCCCACTCTGTGGACTGGGAACGGGAGAAGCTCTTCCCAGGAGAGAAACTGGGGTGCTGGTGCCAGGCAAAGCGGGGATGGGTGGGCATGAGACTGACCAAACCACAGACGCAGACCACAGAGCTTTACAGCTCATAAAGCACCGGGGGCTGTGGTCTGACCCTTATCACAGCCCGTACTTCAGGGAGGGCGGAGCTTCTGCGTCCACTTTACAGACAGTAAGTGAGCCTTGCAGAGGTCGCTGTGACTTGCTCGAGGTCACAGCCCTGGGGGCAAGAGCTCTGAGAAATGAGAACAAGGAGCCATCCTGTTTCAATCCCTCTTGGACCATCTCTTCTTCGATTTTAGTCTCACAAGCACGGCTATCCAGTCCACAGGCGGCACACTCAGATGCCCAAAGGGGCCAGTGAGAAATCTAGATGGCACTCGTGCCCCCGGGGGGAGAAGCTGAGAGTGCCGGAGACAATGGGAACGCGGAGGGCGTAAGCTCTGTCTAGGATGGGTGCGGGCACCCTGGCTCTACCCTGGACTCTGTATGAGGAAAGCAGCCCACTTTTGCCAGAGCTTTCTGTGGTCATCAGCAAAGCCAGAAATCTAGACTTTTAGGCAAAATGTTTTCATTTTTAAAAGCTGGTGATTGGCTCAAATTTACATTTCCAGGTGCATTTGGCCTGTGTGTCTCCAGCTCATGAGCTGACTTCATGACCCAGGCTGGTGTTAAACAATAAACTTGGTAGGATTTTTCCCTCTCCTCATTCCCAAGCTTCAAGGATGAAGAAGCCATTTTTTTTTTTTTTTTTAATCTTAAGAAATGGAGGCTCTTGGAAGCAGATGGAAAGAGCTATTGACATCTCTCTGACGTGCTTTTGGACCGTCCATCTGTCCTGTGCCAGTTCAACAGTCCACCTATTTCCATTGAAATTACACAGATCTTGCCTCTTTGCTCACAGTCTTCTCAAAGCCCCACTTGCTTCTGGGGCTCTTGCTGTAAGGACAGGAGACTCCACATCTTCAAGGTGCTAGTCCTTCTCCCTTCTGTGATACTCAGAGTTTCAGAACAAAGTAACCCGAGAAGAACAGAAGCTTTCAAGCTGGATGTGACCCTACTGACTATCTTACTCAGTTGTTTCCCAAACCAGGGTTCCGAGGAAGGCTTTGGCAGTTCTGTGTACAGCATCACACCCCGCTGAAGAATGTTTTAAACTGTAATTATAAAATGCACACTCAGACGCACTGGGCAGCAGTTTTTAAGGTGCCGGAGATAACTGACTTAGGATTCTCCTACCGTCTCCGTTTAACCTAGATTGTAAGGGGAGCCCTTGAAAAAATAGTTACTCTCTGCCACCAGTTCTCCGTGAGTCAGGGAACAAAGTGGATGTTGTGACAAAGTCCAATTTCTGGTTTAAAATGTGTGCATCCATCTCAACAGCCTCAAGGAGAATCAGTTGCTTTGTGGGTAAATATTAAAGTGAACATAGGAAAGGAGTTTTCACTGATAAAATGCTACTCCGAATTGTTGCCTGTATCAGAGGCTTTGCAGTGAGTTTTCACTTGAGAGAGAGTCTGGTTGCTCTGAATGCCCAGCAAGCCCTGGGCTTGGAGGCGCGACTTCCCTAAGGCCTCCCAGCCGTGGAGGAACCAGGATGAGGACACAGTTGTCAAAATCCTCATCTCGCTCTCTCTCCTTTTCTAATTTATTGATTTAGTGGGAGAGGAAGGGGAGCGAGAGAGAGAACGACGGAGAAACATCGACCTGTTGTTCCACTGACTGACGGGTGCAGGGGTTGCCTCTTGGATGTGCCCGGAGCGCAGATCAAAGCTGCAGCGGTGGCGTCCCGGGACGCTCCAGCTGTGCTCCCCACCAGGGCCTCGCCTGCTCTCTTATGCTGAGCGGGACCATGTAACCCCTCACACAAACAGGGACACTTTTTTTTAATTGTCTGTTTTTCCATGACCATGCATCCTCTTTATCTGCCCGCTCCCACAATCGCCACACCGTTGTCCATGTCCACGAGTCCCTTTTCCTCTTTTTGCTTGATCTCCCCACACCCTAAACCACCCCCCAGAGCTGTCAGCCTGCTCTCCATCTACAAGTCTGTCTGTATTTGCTTCAGTTTGCTCATTAGATTGCACACATGAGGGAGGTCATATGGTGTTTGTCTTTCTCTGACTGGCTTACTTCACTTGGCATAATGCTCTCCAGGTCCGTCCCTGCTGGGGGACACTTTTTGAGAGTAAAATTGAACGCTTTTAACAATCACTGCCAGACCACTGCAATAAACTGGACTGTGCCCCTCTAGCTGTGGCAAAAATTAATTTGTTAAATTCCAGACTTTCTAAAAATTGAGATACAAGTGACACATAACATATCAGTTTCAGGTGTACAATACAGGATTCGTTATATGTTGCAAACTGATCACTGCAATGCATGTAGTTCCTATCCATCACCACACAGTTACAGTTATTTTTCTTTTCATTCCTTCATTCATTCTTTCTTTTTTGTTTGTTTGTTTGGCTTTTGGTTTCTGGTTGCTACTTTGTCTTGTTTTGGGTTTGTTTGGTTCGCTGAGGTGTAACTGACATGTAACATTACATGAGTTTCAGGTGTACATAATGATTCGATATTTGTATATATTATAAAATTATCACCAAAATAAGTCTGGTTCACACCTATTACCACACAAAGTCACAAAATATTTTTCTTGTGATGAGAAATTTTAAGATCTATTCTCTTAACAACTTGCAAACACACAGTACGGCGGCATCGGCTACAGTCACTATGGGGGACGTCGCAAGCCCAGGACCTGCCGTGTAACTGGAAGCCATGACCACCTAGCCCTCACCCCTCCACTTTTGGCAGCCACCACTCTGTTCTCTGTATCTGCAAGTTTAGTACTTTTAAAATTTCTTTTCGAGTTTATGTTGGAGGTCTGAAGACTGTTAACTTGGTGCTTCCCACGAACAGCAGAGCTGCAGCGCGCACAGTGGGCACACGTGGCCTCGCCATTTCGAGAGCCAGCGGTGGCCGGGTCGTTCTCCGTTGTCTGCTGGAGCCTCTTCCGGGTGGGGGCCAGGACTGCGGTGGGGGGAGACACAGAGTTCGAGGTGGCACCAAACAACTCGACAAGCAAGATAAATAAAACTTTATTATCATGTTTTCAAAAAAATCAAAATGAATAGCAGTGCATAATGAACAAAAATATCAGCATTTTAAATAAAAATAGAATTCGACCCTTTTCTTGTACAGACTCGCCTCACTCTCCTTACCCTAACCCCAGCCCTGGTGACGTCTAGACACAGGACAAGTCTCTCAGGAACAAGGTCGCTCTCCTACACAACCACATACCCCTGTGAACACTAGTAATTGTCCTTTAATACCTTTTCACAGGCATCCCAAGTTTTCCTTTTTAGCCCCTAAACCTCTTGTATGGCTGTTCCTTTCCAACTGGGACCCAATCAAGATGAGTCCATGTATTGTGTTCAGTTGTTTTGTCTCTTTAGTCTCTCCTATTCTAGACTGGCCTCAGCAAGCCACAGCCTGCGAGCCTGCGTCTGTTTCTGTAAATAAAGCTTCATCAAAACATGGCCACGTGTATCATTTACATGTTGCCTGTGGCACCTTACATGCTACAGTGACAGAGAACATATGACCCCAAAGCCAAAAATATTTGCCATCTGCCCCTTTACAGGAAAGTGTGCCAGGCCTGGTCTTAGGGCTTGATTAGATTCAGGGTAACCTCTTTAAAATAGACTTTATCTTTTATAGTACTTTTAGGATCACAGCAAAACTGATTGGAAGGTACAGAGATTTCCCATATGCCTCTGCCCCCATACATGCATAATTTCCCCCACCAGAGTGGTACATTTGTGACAATTGATGAACCTACATTGACACATCGACAGACACATCATTGTCACAGGGGATACATTTTTTTAAAGACTTTATCTATTTATTTTTAGAGAGAGGGGGAGGGGAGGAGAAAGAGAGGGAGAGAAATATCAATGTGCAATTGCCTCTCATGTGCCCCCCTACTGGAGACCTGACCCGCAACCCAGGCATGTGTCCTGACTAGGAATCGAACCGGTGACCCTTTGGTTTGCAGGCCCGCACTCAATCCACTGGGCCACACTGGCCAGCACAGGTATACTTTTTAGACAAGGTTGCTTCACAGGAGTGTTATCAGTTAACTATTGCTGTATAACAAATTACCACAAGCTTGGTAGCTGAAAATAACAGCCATTTATTATCTCACAGTTTTTTGGGGGGGGGGGGTCAGGAATCTGGGTGCACTGTGGCTGGGCTCTCTGGGCAGGGCATCACAAGGTGCCAGCCGGGCTTGGAGCTCACTGAGAGGTCCAGAGCCCCTTTCCACGCTCATTCAGGTTGTTGGCAGAACTGAGCTCCTCACAGCTCCTAGAGCCTGCCCCTCCCCCTCAGCAGTTCATTACAAGGCTGGCTCCTCCTTCAAGGCCAGCAGGATTGCATCTGTTTGCTGCTGCTGCAAGACTCTG
Source organism: Macrotus californicus (assembly GCA_007922815.1). Taxonomy (NCBI): domain Eukaryota; kingdom Metazoa; phylum Chordata; class Mammalia; order Chiroptera; family Phyllostomidae; genus Macrotus; species Macrotus californicus. Next base: position 214,333 of record VMDR010000307.1, read on the forward strand.
ACCTCTAGACTGTCTCTTAAAGGGTGTCCCTGATGAGGTAAGGACCACCCAGAAGAGTCTGGCTTCTGATGAACCCAGCATCAACTTATCTAGGACCTTAAAGACACCTCCAAAATCTTTTCACCTTTGCCATGTGACATAACCTAATCTCAGGAGTGACATGCATTACACTTCCAGGTCCCACTCACACTTCGCGGTGGGGGATTAGACAGGGTACACACACCAGAGCTGAAAACCGCCGTGTCCATCTTGGAACCCTGCCACGGCACTTGATTCTGGACTTTAGAGGTTTTGGTCATCAGGTTTGCTACCTGAGAAGACAGATTGAAACAGAATCTTTTGATCTTTATCTTCTTAACCCCACCGAAAGACTATCCAACAAAAGACCTGCTTAAGAATCTCCCCTTAATGCTAAATCTGACAAATGGTAAGGAAGTTTGTGTTCCAAAGCTGGTCCATCTAAACCGTCAAGTCTAAGGTTTTCAACTTCATCTGTGTAGATGAAAACACTAAGGGAAAAAACTACCTTGGAAGTTTTTTACGCTTTAGGAAAAGAAGAATGACAAGATGTATGTGTGCCATTGTCCACACGGTGACACAGGCACATACACATACATCTGCAGGTTCTAGAATAGCATGGGAGACAGGGAATATTGTGTGGCCATTGCGGGAAAATACCTCCTGCCACCCAGGCACTTAACCCGGCCCAGCGGGGGCTGAGGAGGGCTTCTTGGAGGAGGTAGCATCCTAGCTGAGTTCTGAAGGATGCATTCACACACACGCACACCCCTAAGGCGGAATTGGTCTGTGGTTGCCTGTTCCCCAAACAAGTGAGGACTTCCTCCGACCATATGAACTCTATGAAAAAAATGAAAAACTAAAAGTGATCCTTAAAATATGAGTAGAATCACACTCTTTTTCTTAAAATACATTTTATTGATTATGCTATTACAGTTGTCCCATCACCTCCCCCCCACCCCCGCCCTGCACACCCCTTCCCCCCACACTCCCCCTCTTTAGTTCATGTCCATGGGTCATATATATGAGTTCTTTGGCTTCTACATTTCCTATACTATTCTTAACCTCCCCCTGTCTATCTTCTACCTACCATTTATGCTTCTTATTCCCTGTACCTTTTTCCCTTCTCTCCCCATCCACCCCCCTGATGATAACCCTCCATGTGATTGATCTCCATTTCTGTGATTCTGTTCCTGTTCTAGTTGTTTGCTTAGTTTGTTTTTGTTTCTGTTTTAGGTTCAGTTGTTAATAGCTGTGAGTTTGTTGTCATTTTACTGTTCATATTTTTGATCTTTTTCTTAGATAAGTCCCTTTAACATTTCACACACTAAGGGCTTGGTGATGATGAATTCCTTGAACTTGACCTTATCTGGGAAGCACTTTATCTGCCCTTCCATTCTAAATGAAAGCTTTGCTGGGTAGGGTAATCTTGGATGTAGGTCCTTGCCTTTCATGACTTGGAATACTTCTTGCCAGCCCCTTCTCGCCTGTAAGGTTTCTTTTGAGAAATCAGCTGACAGTCTGATGGGCACTCCTTCGTAGGTTACTGTCTCCTTTTCTCTTGCTGCTTTTAAGATTCTCTCTTTCTCTTTCATCTTGGGTAATGTAATTATGATGTGCCTTGGTGTGTTCCTCCTTGGGTCCAACTTCTTTGGGACTCTCTAAGCTTCCTGGACTCCCTGGAAGTCTATTTCCTTTGCCAAATTAGGGAAGTTCTCCTTCATTATTTGTTCAAATAAGTTTTCAATTTCTTTCTCTTCCTCTTCTCCTTCTGGCACCCCTATGATTCGGATATTGGAACGTTTAAAGACATCCTGGAGGTTGCTAAGCCTCTCCTCATTTTTTTGAATTCTTGTTTCTTTATTGTGTTCTGGTTGAATGTTTCTTTCTTTCTTCTGGTCCACACCATTGATTTGAGTCCTGGTTTTCTTCCCATCACTGTTGGTTCCCTGTACATTTTCCTTCATTTCCCTTATCGTATCCTTCATTTGTTCATCTAATTTGTGACCAAATTCAACCAAGTCTGTGAGCATCCTGATTACCAGTGTTTTGAACTGTGCATCTGATAGGCTGCCTATCTCTTCATCACTTAGTTGTATTTTTTTCTGGAGCTTTGATCTGCTCTTTCATTTGGGCCATTTTTGTTGTCTGGGTGTGCCTGTTATGTAGTAAGGGGCGGAGCCTTAGGTATTCACCAGGGCGGGGCGGCCACGTTCCTGCGCTGTGATGCTATTTGTGGGGGAGGGGTCCCAGAGGGAACAATGGCGGTTGCTCTGCTCTCTGCCGGTTTTCAGTCACTTTCCACGCCACCCACAGTCAAATTGGGCCCTTCTGGTGCTGACTCTGGTGCTCATTCCTGGTGGGAGGACTTATGTGCGCTCCAGGACCCTGTGGGTCTCTCCAACGAGCTCTCCTGTGAGTCCGGGAGTTTCTCCCGCTGCCACTGCCTCAACCCCCACAGGAGTTTTCAATCAGAGGCTTTGAGGCTTTATTTCCCCAAGCTGGAACTCTGGGTTTCAGGGTCTGTCTCACTCCCCCAGTTGTTCCTCCCCGTTTATCCTCACGAGGGAGTGGGATGCCCGGGCCGAAGCCACCACCTCTCCCGGCCAGCCGCGCCTTTCCCCGATCCGCCAGCCACCGCCCCGCTGCACGAGTCCTCTCCGTCCCTCCTACCGGTCTGGATGTATGTTTCTTAATTTCTTGGTTGTCGGACTTCTATACGGTTCAATTTTCTGTCAGTTCTGGTTGTTTTTTGTTTTAAAATTTGTTGTTGTCCTTCTTTTGGTTGTGCGAGGAGGCACAGTCTGTCTACCTATTCCTCCATCTTGGTCAGAAGTCCAGAATCACACTCCTTGGAGGCAGGGGGTATTGTATGAGGACTCTGTCAGTGTGTCAGAAGCATACATATGCTGTTGGTTCTCCAGGACAGTGACTAATAAATTGTCAGGCATTGGTGTGAAAAGGACTGTCCAGACACCTGGTGAGCTCAGTCTGCCTTAGCTGCTTGTTCCTACAAGGATGTGCTGAAACCTGTGCAGAATACCTTTCTGGGCAGGGAGCCATGTCGCTGGTGCCCTCACCCCGACTTCTACTCAGCACCATATCCGCTCTGTTTTACCTTCCAAATATCACTCCTGTTCCCCCTCCCCCCAACTTTCACTGCTCCCATCCTGGTCTAAGCCACCATCGTCCTTTACCTAAAGGATGAAACAGCCTCCCTGCACTCACCTCTGGATCCCCTCCAATCACTTCCCTGCAGAGCAGCCAGAGCAGTGTGCTTCCAAATTCAAAGCTGCTCAAGTACCTCCTGGCATAAAACCCATGAGCAATTTCCACCAGCGTAAAATGCCAGGATCAAAATTCCTAACTCATCCCACCAGCTGCCATACGAGGGAGCTCAGCTGCTTGAAGAGGTCACCTGTAGGTGCTCCTGACGGCAGCCCCAACATGAGAGTCTCAGCCTACAGCCAGCAGCAACTGACAGGTGAGTGAGTAAACCTTCAAAGGATTCCAGCTCCAGCCTCCCAGCTACCCACCTGACACCAAGGGACCACAGATGAGCTATTTCTGCCAAGCCTGCCCAAATAGCATATTGGAGAACAAAATAAATTTTGTTGTCAATCAAAGTCTCTAACTCTTGGGGTGGTTTGTTAAACAGTCACAGTAACTGGAACATAGTAACTGTGACATTTGTGCTTTCTCTTTGAAGTACCTGTTATAGTTGAAATTTGACATTTGTGTGTGTGTCTGTGATTATTTGATTCTTATTCTTCTTGAAAAACTAAAAGCTCTAGAAGGGCAAAAGCCTTGTCAGCTTTGCTCACTATTCTATTCTTGACACCTAGCACAATGCCTGGTAAATGATGCATTCATTGCCAATGTATTCTCAGCTTCCCCAGCACCTTCTCTATTCATGTAGAGCAAGAGATGTCATTTGGTCATTGATTATATGCTCATTCATTTCACAAATGCTCACTGATGCGGCTCTGTGTCAGGAAATTGTGATGAAGTACAGTAGAGGAAGGGTCAGTTGGGTTGTGTTTGGAAGGACGCATAGGTGTTTTCTGGGTAATGAAGAGATGCAACAGAGCTTCTGGTAAGGGAAATGGAACGTGCTAGTGCATGTGGCCAGGAAGCAGCCAGGCTAGGCAGGAACTGGCAGGAGGTTCTACACAGATAGAGGGTGGGTGGAAAATTCTGCAAGAAAAGGTTTGTAAGGGCCAGGTTCTATGGTCTTCAATGCTGCGTGTAGATGCTTAGATTTCAACTCGAAAAAAGAAAAACAAAAGGAAGACTTTGGAGGTTTGGAAGCAGCTGTGGAATGGTCCCAGTTCTTCATAGCACTAGGGTGGGGAAAACTGGCTACATGGCTACTGAACTGGTCCAATGGGGAAGTGATGAGGTCAGGACTAGGGAAGTGAAGATGGAGGAGAGGGACAAAAATTCACCACTTAGGGCCCTGTGTTAGGCTGCTGTGTCACATTGTCACGTCAGCCCTAGAATGCAGGGTTCCACCAACCTTTTTTTAGGAAATGTCTCAGGCTCTGCAGACCTTAGGATCTGTCTCACCTACCCACCCTGCTGCTATAGCACAAAAGCAGCCAGAGATAATGGGTAAAGGGTGAGCATGCACGTATTTCAATAAAACTTTATTTTACAGAACAAAAATTTGAATTTCAGAATTTTCACGTGTCACGAATGTCTTCTCTTTTGGACATTTTGCAACTTTTAGAAAATGTAAAAACCATTCTGAACTTGCTTGTGAAGTCGGGCAAAAGCAGGCGCCTGGGCTTGGCTTACCCACCAGTGCTATAAAAGGCAGTACTTAGTACTGTGCATCAGTTTTAGGGGGTAAGCGCTAAGACAGCAAGGCTCGCAAGGAGCCCCACCCTCTCTGACATCATTAGGCCGCGCCCCACGGGCGGAGCCGGCGCATGCGCGTCCTACCCACGGGCGGGGGCGGGGCGGACCAGGGTTCTGACTTCCAACATGGCGCACACTGGCGGCGGAGGCGGCCCCGGGGGCCGGGGTCTGAGCGGCGCCCGCTGGGGTCGCTCGGGGTCCGCGGGCCACGAGAAGCTGCCAGTGCATGTGAGTGGCGCCCCAGCCCTCCCTCGGAGACCCCGTCATCCAGCCCCCACAGACCTGCGCCCCCGACCCGTGCCCCGCCCGGCCCCACCTCGGACTCTCTTTCTTGGGGCTCGGAACCCCAGACCACCGACCGCTTACCTCCGGCCCCTCGGATGCCCGCTCGTCTCCCTCCCCGCCAGAGACCCCCGTCCCCAGTTCCCTCCGCTGACCTGGCTCATCGGGATCTCACCCCTCCCCCTCCTCCTTCCCGTAGGTGGAGGACGCCCTCACCTACCTGGACCAGGTGAAAATCCGCTTCGGCAGCGACCCTGCCACTTACAACGGCTTCCTGGAGATTATGAAGGAGTTCAAAAGCCAAAGGTACCCTTGGGGCCCCTCCCCACCCCGGGGGCTGCCATCGGGCTAAGCGACGTGGGAGCCCCCAACTGGGTGACCTTGCACGGGTCGTCGAACCCCTGGGATCCTTGGTTCCTTCCTCTAAAAAACGGGAGTGTAGAGTCCCCCCTTTGTGGAGCTGTTATGGAAATTCCTGGAAGGAGGGCAGGTGTGGGGGTGAGGAGAGTGAGGCCAGTCGGACCAGCAAAGTCTTTCTTCAAAATGTTGATTTTTAAATGAAGTTTGTTTATCCAGGACTTTTTAAAATTAATTTTTAAAGCACTGAATTACAATGTTATTCTTGATTGTCGAATGTCTTGGCGTCCCTCTCTCCCTTAAATCTTGTCCCCAAGGTGAGTTCCTCACTCACCTCTACCTAGTAGGAAGTTATGCCCACAAAATCCTTGGTAAGGAGCATGCTATTTTAGAAGGCATTTAAAACTCATTAGTTATTTTTGCAGGCATAGAATCAAGAGGGTTAGACATCCATAGAGGACCCTGCAATCATTCCCTTGTGTGAGAGGAGGCTCACTGAGGCCTAGCGGACAGAGTCAGGACTAGAAAGTTGGGTCCTCTGACACTTAGATTCTTGACTGTTACATCCCCACCCTGCTGCTTCTCCTTCTGAGGAAGTATGACAGGGCTGGCCTGGTTTCTTTCCACCAGCACTACACTGAGGCCTTGACTGCAGCCATGAGGGAGACCCCGTCCCTCCCCTCGAAATTCTGAAGCAGTTCCTGTGCTTGTAGGGCCTTTACTATTTATGCATTGTAATCAGTTGCTGGGATCAACTCCTGTGTCATTGTTGATCCCTAATTCATGTCAAATGAGGGAATTTATTTCACCTCATCATTTAGAGGACTTTGACCTCCTGCCACGTCTTGGAGTCCAGGACTTGCAGTTGCTCCCCTGACATCAGCACTGAGTACGTGTACTTGGGGTGCACGAAGGAGCTGTGCCATGTGACTGTTCTGTGGTGCTCACCAGGGGCACAGGGAGCTCAGGCCTGGCTGCTCTGGAAGTAGACCACTGTAAGCACAATTGCCCCAGTCACGTTTTAGGGTGCTTCGTTGTCAGTGAGAAGCAGGTTACGTGGCCGTGTCATAGGAGTCTGGAATAGATTTCACTTTGAATTGGTTCACAGGGACGCTTTTGCCCACTCACGTTCTCTATTCCAGCATCGATACTCCTGGAGTCATCCGACGAGTCTCACAGCTCTTCCACGAACACCCTGACCTCATTGTTGGATTCAACGCTTTCCTTCCCCTTGGGTACAGAATCGACATTCCCAAGAATGGCAAGTTAAACATACAGTCGCCTCTGTCCAGCCAGGTACGCTGCTGCAGTGGTTTGCGTGATCATGGCCTTAACACAGCCCGCACTGGTTCTCAGGCACTCGGGCCAGACAGTATGTCTCAAATACTGCATTGCTAGAAAGCCTGTGACAATTTGGTCTTTCCTAGGTGTGCTAAACTCTCCTAGCGCAACTCAAAATAGATCGAAACACCTATACAGGCCATCTCTGCTTCCCAAATTGATCCATTGGGAGGATTTAAATCAAGAGTGGATGTGTGTGAACATGTGAGGAAGGCATTCCCCTGACGCAGTTTATATCCTGTCAGAAGAACTGCATCCTCGGTAACTAAGGCCTCACTTCCTGTGAACGCAGTAGGCAGGCCGCTCTGGTACTCGGGCATGTGGTCGCTCTGACCACCCTTGATGCCACTCACAAAATGAAGCAGTTGGGATGCGGGTGTGATTGGTCATTTTTATCATTGCCAGCAGGGTTATTGGCTCAGCTCAGGCTCGTGGCTTTGGTCTCTTCTCTCTTGGTGACAACTTGCTGCCTCCTCCATCTGCAGTTCAGAAGCCTCTTTGAGCCTTACTTTTATAAGGTCATTATTGCTTTTCCCTACCCTGGCCCTGTCACCATTTAGGGTGCAATGTTTTGCTGAGGGAGGTGCATGTCCAGGGCATTGGGGGGTGTTTAGTAGTGTCCCTGACTCAACCCACTAGGCCTTCACCCAGTGGAGACAGTTAAAAATGTCACCAGACATTGTCGAGTATCTGCTGGGAGTGGAATTGCCCCCGATGAGAACCACTGGTCTGAGCGAACCCACTCTTTCCAACTCCCCCATCTCTGCCGTGAGGGATTTAGTGGGGAAGTCCCACTAAAAAGTCCACTGCAGGAAGCATTTGGCAGGTTTCTCCTCTGATGAAGGAGTGTCCTCTCCAATGAGGGTGTCAGGTAGGGAAGGAAAATGGTGAGCGAGGCCTACACAAGGCAAGCTCCACCTCCAATGTGGTGTTTCATTAAAAGCCGAGGGGCGCCTCTCAGTTCTAAAAAGGAACTTGGAAGCCTGTGGCTGCTGAATTCCAAAGAGCTTCCATTTTATGTTTGTGAATGAAGCCCCAGGATCCAGACCATAAAAGCCTTGGCAGGATTAACCTTTGAAACAGTGACGGCCGGGGGAGGAAATCAAGCTCGTTGTCAACAGAGTGCGCAGAGCGCTTAGTGAGTCTGAAGCACCCTATAAACCTGGGATATCGTTCCCATCACTTGCTAAGAAAGAGCAAGAATTGTGCTTCCCGTGTGGACATGGCCTTTCCCATCCCTGGCTGTGGGAGTCACTCCGCTCTGGGCTGGGTCTCCATGGGAGGTAGGTGCACAGGGGTGGCTCTGCTCAAAATAGCCACAGGGCCTCTGCTGTTCCACACACTCCGGGGAGGGTTCTGGTAGAAATACAGACCGGACCAGTCTTGTCTTCCCTGGCTGGCTGAGATGACGAAGGCCCATTAACTTGAGGAAAGATGGGAGAGAACTTAGTGAACAGCTGCTCAGCAGGGCTTGCAATCTCGCTGCACCTGAAAGAAGCCACATCCGGCTCCACTCCCTCAGCTGGAGAGTGCATTGGGAGCACCAGCCCGCTCAGCTTCGGTGCTGAGGACCAGCAGGGTTTTCAGCCGGTTTCTCAGCAGTCCTCAGTGTCGGGTGCAAACAGGATGTCTTCCCGGCTTCCTAGAGTCCTCTGAGGCCACAGCAGCTGGACGTCTTCTCAGAGCCCCTCATATGCCAGGGCTCTGGTGCTGTTTTTTTAAATTGGTTTGTCTGGCCTTGCTGGTTGAAGTTCAGCTTGGTCCTTTTCATTTTTTACTGCGTCATGAATCCTGTTAACTGCAGACAAGGAGGGAGTCGCTCCTAGGTGCCAAGGAAGAGAAATAGGGTGTCCTGGCCTTTGGGGGGCCCTTCGTGCAGGGTTTCCCGGCCTTGGCACCATTGCCATCGGGGCTGGATCGTTCTTTCTCGCGGGGCATCCTTTGCACCTCTGCCCCGCCCACCGGATACCAGTAGCACTGCCTCCTCCGGTGTGACCACTTAGAAATGTCTCCAGACGCTGCCAGAGCTTCCCTGTAGGGCAGAATCAACCCAGCTGGACAACACCAGTCTAAAGGGGAAGACTGACAGGCCTGTGCCGTGACGAGGGAAGCATGGCCAAAAGGAGGGCCAGGGGACCATGAGGAGAAGAACGTCCCCTTACTGAGACTGCAGCCTCCATAGTCAGTGCCATTTTGGATCTGGTCATCTGGGCCTTGTTACTTCACCTGTGCAGAGAGCCCCCCACTGTCCCCTCTGCATCAGTCACACCACCTTTCTGTAGCAAAGACAGGAAATAAATAATGTGTTTATTATAGATTTGCCTTCCTGGGAAAACCGGGAGTCCTCCGGGTCAGGCAAGACCCTCATCTGTCTTGGTCCTGACTGTGTGTCCCCTTCGGCATGCGTTGTCAGGCCTGTGTGGGCAGGGTGCGATACTGGATGTCTGCGGGTCCCCTCGAGGGCAGACCCTGCCTTCAAGGAACTAACCTTTTTGTGCTTGCCTGAGGCAACAGCCCGCTTGGACAGAGATAAAAAGACAGACCTGTAGGGCCACTTGTAAGATAAGCGGCCCCACTGCATTCAAAGGGAGGCCTGCTGTCCACGCTCTGAGTAGGGTCGTCTGAAAGTTCAGTCAGTTTCTGGTAGGTAGGTCGTCTCTGCCCAGGTCACCCACAGAGCGGGTGCAGACCGTCTCCTGTGCATCAGGCCCTGGGGTTTACTGGAAGTCCCCGCTCTTGGGGTACCTGCACGGTCGAGGTGGGAATTCCTGAAACACAGACGGACAGATGTGAGATGCATGAGGAAGCTCAGCACTGCATGCGAAAGGTGGCCGGGGCAGGGCTTGAGGAGGGCAGCAGGAGCCACGCCTGGGGCGGGGGAGTGGGTGTCTTGCTGGTGGCGGGGAGGAGGCCGGAGCTAGGAATGAGGAAGTGTGTTTGAGAAATAGCCCGGGAGCCGGTGGGGCTGGGACACAAAGTGTAGAGGTCAGGATAGAGAACCAGGAGCAGGGGAGTTGGTGGACAGTTCTGGAAAGGCCGCTTTGGCTGCTGTGCTAGCTGTGGACCGAGGTCGCAGAGGGGACCTGTGGAGCCAGGGCGGGGCCCCGTGTGACCCAGTGGGCGGTGATGAGGACCAGCGCCGTGCATGGGCGCTTAGCACCAGTGGCCAGGTCGGCTGTGAGGAGTGGTGGCTCATTGGTGTCTGCACTGTGCCTATACCAGGCCGCCCAGGACAGGTAGAGGAGGGAAAAGACTGGATTGTTCTAGAAGGTTCAGACCAGGAATTGGCAAACTATGGCCTGTGGGCCAAAGCCAGCTTTTTTTTGTATGGCCAGTGGTTTTTACATTTTCTGAAGATTACATTTAGAAATGTTTTAACAAAATCCATCATTATAACCATTTTGAAGTGTCCAGTGGTTTTAAATATACTCAAAATATTGTGCATCTGCCGCCCATACCTGAACATTTTTGTCACCCCCAAAAGGTACTATACCTCCCACTTTTCCCCTGGCAGCCACCAGTCCGTTGTCTGTCTCTATAGGGTTGCCTATTCTGGACATTTCGTGTTAAGTGGGATCATATATTATAGAACCTTTTTCATTTTTATTTCTTAAGATTTTAGTTATTTATTTTTAGAGAGAGGGGAAGGGGGGAGAAAGAGAGGGAGAGAATCATGGGCTGGTTGCCTCTTGCATGCAACCCAGGCACGTGCCCCGACCTGGAATCAAACTGGTGACCTTTCGGTTTCCAGGCTGATGCTCAATCCACTGAGCCACACCAGCCAGGGCCTGTATAACCTTTTGTGTCTGGCTTCCTTCACTCAGCATGCTGTCTTCAAGGTTCATCAGTGTTATATTAGAGTGTCCGTGAATCAGAGCTTCATTCCTGGTTATGGCTGGATGACACGTCCCCGGATGGATGGACCACATTTAGTTCATCCATTCCTCAGCTGATGGACACTTTGGTTGTCTCCATCTATTGGTGATTTTGACTAGTGAGTGCCACTTTGAAATGAGTGTTCGAGGATTTGTTTGAACACCTGTTTTCAGCTCTTTTGGGGTGATACCTGGGAGCAGAATTGCTGGGTCACATGGGAACTGTGTTTAACTAAAGAAATGCCAGACTGTTTGCCGTCACCGCTGCTCCGTTCAGTGGGGCCCTGGTCTCTGGGGCTGGTTCTCTGCCTTGTCACAGTGAGTCGCCCCAGGGATTGGAAGGGGCATGTGGTGCTTGAAAATGCCCCCTCAGAAGTGGCAGGGAGCTTCCGGTGAGCACACAGCCTCCTCTGAAGCAAACCCTGGCCCCGCTCCTTCTGTCTTCCACTGCAAAGTGATCAGCAGGAGCACCCCAGAAGGAATTCCACTGCCCAGAGACGAGACGTGTAGAACTGTGCCTGCTCTGAGTCTGTTGTGGCTCTGATTTCCTCGGCTCCCTCTTCCTGGAGTCACCTCTGTACCCACTGCCATGGGCTGCATTGTGTCCTATCCCCCCACCCCAAATCCTTAACTTGCAAGCCCCCAACGCTCAGTGCGTTAGAATGTGACTGTATTTGGAGATAGGGTTTTGCAGAGGTACGTGAGGTAAATTAGGCCTTGTGGTGATTGCTAATCCAATCTGACTGGTGTCCTGAGGAAATCTGGGCACACAGAGAGACCCAGGGATGTGCACACACAGGGACAGCCATGAGAGGACACCACGAGAAGGCGGCCATCTACAAGCCAAGGGGCCTAAGGAGAAACCGACCTCCAGAACTTCCAGCCTCCGTACTGTGAGGAAATAAGTTTCTGTTGTTGAAGCCACCCAGTCTGTGGTATTTTGTTACAGCAACCTAAGCAGATGAGCACGCCCACTCAGACGATGGCCAGTGTGCCTAGCAGTCCCCATCCTGCCAGAGCCCTTCAGGCGGTGGTGGGTGCAGTTGGGGTGCTGGGCGCCTGGGCAGTGGACACGGTAGACTCAGTTTGTTCCTTCACTGTCCATCTGATCATTCCCCGGCAGTGGGGGAAGCAAGCTGCTTTGTCCCAAGCTCTGTTCCAGGTGCTGCGGATACAGCCCTGAACAAAGGAGAATCTCTGTCCCCATGGTGTTTGCCATCTGGTCAGGGTGGACAGACAGCAAAATAGGTACAGCGTGTTATAATGCATGCGGAAGAAGAACAGCAAGAGAGAGGCTCAGAGTGCTGGGAGACAGGGTCATTTTAGTTTGGCACGGGATGCTTCCGGAAAACTGCTTGAGAAACAGCCCCTGCTTGCTGGAGATCTGCAGGATGCCCAGGGTCACTCCCGATGGCCCAGCTGCTATCAGAGGCAGGTGGAGGCTGTCCTCAGAACCATGTGCAAAATTCCAGTTTAGAAACACATACCACCTTTGGAGGTTGGGGGGCAGGGGACATGTCCCACCAAGAATTAGGATTCTGAGTGCAGAGGAGAGAGGTGTGTATCTGTTTTCATCTGGATTGATGGGAAAGCACACAAATGAAGGGCATGCTCGATAACTGGGCAAGGCCTCTCTTCTCTCCAGGGACCTGCCCGAGGCTTGGCACCAAAAGTCCCGCAGTCCGGGCAGCCTGGGCAGGGAGCCTCCCTCACCCGCAAGGTCCTGGTGAGAGCAGGTGCTTCTGCGGTAGAAAACAGTCTTGCTGAGATGGGCTGGCAAAAAGTGTGGGGAGTCTTCTTTTACAAAGAAGCCAAAACTCCACTCCAAAAAGTATTAAACAGTCTACATTTTGTATATTTCTCGCAGATGCTAATTTTTCAAATTGCAGAGTGTTTCTCACCCCTTTGTGCGCTCTGAACCAGTTGGGAAGGATCAGGTGGAGGCGAGCGTGTGAGACTTGCCCAGGAGGGGCGGGGTCTGCCTGTTCTGTGGGTCCCCATCTGCATCCCTCCCTCCAGACCCCCAGAAGTAACCTTTTTCTGCATCTAATTAAAACACTTGGCTCTACGTTAGGTTTTACCTGTTACTGTACAGATAGTGGCTTGGTCTGGCATTGGTCACCGCCTGTTCCTGGTGTCCGGCTGACGGTACCTCACTGTTGTGTTGTCAGGAGAACTCGCACAACCACAGCGACTGCACTGAGAGTTTCAAACAACAGCTGCTGTACAAGGAGGACAAGCCCCAGGTGCCCTTGGAGTCGGACTCTGTGGAGTTCAACAACGCCATCAGCTACGTGAACAAGATTAAGACCCGCTTTCTGGACCACCCTGAGATCTACCGGTCATTCCTGGAGATACTGCATACATACCAGGTAGGAGGGCTCTGGGCACGCTTCTCTGTGGCTGCTCCTGACATCATCCCATGTCAGGTGCGTTAGAAGCATTTTCTTGTCTGAACTAGGGAATTCTGTACAAATCTGATTTTTTTTTTGCATTATTTTTTTCCTGTGGTAAAATATAGATAATATAAAACTTAGCATTTTAACCATTTTAAGTGTCCAGTTCAGTGGCAGTAAGTACATTCACACTGTTGTGCAGCTGTCACCGCCAGCCGTCTCCAGAATGCTTTTCATCTTCAGTAAAACTGAAACTCTGTCCCTGTTAGACACTAACACCCCACCCCCTCCCCTAGCCCCTGGCACCCACCGTTCTACTTCCTGTCTCCGTGAATTTTTTGACTCTTCTAAGGACCTCACGTAAGTGGGATCCTGCAGTATTTGTCCTTTTTTTTGTGACTGGCTTATTTAACTCAGCACCTGTGGTAGCAGGTGTCAGAATTTTCTTTTTAAGGCTAACTAATGTTCCATTGGTGGGTGGACCACATTTTGTCTATCCAGTCATCTGCAAGGGACTTTTTGGCTGCTGTGAGCATGGGTGTATGAATACCTGTTGGAGTTCTGTTTAGTTTTTGCTTTAATTTACTCCTTGAGGCAGCTGTGCACCCAAGGAAATGTATATCAGAGGGATTTAAAAAGAACCTGAGGGGATACCCTTTTTATTAAAAGATGACTTTGTTGCTGTTTAGACCACACAGCTTCCTTTGTTCCTGCTGATTATAGCTGGGCCCTGTGCAGGTGCTGGAGCGACAGAGGTGATGGATGCTGCTGCTGCCCAGGGGCTCAGTCTAGAGGTGGGAGAGACTTAGAGACACTTGCGGTAGGAACGGAGGGAACCGCAGAGAAGTGAGTCAGGTCAGCAGTGGCCCGCTGTGCAGGGGCCAGATAGAAGGTGTTCCGGTTGGATCTTGACAAACGGGTCAGTACCATCAGGTGCACAAGCACAGGTGAAGGGTGGGCTCTTGGTGTTGGGGACAGCCTGTGCAAAGGCCCAGGGATCAGAAGGGGACGTGACAGGAAGTGCAGGCGGGCCAGTGCTGAGGGACCTCTCTGTCATACAAGGAGTTTGGACATCATCCTCTTCCAGATATAGAGTTTCCCTTTATTTTTCTAAGCAGCAGAACCTGACTTTTAGAAATGACATCTTCTGCACGACCTTGATAAGTGAAGCACAGAAGTGGGATTCCCTTTAGCCAAAAGTGTAGGGTCAAATTGATGAGGTTTGCTTCCTGTAAACCCAGCGGAGCTGTTGCGACACAAGGGACTTTTGCCATCAGCAGTGCTGGCGGTGTGTGTGGCCCCATCGGGCTCACGTCCAGACTGTACGCAGTGCATGTGCCATAGTAAGGGCTGGCTTCTCGCAGGTGAGCGATTGCAGTGGCAGCTGTGAACATTCGATGGGGCCAGGGGGTGGGGGGCGGCGATGTTTGGGACCATAGGAGCTTGTGGATCCTTCATAGACTCCACGGGGTCATTACAGCTTAGGGGCTGAGAGGATCATTGGAGAGAAGGCTGGGAAGTGTCTGTTCTGTTGGTGGCAATGAGGAGGCAAAGAAGTTAGACATTTATCCATGGTCATTATCCAAAGTCATGTGGGTGGGCCACAGACTCCCTCAGAAGACTTACTGGGGACGGTACAGCTCGGCGTCCCCCAACCAGAGCCACTGGGAGCTGGTTGGAAATGCAGGTGCCTGGGCTTCCCTGGAGTTGTGATTCCTCATCTCTTGCCCAGCATCTGCATTTCAGACAAGCACCCTAATGGCCTGGACCTCAGGCTGTCTGTTTCTTCAAGAGTAGCTAAAAGTGAATTTTTGTGTGAATTAGTCCAACTTGAGAACATTGGCTTAGGTTTTTTAAAAGACATTGTCAGGCCAAAAGCCAGACGCTCTGGGTAAATCTAGCCACACGTTACAGGATTTCGATCTCAGCTGGGCTTTGGCTCAGACCTTAGCTCTGCCCCCTGCGCCCTCAGGGCCCTTCCCCTCACCCTACCAGGCCTTGGGTCCTCATCTGCCAAACGGCCGTAACCCTGGTGGTACTGACCCCTGTGTTAACTGCGGCTAACTAAGGTCATCACCCACACAGCGCCTGCCTTGGGTCACCTGTGGGGAGCTGGTCTCCATTATCCAACCTCGTAAATGTGTCCCATGTGTACTTGGATGAGCACAGCCAGTTCTGCCTTGATGTGACACAGGAGATTCCTAACAGTGACCTTGCTCTGAAAATTTGCGCCAGCCATGGGGCTTATGGGAAAACAGTCAGAGCGCACCACTGGGAAACTGTCAGTGAAACATTAAAAAAAGGGATCTACTAAAAATGGTAGTGCCATTGAACACATTAAATGGCTAAGAATGACATGAATACTACAGCACTTCTGGCACTTAGCATTGGAAAGACCTGAGGGTTCACCTGTGGGTGTGGCAGCCTGTGGGTCACTGGGAGGTGCTGGGAGGAGGTTTCCTGAAAGGGGTGTTGTAACTTCCTGTGGATGGTGGGTTGCTCCTAACAGATGTTGGGGGTGGGTATATTCCCCCACTACTCTGTCAGCTCTGCAATTTTTCTGCCCTCACCCACATAAGCAGTCGCAGACCCTGCACAGCACTCCATGATTCCTTAGTATCAAGCTCAAACAAACACGTGTTCAAAACAAGCATCAGAACAGAACTGACCGACTCCACGGGAACATCCCCAGAAAGTGTGTCCCTGTGCCAGGTGGCACCAGTCTCCCTTTCCACTTCATGGTTCCCGTGCCCTCATCAGAAAGCGGGTCCTCTCCATCTTCGTCGATCTGATGAGCAGAGTCACGCTGTTTGATCGTTGTTTCGTGTGTAGAGAGGTGGCACACACTCGGAACACACTCTTTGCCCGCTTCTTCTTTGGATTTCAGGTGTCCCAGTGACTTTGCTGGGGGGTTGAGGGAGGTAGTTATTTTCCCTTCCTAAATACGTGCTGCAGGTGCAGGATTGAAAACCAGCCTCCCTCGGGGTACAGCAGACTGGGAGGAGGGAGACCCTTGGCTCATTCTCCTTTGTAGCCCTGGAGTAGGTGTGCAGAGTAAGAAAGTCCTGCACCGTGGGAGGGCCCCAGCCCGCTGACGCCTTGGCTTGGTCACATTTCCAGGTGTAAAGTTTACAGAGACTTATTTCTAATGCACATCTTGAGTTCTGCTGTGCTTCCTGCCTTCCAGACCCAGGTCCCCTCTGGTCTTCATCTTGTTGCTTTGAGCACTGGGTCAGGCCATCCCCTTTTGTCATCCCTCAGGTCTTAGTGACTGTGGGTGAACCATTTCATTGTCCTGGAAGTGCCGTCCCTTCCTCTTTACCCTCCTCCATTTGAAGCCCAGCGCCAGCGCCACACCCCCTTGCCTGGCAGTATGTGCTTCCTTGCCCTTGGAAGGGCTGGGACCACTGCCCACATCTCCTCACACTCCTAGTACGGACCCCATCCAAGGCCAGGGCGCACAGGCTGTGCTGTGGAATGAGGTCCAGACAAGGGAGCCTGGCACAGGGCACCCCAAGGTGGCAGGCTGGGCCCCTCTCTCCCAGTAGCCGTCCTTCTGTCTCTTCCACAGTGAGATGCTTGAATGTCACGGCCTAGGTACCTGGTTCCATGGCTAACAGCTGGTTTCCCCTTTCCTCATCATTGGCAGAAGGAGCAGCTGAGCACGAAGGGCCGGCCCTTCCGAGGCATGTCTGAAGAGGAGGTGTTCACCGAGGTGGCAAACCTCTTTCGGGGCCAGGAGGACCTGCTCTCAGAGTTTGGGCAGTTCCTGCCTGAAGCCAAGCGGTCCCTGGTAAGTAAGAGCACCCACCCAGCCTGGGTGCAACCCTCTCATCCAGAACCCCGTGCCTCACTGCAGCCCCAGAGCCAGGCCAAGCTTGTGCGACCCCCAGGACATGCTGGGTTTCCCCAGGAGCCGCACAGGGTAT
Organism: Macrotus californicus; assembly: GCA_007922815.1. NCBI lineage: Eukaryota > Metazoa > Chordata > Mammalia > Chiroptera > Phyllostomidae > Macrotus > Macrotus californicus. Next base: position 231,394 of record VMDR010000307.1, read on the forward strand.
AGACACCCAGGGGGCCCCAGTGCAGGCTCTACCTCCACATCAAGCTGGAGCAGATCCTGAAGAGGGCTTCTCAGTATGGACAATGCCAGGTGACGAGGGCTGGTTTGGGACGTGGAGACGAGAGGAGGGGACCTTGTATTCCTCCTGACCTACAGCCCAGGACTACAGACCCACCTGCCTTGTAACCAGGGCCCAGTGGGCAGGTGCAGGTAGGGGTGGGCTGAGTCTTGGCAGTGACTGAAGGGCAGAGCGCAGAGGAGGGACCTGGCACAGGGACTGTGAGGGTGCAGACTGTACTGACAGTCTTTCTCCCCCTGTTGCAGCCTGAGGTTTGCTGGGCTACACTTTCCATTCCCTCTTTTTCTTTTCTTTTCCATGAACATGAGGCTTTTCTTTTTTAATTGAAGTAAAATTTTATTTTATTTTACTTTTAAAGATTTTATTTATTTTAGACGGGAAAGGAGGGAAAAAAGAGAGAGAAATATCATTGTGTGGTTGCCTCTCATGTGCCCCCTCCTGGCAACCTGGCCCACAACCCAGGTGTGTGCCCTGACTGGGAATAGAATGGGCAACCCTTTGCTTCACAGTGGATTGGCTGGCACTCAATCCACTGAGCCACACCAGCCAGGGCAGAATTTTAAAGCATACAATGTAGTGGCATTGAATGCATTTACATGTTATGCAAGCACTGCCTCTGTTGAGTTCTGGAACATTTCCACTGCTCTCAAAGGAGACCCCATCCCCACTGCAGTCACTCCCCATGCCCCTCCCCCAGCCCTTGGCAATCCCCAGTCTGCTTTCTGTCTATGGATTTGCCTGTTCTGCACATTCCATATAAATGGAATTTTACAACATGTGGCCTTTTATGTCTGGCTTTTCTCCCTGAGCATATTTTCAAGGTCCATCCATGCTACACCATGTGCCGGTGTGTCACTCCTTTTCACGGCTGAGTGATAGTCCATTGTGTGGACCGACTACATTCTGTTTCTGCGTCACTGCACATTTCCACTTTTTGGCCGTTGTGAGTACTGCCGATGTGCACGTGTGCACAAGGATTTGTTTGAGTCCTTGTTTTCAGTTCCTTGGGGTCTGTACCTGAGAGTGGAATTACTGAGTCATACTGTCACTCTGTGTTTGAGTTTTTGAGGAGCTGCCAAACTGTTTTCCAAAGCAGCTGCACTGTTTTGTGCCCTCACTAGCAGTTTCTCCCCGTCACTGACACATGTTTTGCTCTCTTTTTAAAAAGTTATCTTTCGTGGTTGATGTGAAGTGGTATCTCATTGTGGTTTTGATTCATATTTCCCTGATGGCTAATGACACTGGACATTTTTTCATGTAATTATTGGCCATTTGTATACCTTCTTTGGGGAAATGTGCATTCAAGTCCTTTGCCCATATTTTAGTTTGTCTCTTGGTTGTTGAATCATAAGAGTTCTTTATACATTCTGAACACTAGACCCTTATTAATATTTTCCTTCATTCTGCTGCTTGTCTTTTCCCTTTCTGATCAGTGTCCTTTGATGCACATTAGTTTAAATTTTGATCAAGTCCAATTACCTATTTTTTCTTTTGTTGCTCATGCTTTCTTTTAGTGTCAAGTCTAAGAATCCATTGCCAAATCCTTTAAAGTCAAGGAGGTTTCTCCCTGTGTTTTCTAGTAGTTGTATAGTTCTAGCTATTATGTTCAGGTTAGTGATCCCTTTTGCGTGAGTATTGGCGCATGGTGTGCGGTAAGGGTCCCACCTCATTCTTGCGCACGTGAAGATCCAGTCACCCCGGCACCATTTGTAGACGAAGCTCTTTTCTTCCCATTATGGTCTCGGAGCCCTTGTTGAAAACCAGTTAGTTGGCCATGGTTGTATGAGCTTATTTCTGGACTCTCCATTTCTAATCCGTTAATGTCCATGCCTTCCCTTAGGCCAGCACCGCACGGTCCTGGTTACTGTAGCTTTGTAGTGAGTTCGAAAGCCAGAAGTGTGAGGCCTCCAACTTCGTTCTTTTCCAAGATTGTTTTGGCTCTTCAGGGGCCCTTGCAATTCCATATGAGTTTAAAGGTCGGTTTTTCCTGGTGCTCTTGGGAAGTCACCATTTCTGTTGGTGGGAGTTGCACTGAATCTTTCGGCTGTGCAAGGAGTGTTGTCATCCTAACAATATTGAGCCTTCCAGCCCATGACCTGCAGCGCTTTCCGTCGGTTTAAATTGTCGTCAGTTCCTTTCCGCAGTGTGTTTCGGGGTTCAGGGTACTGTCTCGCACCGCCGTGGTCAAATTTTTTTTTGATACTATTGGAAATGGAATTGTTTTCTTTTTCTTTCTTTAAAGATTTTATTTCTTTTTAGAGAGAGGAAAGGAGGGAGAGAGAGAGGGAGAGAAACATCAATGTGTGGTCGCCTCTCATGTGCCCCCTACTGGGGACCTGGCCTGCAACCCAGCCTGTGCCCTGACGGAATCAAACCAGCGACCCTTTATTCGCAGGCTGGTGCTCGGAATTGTTTTCTCAATTGCGTTTTTTTATCTTTCATTGCTAGCGTATAGAAAGACCACTTCTGTGTGCCTTCTGTGTGTTGATTTTGTAACCTGCAGTTTTGCTGAATTTGTTGATTAGTTTTGGTTTTGTGCATTTGCTAGAATTTTCTATATATCAGAACTACACCACCTGCTAATACAGTTTTCCTTCCTCCTTTCCAGTTTTGATTCCTTTTATTTCCTCTTTTGGTCTCATTGCCCTGGTGGAGTCCCTAGTACTGTGGTGGAAGCAAGCATCCTTGTCTTGTCCTGATCTTAGGGGGAAAGATTGAAGCCTTTCACCACTGAGTGTGCTGTGAGCTGTGGGTTTTTCATAAATGACCTTTACCAGACTGAGGAAGCTCCCTTTTCTTCCTAGTTTGTTGACTTCTGTTTCCTCTTTTCATTCTTCTTCCTCTCTGCCCTCGATGACAACTTGGAGTGTGAGCTCATGAAAAGTCGCCCCCTTCACGTCATCACCCCCTCTCCTGGTTACATTTTCTGAATGCAGATGCTGTGGAAGCAGAGCAAGGGGGCAGTGGCATCGAAGGGAGATCGGGGCAACCGGAGTCTGGGTTTAGATGCCATGAACATTCTTGGTCCAATAAGGTGGGCTGGGGCTTGTCCCTTACCCCTCACACACTCCCTCTGCCCTGTGTCACTGTCTCCAGGACCCTTAGCAGGGATGCCACCAGGAAACACTTCCTGACTCCAAGTCAGAGAAGCCCTGTGCTTATCAGTAGAGCTGACATGAAGTGCTAGAGCTGGAGCCCTGGGCGTCCTCGGGGGCTAAGGGACTGGGCAGAACCCTGTGCGCACGCAGCCTAGGCCATGGCACTCTGCCTCCTCGGGTGCTGTACGTGGGCTTGAACCAGCTGCATCACCTCCTGGGCCTCCTTTCCTTCTCTTCCATGAAATTAACTGGCCCTCCTGCTCAGGTGGGGACCCAGCAGGCTGCTGTTCTCCAAGTGCCCCCGCAGGACGCCGCTGCACGTGCTCAGTCTTCCTCTTTTCCTCGGCAAAAGTCTCACCGCCTCCTTTCTGCATCCCTGGGAGCTTGAGCTGCACTCTGTCACACTCTGTGACACCGCGTAACGCCTCCTCGGGTGCTTGGTGGATTTCCGTTGGGTCTCACCCTCTTAGATCTGGGTCTTGCATCTCAGCTCTGACCTTGGCCTTGGCAGCTCTTCCCTTGAACTTGCCCTCACAGAGAGAAGGGTGCACAGCAATACCCAGGGCTGGCCTTCCCAGAGCCTTCGCCGTCAGCGCTGATTCATGGGAAAAAGGCCTGGCTGGGTTTTTGCCTGCTTTCGCTACTCTGGCAGAACTTAAGGGGCGAGGGGTGTGCCCTCACTCCACACCCCAGGGAGGTTCTGGAAAGCAGCCTGCCTTGACTAGACACGGTGGGCGCAGTGCCTGGAGCAAGGACTCATGATTGCACACCCAGTCCTTATCTCACCTTGACACTTTCTTGCCGTGGGAGCCTGGCAGGTCACCTCCACAAGCCTCAGCTTCATCTAGACGGAGGCAGTGGGGACCTCCCTCCCCAGGCCTGTCGGAAGATTCTTTAGGGAAATGCCTAGTCAGGGTGAGCCGAGGGCCCTGCCTTCGCTGAGCTGTGCTGCAGAACCACCCAGGGGTTGGTGTAGCAGATGGAGAGCCCTGTCCGTTGCAGTTGTGGGGGTGTCGCGCAACAGACACTAGGTGGCTGTTGGAACTCTCAGTCCGCACTGCTTGTTCCAGCTGTGAGCGGTTTTTTGGCAAGGGCCGTCTTAGTTCATGAAACTTCATCTTGGTGGTGATTCTTCAAGCCCTGGGTGGGTGGCCAGTGAGTAGAACCTCTTGTCTATGGTCGCAGTGACCCCTGGTGGTATGACTGGGATTTTACAAAATTGGACACGGACAAGCCTGCCCTAAAGAAAAGAAAATAAGTAAGCATTTCGCTCAGAAAACTTTCTGTCCACAGTTCTTTAAGTGGCATTCATTAGCGGTTCGGCACAGTTTTTAGTGCATGTTTGGGTGATTAGAGATGCCTTCTACATTTAGAGAGATTGAATCAGGTTTTAAATTATTAAAACACCCATGTACAATCTGTTACATAAAGGGATTTTTACATTCATAGTCCTTTATATTAATTTTTGGATTTCTATTAAAACTTCAGGAAAAAGAAACCAAAGATGAAATTTGATATTGTCCTAATTAAACTCGACTGTTTGGCCTAGATCGGAGTTGGCAGATGTTTTCCTATGAAGGGCCAGATAGTAAGTATCTTAGACTTTGCAGGCCAGGCAGCTTCTGTCGCAAAGCAACTTTATTTACAAGAGCAGGCCGAGCATGGTGTATACGCCAGCCCCCAGCCACACGGGCTTTGGGGTCCATCTAGCTCGAGCGTTCACAAATTGGAACCATTAACGACCGTTGTTAACTAATACCGCCCTTCACTAATTCAGCCAGGCAAGCCTGGCAGGGTGAGCAGTGGGGGCACCCCCCGCACCCCACTCAGTACGTGTCACAGTGTCACCCACCCACCTCCTTTAGGAACTGGTGTTCGCATCTATTTTCACATCCAAAAAAGATGAGAGAGAATTTTCCACTAAGGTTCTTGGGGTAACTGAATCTTCAGATAACTACTTCCAAAGAAGTTCATTCCCTGAGGGACAAGTTTAGCCTGCAGTTAACGATAGGGTTTCATTGTTGCCATTATAACTATTATAAAATGGCACGTGCTACTTTATAGAAGTAGCGTATATAGAGTGATAGAAACAGGGAAAAACAAGGATCTGTAAGAGTATCGGTATGAAGAGTAAATTTCCCTTCTTCTCAGTTTCCCAGTCACCGTCCTCAGAATTAAGCACCCACAGTGTCTTCTATGTGTCCTAGAAGTTCCCACTGCATGTGCAAATAAAGGTGTATCCTTTTCTAAAAAACGGCATCCTGCTTGTTTGTGTTTTGGCTTTTTCTTCTGTTGCACGTAACTGTGCATCAGTGCCCCCGTCCCTGGCACAACGCACAGGCACAGAGCTCTCTCAGCCAAGGGATGCTTCTGTGCTGTTTGCATGCAGCATGGCTTGCTTGCCCAGCCCCTGCTTTGGGCCCCTGGTGCGTCCTTTTTGTGGTGTCTCTACGTCCAGGTCCCACTGTATGCGTGGGGGGGGGGGTGGAGCAGGCAGCAGGCAACGTGGCAGAGTGATTTCGGTGTGCCCTCTCAGCCCTGCCCATGTCCTGCAGAGAGGCTGAAGCCTGTTCACTTTTCCCCACCCACTCCACCTTGTGGCACGTTCACATGGAGGCAAATACTGGCTAGATTCTTCCAGAACTGTTTTTTGGTGAATATTGCTGACACCCTATAGGTATCCCCCCGGGGATAAGCATCCACATAACCTGTTAATTGATGACTGGCGTGGCCTGAGAGGGCCGGCGAGGAGCCCCCGCTGAGTGATGACACTGCTCATCCTAGAAAAGAACACAGACTTGGCTGAAGGCACCCCCTGCCCCCAAGTGACCTGGCGGCTGTCGACTGCTTCCTCTGGCTGCTGGGGCTTTGTGCATGCCAGTCCCCTTGCCTGAAAGGCTTTCTCTGTCTCTGCTGCCCTTGAACACCAGCCCCTCGTTATCAGCGGTTCGTGGGTGAGCCCCACACACCAAGGCCCCACTCCAGTGTTGCACCTGAGGCCTCCTTCACCTGTCAGGACCCACCCTCCAGTGTCGCCTTCCGTGAGCCTTCTCCCAGCCTCCTGCTGTTCGTTACGCTGTCGTGGCCCGTGCACTCGAGTCTGCCCCTCAGTAGACATGAGTGTCTGGAGAGGTGGGGTGACCTCGCATGTGGACAGAGCCCCTGGCCCGTGACAGGCGGTGCTCTCTGGGGCTGGGGGCTGGGGGCTGAGGGTGAGCTGCAGGCCATTCTGTGCACTCAGACAAATGGAGAACCAGCACTGATGGGCCCAGCTGTGTCTCTCCAGTGCTGAGCACCTCCTGTGTTTGTGTCCTCAGTTCACGGGAAATGGGCCCTGCGAAATGAACAGTGTCCAGAAGAGTGAGCACGAGAAGAACCTGGAACACAGCAAGAAGCGCTCCCGGCCCTCACTCCTCCGTCCTGTGTCGGCTCCAGCGAAGGTAACTGTCAGCCATGAGTGTAGGTGTCCAAGTGTGTGGCCACCCAGAAGCTGGGCCTGATCTGTAGGTGGCCTGGGGAGCAGCACTCGCAGGCCCCGAGCAGCGGGGCTGGGGCAGGGGGCTGAGCCTGGACCCTGGTCTGGCCTGAAATGCACCGGCTGTGGAACCTTGGGAAGTCAGCTCACCTCCAAGGTGGCTGCTCACCTGTGTCCCTCTCACAAGATGGTTGTGAGGAGTGTTACCTTCTCCTCGAGAAACCGAAGTGATACTCTGTCTGCTTGTTTCTTTCATGGGCAGGGCCCCATGTACAGGTGGGTCACTGCACCAGGTGCCCCGCTGAGGAAGGAGAGGGCCTGAGTTCTAGCTCCTGTTGCATTCATCACCTGTGGTGGTGACTTTCCAGTTCCACTGTTCTTTGTGCCTTTCCCAGTGACTTTGTGCTGTAAAGAAGGGCGTTTTTTTCAGCCACATTGAATCAGTTACCTGTGTTGGCATGGCTCCAGGTGGTGCACAGACTGCCCCGGAATTGACCAGTGGGGCCCTTTTGGGTCGGCTCCTGTGTCCTCCTGACATGTCGCCATCATTCTTCAGGCGCTTGGGAGATGGTTTTGTAGGCTCCGGAGTGCAGCCAAGTTCAGGTCCTAGTCCAGTTTAGAGACAAATGTCTCCATGGAGATTTAAAACCCAGGCTTCTCCAGTATTCCACCAGCATAGTGCAGTCCTCTCTCTCTCCCTTTCCTGCTCCCTTGCCATCACTGTCATGGCCCACAGGACAAAACAGGCAGGGGAGAGGTTTCTGATACTGTGTCCAGGGGCACAGCTCCCTGCCATTCCAGCTTTATGATGATCCCACCTATTACCAAAGCCCTAAATGGTCGAACTTAGATCCCAGATTGTGAGCAGGGCAGTCGTATGACCTTCACCCTTCACTGGGGCATGGAAGTGGAGGTGGGTGGTCTGCGACTTTCATCCACAGGGGTCCTGGGCTGACCTCACCCAGCACCCAATGACAGATTCTGTCGGAGGAACTCAGTGCTGGCAGAGTTGAGACTGACCAAGACGGACAGAGGGGCCACCCATGGGACGCATAGAGCCCTGACAACATGAATTTCTTTCCGCAGAAGAAAATGAAGCTGCGTGGTACCAAAGACCTGTCCATCGCTGCCGTGGGGAAGTATGGGACGCTGCAGGAGTTCTCCTTCTTCGACAAGGTGACCGGTGGGGCTCACACGTGTGGAGTGAGAGCTCCTGGGAAGGGAGCAGGTGGGGAGGGGGCCTCTTGGGTGGGTCTGGGAGGCAGGGCTAGCACCAGCTTTCCCTGTGGAAGGGACTGTGGGCCATCATTGAACAGATGGCAGGTGATGGGCAGGAGGTGGCAGAGCTCAGGGTCAGAACCAGGTTTGAGGACATATGTCTGCCGCTCCCTAGCTGTGTGACTTTTCTAAAGCAGGGATCTTGCTGGGGCTCCCGCCCAGAGCCAGCGAGATGTCCCGTGCTATCTGAACTGCGGACTGCTGCAAGGGGAACGTAGCCCTGCAGACCACTGCCAGTCACTTTTGGGCACACCTGTGTTGGTGACGTCGTGTGCCTAGTGGTGTCCAAACCAGGTGGGAGCCAGATTGGGCCTGGCCCGTAAGACCTCCTGACCTGTTCTTCCTGCAGGTGCGCAGGGTCCTGAAGAGCCAGGAGGTCTATGAGAACTTTCTCCGCTGCATTGCCCTCTTCAACCAGGAGCTCGTGTCTGGCTCCGAGCTCCTCCAGCTCGTCAGCCCATTTTTAGGGTGAGCAACACTGCCCCAGGCTCTCCACATGAGTCTTGTTGTTGTAAACTGTCCACCTTTCCTGGGCTGTTCTTTTGAAAAGTGGTAGGTGCTTTTATTAGTGTTGTCTTGAAGTCGCTGTTGTTGTGGCCAGACACTGTCGTTCCCCCTGTGCCAACATCTGCAGTCCGTGGCGGTGGGGTGGGTGGGTGGGTGTGTGTGTGTGCGCGCGCGCGCGCACGCAGCTCTATCACCTGAGGAGGGGCGTGTGTCCACTCCTACAGTCAGGATACTCCATGGCTCCAGAGCCACAGGCCTGTGTCTCTCCCACTCCCATCCCTGGCCCCACTCCCACCCCCGCCCCCCAAGCCTCAGGCAACCACTCATCTCTGCTCCATCTCTCACATTTACATGAGCAAAGTGCTATCTAAAGGGAATCATACTGTGTCTTCTGGGATCAGCTTTTTCCACCTGGCGTCAAACCCTGCAGATTTTCTTAATGTAGGCTTTTAAAATTCCAGCAGTCAGAAACTGCAGAAGAGCGAAAGGCTGCCTAGCGTCCCAGCTGCCTGAGGAGAAACCCTGTCCTGCCACAGAGTGTGGGCTGCTGTGTGTGGGCAGACTGCAGGCTGGGCAGCCGCTGGGAAGGTGGGCACGTTCTAGGAGGCCAGTGCACACACGTGGTTCATGCCCACGGAGCCCTGGGAGAAGGGGCCTGGCCAGGTCCCAGCACTGCCTCCCCTCCCCAGCCCTGTCATGTTGGGCACGTTTCTTAGCCAGTCTGACCGCAGTTTCAGGAAGCTCCATGTGGGCGTTGTGTGTAAGTCCCTTGAACTGCAATCGAGAATATGGGGAGTGTGTGTCACACACAACTGTGCATGTGATTTGTCCATCCCCAAAGGAAGCTCCAGGGGAGGAGACTGCCCAGCTCTGTCGTGGCAGGGTCACCGGGGCAGCTGTCACAGCAACTGCACACTTTGAGCGGGGTTCGATGTCCATTTAAACAGTATTCCAGGTGATGCCGGGTGGGTTGCATGAAAACCTTCCTGTCAACACGCGTGGCTGTTATGTTATGACTTGTGAGACTATGTCCATAGAGGGTGTTCCCAAGAGGGTCTCCCCCCGGGAGAGGAAGACTCTGGAGTAGAGCCTGCAGGTCGATCTGATCTGTCAGGGGCCAAGGGCTAAGACTACCCAACTCTGACATGGCGCAAAAGAAGCCACAAGCAGCGCATCAGGAGTGGCCGTCCCCGTGCCAGGAGAACTTTACTTACAGAGGCAGGCAAGGGCAGGCTGCTCAGCCCTGGCTGCTTCCGGCCAAGGAACGCTGCCGACCCAGCTTCCGCCAGTCTGGGTTTTCTTGTCCAGTGTGTTTCAGAGCCATCCTGCAAGTGGTGGGGCCCGGCTGGTGACAGAGTTTTGGGGGACAGATTCACTCCCAGGTGGGACTTTTTGCTCATCTGGTGCTAGGTTCTGCCTCTTGCGTCTCCTCCCTGGCCTTGTATTCTGACCGTCTATGACCACAGGTGTCTCTACAGAGCTATTCTGAAATCTCTAGATCACTTCCAGGAAGCCCCAGGGGTGCCGACTATTTGTCTTTATTTCTGAAGGAAGTTTCCAGAACTCTTTGCACAATTCAAGTCCTTCCTGGGGGTGAAAGAGCTGTCATTCGCCCCGCCCATGAGCGACAGATCTGGGGATGGAGTTAGCCGGGAAATCGACTACTCATCTTGCAAACGCATCGGATCCAGCTACCGGGCACTCCCCAAAACCTACCAGCAGCCCAAGTGCAGTGGGAGGACGGCCATCTGCAAAGAGGTAGCTCCCCAGGGCTCGCGTTGGCTCGTTTGAGGCATGCCCCCGCAGAACACCCACCACTCCCACGTGCCAGGTGAAAGGCAGTGTCAGTCCCCTGGGTGTTGGGTGATGGATGGTGCCAGGACGTGGCAAGTTCCTGAGCAGAGATGACAGTCTTGTGCCCTAGTGGCAGTTTTGGCAACCTGCTGCACCCGCAGCACCAGCGTGGCCTTCGCCGTTCTTCTCCATCGCTCTGACTTGGGTTTATTCCGGCTGTAAGCCTGCGCAGTCCTGGCCTTGGCAGTAGAACGCTCTGCAGACTGGAGTACAGACTGGCACTGTGCACCCAGAGCCTCAGAGTGCCTGCTGGGCTCCGGGGCGTAGCCAGGGGTCAGCAGAGAACAGCCTGTGGGCCGGACCCCAGGCCGGAGCTGGCCCACTGGTTGCGTTTGTCACTGACGTTGTATTGGCACACAGCCACACCCTTGGATGTCCTTGTTGCTTGTGGCTACTTTAGTAGGACCCAGACAGAGTTGAGTGGTCCTGGCAGACTTCACAAGCCCATAAAACCTGAAATATTTGTTATCCGGCTTTTTACAGAGAAAGTTTGCTGATCTCTGAGATAGTATGATTTGTTCGCCTTGATCAAAAATCATGTTTTCTCTTAAGACCACTTTAGAGTTAGTGTCACTTTGTATGTGAGGGAGCGCACTGTGAAATCAGAATGCTGTTACTTCTCTCTTGCGTTTCACATTGGATAACACAGTGACCAGGTCTGGCGTCAGGGCTTGTTGCCCTGGTAACAGCGTTTCCTCTGGTGCAGGTGCTGAATGACACGTGGGTCTCCTTCCCCTCCTGGTCAGAGGATTCCACCTTCGTCAGTTCCAAGAAGACGCCCTATGAGGAGCAGCTGCACCGCTGTGAGGACGAGCGTTTTGAGGTTCGTGTGCTGGTGCTCCAGGCCCTCCCAGTGGCCCTGGGTCCTGGCCCAGGTGGGAGTGGCTGTCCCCCTCCTCCACACCGCTGCCCTCTCTCCCCTGCTCATCTCTCTCTGTCCTGGGATGTATCCTGACCCTGCTTAACCCCTCAGCGTCCTCTCGAGTATCAGGCGCCAGTGCTTCCAACAAGGACAGCTCCGTACAAGTCTCTTTCCTGCCTTGCTTTCCTTCGGGCTGGCTAGGCAATGTGTTTGAATTAAATTACTTTATTTATTTTTAATTTAACTATTTGAATTAAAAATAAGTTAGCTTAATTTTTTTTAAGATTTTACGTACTCGTTTTTTTAAAGAGACAAGAAGGCAGGGATAAAGAGAGGGAGAGAAACCTCAACGTGAGAGAGATACATCGCACACCCCCGTTTGGGGACCTGGTCCACAGCCCAGGCATGTGCCCTGACAGAATCAAACCTTTCGGCTCGAAGGCCAGAGCTTAATCCACTGAGCCACACCAGCCAGGGCTTAAGTTAATTTTTGAAAATTAACTTAATTTTCTGGTGAGAGGGAGGCTGAGGTCATTGTAGAGTCACAGCGTAAGAAATTGCACAGCAGTCCAGGCTCCCTCTCCCCAGTGGTAACAACTTATAAATCCGTCATAATACCACAGCCAGGTCAGTGACACTGGCACACCTGCCCAGTTGGACTGTATTTGTATGTGCATGCCTGTGTTTGCATTGTGGCGTGTGTGTGTGCTTGTATTGTGCATACACGTGTTCAGCTCTGTGCCTTTTCCCCACCTTTGATCCACCACCATAGCCAAGGTACAGGATGGCTCCTTAACGCTAGCACCCCTCGTTCTGCCCTTTATCTGAACACCTCCCTCCCAGTGCTGACCCCTGCAACACTGACCTATCCTTTGTCTCTCTCACTGTGTTATAAATGGAGTTACACCGTATGCACCCTTCGGGGATTGGCTCCCCCTACACATGCCTGGAGAGTTGTCCAGGGGTTGAGTGCACACGGGCCCCTTCCCTTTTTTTGCCAGGCAAAACTTGCTCTTTATGCCCGTGAAGGGGTCAGCCAGCAGTGAGCACCCCATGACTCTCAGTCCCTCAGCACCAAGTCCTGCATTTGTGCCTCCCCTGGCTGGACCCCAGCCCTGTAATCAGCCACGCTTGCTCAGGGCCCTGCCTTCGAATGTCTGTCATCCCGAATGCTCTGTCTAAGCAGCCCTTCTCTAGGTCAGGCCCCCCAGGGACCCCTGATCCCTTCCCGCCTTCCTCTCCATAGTTAGATGTCGTCCTGGAGACCAACCTGGCCACAGTCAGGGTGCTGGAAAGCGTGCAGAAGAAGCTGTCCCGGATGGCACCAGAGGACCAGGACAGGTTCCGGCTGGACGACTGTCTAGGGGGCACGTCCGAGGTGATCCAGCGTCGCGCCATCCATCGCATCTATGGGGACAAGGCTCCTGAGATCATCGAGAGCCTCAAGAAAAACCCTGTCACTGCCGTCCCCGTCGTCCTCAAAAGGTTTCCTTGGCTTCTGGCCCCCTGGGAGCTCATTAGTGTTGTTGGTCACAGGCATCATCACAAGGTGGGGGTTAGGGGGGTCCCTGGAGCCTCAGGCTGGCTCACTGGGTTTTCCAGTCTTCTTCCTCTTCCTGGTCCCCTCTCGAGAGGAAAGCGTGCTTAACAGTCGAGTCCCTCAGCCACCCATGCATAATTAGATCTCACTATGAAGAGTGGGACCCATACCACAGCTTGCCTTTCATGTAGCAATATGTCTTAGTAGCTTTTCCATGACAGTGAACAGGTGTTGACTGTCTGCTCTCAGTTGGGTGCTGTGTTTGGCCCTGGGTGGTAGAGCTGAGCAAGGCCCACACCGTCCCTTCCCTCATGAAGTTGACAGCGGAGCCAAGAGCTGCACGGAATGTCGTCAGTGGCAGGAACCAGGATGGGGAGGAGGTTGGTCCCATGGCATCAATATTTGAGAAACCATAAAACCAGCCATGTTGGCCCTCCAGGGCCATGGCTCCCACCCTCCCCCCTTTAGTCAACTCAGGCCTGGAGCTGGGTGCCCCAAGTGTGCAGCGCAGTAGTTGGTCTGCGGGAGGAAGACGGGCTAGTCCTATGCAGGGGTGACTCAGGTGGGTGTCCCAGCATGTTCCCATGCTCTCCCTGTGCTGAGCCCCTCTGGCCCTCCAGGCTGAAGGCCAAGGAAGAGGAGTGGCGGGAGGCCCAGCAGGGATTCAACAAAATTTGGCGGGAGCAGTATGAGAAGGCATACCTCAAGTCCCTGGACCACCAGGCTGTGAACTTCAAGCAGAATGACACCAAGGCCCTTCGCTCCAAGAGCTTACTCAACGAGATTGAGAGCGTCTACGACGAGGTAAGGCCCTCTCCACTCCCGTCCCTGTGCCTCTGTCCCGGTGCTGGGGTGAGGTTGGAGGCATCGCCCTCACGGGGCAGTGTAGGGCTGTGGGTGGACGTTTCTGCAGCACACAGACTAGGGCTGGTCAGGGGAGGACTGTTGTCAGCTGGGCTGCTTCCCCCCCTGCCCTGTGGGCCTTGAGGGACCTTCCTTCAGTTGCCTGATACTAGCGGCTTTCCTTTCTCCACCACTAGTGTGTGCCAGGCAGTGTTAGAACCCCCAGAGGGAACATCGCATATAACCCTTGCTCACAGATCTTCTTATGAAAGAGTATTAGCCAAATTTTAGCAGCAAAGAAACAGGCATAAGAGGTGCCACTTGCCAAGGCCAGTCACAGGAGACCAGAGCTCTGGGCCCTGGGGCTCCGAGCCCCTCCAGCATCCAGCAGCTGCACCATGCCTTCTTGCCAGTTTTGGGGCATCTGGGCTCCTGGGCCCTGAACCACAGAACTGAGGCAGAGCTGGCCTCTTGGGCTCTGAGAATCTGGACCTTTGAAAAATGCATGCAGGGAGCGGCCTGGCAGGGAGATGGAGGCCACTAGGGTGGCTGTCAGGAAGGTTGGCCAGAGCTCCAGGGAGTGGCACAGGAGGGGTTGCTGCTCCCGGGCTGTGCCAAGGAGAAGGAGCGGCATCGAAGACTGAGCATTTGCATGGGCTGATTGTTTATTCCCCTTTATTCCTCACGTAAGCAGCAAGCAGTCATACCTCCTCTTACAGTACAGAAGTTGAAGGCGGGGGAGCCAGCTACTGGGGATGCCCTGTCCAGAGTGCATTCTTCTTCCATGTCACTGGGCCATGGCCCAGAGACCCTTCCCTCCCACCTCCTTCCCCTGGGACAGCCACACTCCTGCAGGGCCCATCCCTTGGCCCCTGGCTCTACCCTTCTTCCTATGTGATGTCCTTACATGAGACCTCAAAGCCTGAGACATGCCCCCATCCCTGGGGTCTGTGGCACATGATCAGATTGGGGGTGGTGGTATAGCCCAGCAGACCCGTTGCTCACACTGAGTTCCTGGGGTGCTCTCCTGGGGGCGGAGAGGGTAAGGGCATTTGGCTGGTAAGGGCAGAGCACAGTGTGGGAAGCCCCGCCCCTATGTCCTTCCAATCACTAGTTCTGTTGGAGGAGCAGACTGTCATCACCACCCCCTCACTGCCCTGCCCTCCGCCCCCTCCCCCAGAAGGTCCCACCTACCAGGATGGTGCCCACAGTTGCTTTTCCCAAGAGCCCAGGAGCCCCCCAGCACACTCAGACAGTCTGGAAGAAGCCATTGTCTTAAGGTTTTCTGGGAGAATGATCGGCTAAAGACCGAGGGGAGGGGTGAACCCAGGGCATGGTTCTCCAGGTAGAAAGAGCAGACAGCTCACACAGAGGTCCTGCGCACGGCAGGGCAGCTCAGCCCAGCCCCCCAAGCATCAGAGGACGGGCACTGACTGTGTTTTGAGGCGGGGAGGCTGCAGGCGCATGCCAGGGACTGCAGTCCTCTGCTGAGCAGTGCGGGAGGGGTGATGGAGTTGGCTTTGCTCCTGTTAGCCAGATTGCTCAGGTTTTAGTGAGGAGAGTGTTTGGAGTTGGCAGGTGAATGGGAACAGGCAGGTGGGGGAGGCTTGTACAAGGTAATAGGAGGACTGTGGAGGGGCTGGTGGTGGCTGGAAGAGGGGAAGGAAGCAGGGTATGGGCGAGGTGTGAAGGGCTAAGGAAGGAGAGGGTTAACATGTAAGCAGTCTTGGGTCTTCAAGGTCTAGCTGGGTATCCATGAGTGAATGTGGTGGGCAGAGAGGCCCAGGGGGGCACCCTAAGCCTTCCTCACTTCCCTGGAGAGCTTGGCCTGGGCAGCTTGGGTCGGTTGGGATTTGGTGACCAAGGCCCTGATCTCCTCATGTCCCAGGCCTGTAGGCACTGCTGCAGGCATTAGTGGTGGCAGGGACAGGGGGTGACCCTGTTCTGGTCCTGGTGCTGGGTGATGAGACACCATTAGAGCCCCTCAGCCCTGGATCCCCATCTTGGGTTCTTCCAGTGGGTTGCTTCCTGCCTGACACCCCCCTGTCCCCAGCACCAGGAGCAGCACTCAGAGGGCCGCAGCGCCCCCTCCAGCGAGCCACACCTTATCTTCGTCTATGAGGACAGGCAGATCCTGGAGGACGCGGCCGCACTCATCAGCTACTACGTGAAGCGGCAGCCAGCCATCCAGAAGGAGGACCAGGGCACCATCCACCAGCTGGTGCACCAGTTTGTGCCCAGCCTCTTCTTCTCCCAGCAGCTGGACCTAGGGGCGTCTGAGGACTCTGCTGACGAGGGCCGGGGGAGCCCCCATGGGCAGAGTGTGGACCCTGGCGACCGGAAGAAGCCGGTGCCTGGGCCGCAAAGCAGCCCCTCAGAGGAGAAGGGGGCCTCCAGCGAGGGTTCTGCCCCTGAGCAGCCGCCACCGCCACCGCCACCACCACCGCCGCCGCCTCCGCCACCACCACCACACAAGCCCATGGATGATGTCTACAGCCTCTTCTTCGCCAACAACAACTGGTACTTCTTCCTGCGTCTGCATCAGACTCTGTGCTCCCGGCTCCTGAAGATCTACCGCCAGGCTCAGAAGCAGCTCCTGGAGTATCGGACCGAGAAGGAGAGGGAGAAGCTGCTCTGTGAGGGGCGCCGGGAGAAGGGCAGTGACCCCGCCATGGAGCTGCGGCTCAAGCAGCCTAGTGAGTTCCCCAGACCCTGCGAGAGCCCAGGGGTGCTGCGCAGGCGCTGGGAGGTGGGCGGCAGCCCGTGTGAGCCCCAAGGGTTCCAGTTCGTAGCTTATGACCAGAAATGTCCCCTTGTGTCTCTCTGACTGTATTTGAAGTCACTGTTATTTCAGATGAGAAATTTCAGGTGAGAAGTCACAAGAGCAGTAGTCTTGAACACACCTAGCCTGCCTGAGCAGAAGCGCCACTTCCAGCTGTGGTGCCGTGGCAGGGCCAGGAGACCGGCATTGCTGGGCCACAGCCACAGCCGCTTCGTGCCTGCCCTCCCCAGGCTTGAAGCCGTGGTCCTCTCCCCCAGCTGGGACGGGTGGGACTCATGACTGCCCAGTCACGCTTCCATCCTGGAGTCGTGGGCCAACATCGGGAAGCCCGTGGTGGGAGGCAGGGAACATGGAGGCTCTGGATTCACCCTGGTGGGGCCTCTGTGGGTACAGCCACGGTGACCTGGTCCCCGCCCGCCCTCAGGTGAGGTGGAGCTGGAGGAGTACTACCCGGCCTTCCTGGATATGGTGCGCAGCCTGCTGGATGGCAGCATCGACCCCACTCAGTACGAGGACACGCTGCGCGAGATGTTCACCATCCACGCCTACGTCGGCTTCACCATGGACAAGCTGGTGCAGAGTATCGCACGCCAGGTGAGTGTCAGGAGGCCTGACACTCAGGGCACAGCACCTCCCCAAGTCTCCCTGCCAGCCTCCCACTTTGTGGGCCGGCCCTTCCGTCTCTCGTGCTGTGTGGGTAGCCCCCCGTCAGCGTCTTCCTCTCCTTTCACGTAACACTAACCGCTTCAAAGTGAACAGTTCAGTGGGATTTAGTGTGTGCACAGTGTTACACAGTCATCGCCTCCATATAGTTTCAAAACACTTCTGTCACCCCGGAGAGAGGCCCCGTCCCCATGAGCGGTCACTCCCCACCCCTCCCGCAGCCCCTGACCACCACTAGTCTGCTCTCTGCCTGTGGAGTTCCTGGCCCGGACCTTGCACCTGCTTGGAGCCACATGCTGCATGGTCTTTCGTGCTGGCTTCTCTCAGCGAGGTGTTTTCACGGCTTGTCCGTGTTGCGCCAGGTCGCTGCTTCACTCCTCGTACAGCCGAGTGATACCCCCTCGTGCGGACAGGCCATGCTGCGTTCGTCCTTCCGCCCGTGGTGGACACCCGGGTTGTTGCCACTTTTTGGCAGTTGTGGATATTGGTGCAGTGAGTGTGGATTTGAGTCCCTGTTCACACACCTCTCCTGAGGGCGATTTGCCAATGTGTGGAGAATCTCAGCCCACTTTGGGGGCGGGGTGTGGATACTGTGTTGCCGTGACGTTCCCCAGCAGTCAGCACCAATTTATAGCAGCACAGCCCTGCCCGAAGCCTGGAGTGTCAAGGAGTGGAAACAGTTGTGTAAATAAAAACAGCAAAGCCCCAGACAGGTCGGGTGTGGTCCTGGGACATGGGTCCTGCTGGTGGTGGTGTTCAGCTCGACTTTTGCTTCCTGATGGCCCAATAAGGCTGTTCCCGTAAAGCGGAAGAGAAGCTAGGAAAAGAGTAATGTCATTACTCTCCCACCCAGTTGGTGGGAACATTCCAGAAAAGCCATTTCCTTCTGGGTTTGAGAAATGCCTTGTTGAGGTAGAGCACGCACACATAGAAAAGCGCCCAGACCCCGAGTGCACAGATCAGCGGGCCTTCACACGTGGACATCCCTCCCAGCCCTCCTCTGCGTGGGCGCCCACGGGCTGGGGTAGAGCCCCTGCTCTTGAGCTGTGTGTAAATGCAGGTGTGCCACCTGTCTGGCTGCGTCAGGCCACGTCGGTTCGTGTGATTCTGCAACATTCCTTTTTCCTGAGATGGTTGTGGCTCCTTCATCCTGGCCTGTTCCAGGGAACAAGCTCACATTTGGGCCCTTGGAGCAATGCTTCATGTCTTCTGGTGGCTGTCAGTTTCCTCCACTCCCACCAGCCCCTGTGGAGGCTTCCGGTTTCCCGGCGGGTGTTCTCCGTCTGGCCCAAAGCTGGGGGTCGGATGTCTTTCTCATCCCTCCTGGGCCTGAGGAGCAGGGGACCTGATTGTGGTTTACATTGCATTTCCTCCACGGCTTAAGAGGTTGGCACCTTTCTGTTCCTCTGTGGCCATCGGAGGTCCTGGCTGTGGAGAGCCCATCCCTGTCATTTGCCGCTTTTCCTCACTGATGAGTGCGAGGCTTTGCGTCTTCTGGTTAGAAGGACATAACCAAAACTGACATCTCTGTTCTGACCCCTAATCCTCTGTCTTCAGGAACCTTCCCATTTCCCTCTGCCTGCTGGGCTGTGTATCTCTCCCTCCCTGTCACCATCCACAGTTGTGGCCGCTGTGCCCCGGGGGTGGGGAAGCATGCACCGGGCCTTGCACACACCCCCAGGAGGCAGTGACTCGGGAGTACCACAAGGCTGAGCGCTGCACCCCCAGGCCTCGGGATTGAGTCTGCCCCCAACAGGCCACAGCTCTGGGGAGAGCCAGGGTCCACCGGGTCCCGCTAGAAATGCCCTGAGCCAGCTGCGCACAGGGCCCCTGCACACTGACACCTGTAATCTGCCTTGGTGGGATCATGTCTGTACCCCTTGCCTCTCTCTTTACATTATTATTGTCAGCATTTTTTGTTTTCAGTGACAGCAGTCAGTGTTTTGGGGAACCTGCTGTGGGCTAGGCACCGAGTGAGACACTCATGTCACTGTGTTCGACAGTGTGACACTCGGGGAAGGACTCCAGGTCCTGAGTCTGACAACCTGTCTGCCGCAGCCAGTGGTGGCGGGGCCGGCCCCCACCTGCTCCCTCCAGCCCTGGGCCTCAGCTCGTCCCGTTAGTCCTTTCTTCTTAAGCCTTAGGCTTTAATGTGTTCGTAGGAGTCACGGTACCTCACTGTGTTTGCAGCTGGGAACTTGGGGAAAACAGCCTCCCTCCCTCCCACCACTTCCAGAAAATGACCAACCCCATTTTGAAGCACTTACTTTTGTGTTCATTCTGTACGTTTCCCAAACCCACGCAGGGATTGCCGGTCCTTTCTAGTTTGGACTGGTCTGCTCTGCTCTGAACTGGTTTGCTCCTGTCTACTCTAGTCTGAGCTGGTCTAGTTTTTTCTGCTGTGCACCCTCTCCTGACATCCCTCACTCTGCATGGCCCATCGGATCCTGGCCTTCGTCTCCATGTGAACTTTTCCATGTCCTCTTTGGGTGAGGCAGGGACTCCAGCAGAAGGAGTGCCCGGAGCCGTGCTCACCCCTCCCGGGGGCACACACCCCAGGCACCCACCGGCTCTCCCTCCCCACCAGCTGCACCACCTCGTGAGTGACGACGTGTGTCTGAAGGTGGTGGAGCTCTACCTGAATGAGAAGAAGCGGGGTGCTGCCGGTGGGAACCTGTCCTCGCGCTGCGTCCGCGCCTCCAGGGAGACCAGCTACCAGTGGAAGGCTGAGCGGTGCATGGCTGACGAGAACTGCTTCAAGGTGAGAGGCCAGCTGTGCTCAGTCCCATATGAGGCTGGGGGTGCAAGGGGAATGCCTAGAATGGGGGGCCGGCCATTGTGTTTGGGCTGGGGGCAGGACTGGACTGAGACTGGGCTGCTGTGGCCGTTGCAGTGACATGCACCTCCTTGCCTGGGCCTCTGGATGCCGGCCCCGGCCTCTGAGGGCATCCCAGGGCCCACGAGGTGGGCGCTCAGCACTCGGTCCCTAGAGGAAGGATCTAGGCCCAGAGGCTGTTGTAGGGGGCTCATTGATAACCTTTCAACCTTGTCCTATGTCTGCTTGGGCCGTGCCCATGGCTTCAGGCTTTGCCACCCACCTTCCCTAGGTGATGTTCCTCCAGCGCAAAGGGCAGGTGATTATGACCATTGAGCTCCTGGACACTGAGGAAGCCCAGTCCGAGGACCCTGTGGAGGTCCAGGTGAGGACTAGGCCCTGTGCTCCATGTCTTGTGCATGCTGTGGGGACCGGGGTAGCCACAGGCACAAGAACAGGCCACACGCTGTCCATGGGGTCCTGGGAGGGGCTGGAGTTGCAGACAGCCCCTCAGGAGCCCAGGGTGTGACCCAGCGCCAGAGGGCCAGATCACTCTTCCCTAAACCCTGCCTCCTGACTACTCCTACCTGAGGTGGCTGGCATGGTCACTCCCCCGAGCTGTGTGGCCTCTGCACTCCCTGCACATGAAGCTCAGGACTCTCAGTCCCCAGCCTGAGTCACCAGGAGGACACCTGCCTGGCCCACACTCTGAGTCACACATTCCACTAGATTAGACATCTTTCCGTGTCTCTGCTTTCTGTCCTTACAAGGACGCCAGACATTGGATTTGGGGCCCACCTTTCTCCAGTGTGAGCTCACCTTAACTTGGTGGCACCTGCAAAAACTATTTCCAGATGAGGTCACATTCACAAGTGCCAGGGTATAGGACTTAGGCATGTCTTTCTGAGGGACTCAGTTCAACCCACAAGAGTGAACAGCTTGTCCCAGTTTACCTAGGACATTCCCGGGTTTTATCACCAAAGTTCCACATCCCAGGAATTGCTCGTTCTCAGACCAACTACGACTGTCGGTCCCCTGACACTTTGCTGCATCAGAACCTCTTCTGGGGTCAAGCAGCCTGTAGCCAAATAAGTAAGGACTCCAAAAAAGTAGCGTTTCTGTTGCTGCCTTTGTGAGCCTGAGTCAGACAGCTGAGATCTGTGCACCAGCAGCCCCGGAACGTTGTGCCTGTTCAGGAGTGTTGTGTCGGAGAACCAGGAAGGTGTGGTGGCACTTGGTGCCCTCGAAACACTGGGAACAGCGCCCAAGCCTCCTTCACAGAGCCGGGGCCCACCTGATGCTCCGCACAGTTGCGGGGGCTCCCCTCCCAGCACCCCTCCTTGCCTTGCTTCAGGACTCCCCACACAGGAAAGTCTTTTCAGGATGAGTAAGAGTGGAGGTCTGCATATCCTGCACCTTCCAGAAGTTTCCAGCTCATGTCCGGAGGAGCCTGTGGCTTTAACGGGGCAGTGAGTGAAGGAAGGGTCATTGGACACCACCAGCCATGCCCACCCTGGACCTGTGTGGCCCCTGCCAGCCCCATCTTTCGTTCACTCCCACCTCTGACCTGGTCTTTCCCTCTTTCTACTCATGTCCTGATGTCCACTCCTGGATCCCACTTCCCTTCACGCGGGGTCCCCGCTCCCTTGTGGACTTTACGACATGGGGAGCAGGATGGTATGCAGCAGGGGTTTCTCCACTTCAGCAAGCAATGCCACACGCTGTCTGCTTGTAGCCAGTGTGGCCGTCCTGCCCCCGCAGCAGGCGGGCGTTCCTGTCACACGGGGGGGGGGGGGGCTCCCACAGCCAGGGTGGGGCGCGGACACCTTCTCTGGGGGCCCTGAGCCCAGGGTCCTGGCTGGGAGCCTTTATGTGGAAAGTCACAGCCACGTCTCCCTCTGTCCCCCAGCACCTGGCTCGGTACGTGGAGCAGTATGTCGGGACCGAGGGTGCATCCAGCTCGCCCACCGAGGGCTTCCTCCTGAAGCCTGTATTCCTGCAGAGGTGAGAGGGGCCGCGAGGGGTCCCGTGTCTTTAATTGAGGCTGAACGACAGTTTTTGGTCTGGAAACACAAGGTGCCTGATGTGTGCGAGGTGTGGCCCTGCCCCCCTGAGGTCTGGGATAAGCAGACCAGTGATCCCAGGATAAGGAAGGCAGGAGGGGGCCACCCTGCCTAAGGGAGCAGAAGGCCTAGGGGGAGGGGTAACAGCCTGGAGGGAGAAGCCGCTGGAGACCCAGGACGGGGGACCAGGCCGGGTCAGATCTTGTCTCAGGCCAGGCTGAGACAGCAGACTTTAAGATCAGTGGGGGCTACTGGTGGGTGTTTAGATTTGAGTGGGGACCAGGCTGGGGGTGGAGTCTCAGTCTCACTGATGGGACAGAAAGGAGAGTGGAAGCAGGGAGGGGAGGGGCTGGATGAGGGGCCCCCCCTGTTGGAGGGACGTGGGAAGCAAGTGAGAGGAGCCAGCAGGGTTGGCCAGGTGGCCCCCACCCCGGCGTTGCCAGCACCCCCGTGTTGTGTGGGTGGGTTTTCACTGGGTTGAAGGGTTTGTCCCGCTTTGATTTGCATCTCCCTGACTCCTGGGAGATCCAGCCAAGGATTTCCTGGTCTGCAGACGCTCCTCTGACCCCCAGGAACCTCAGGAAGTTCCGCAGGTGGCAGTGCGAGCAGGTGCGGGCCCTGCGTGGTGAGGGCAAGAGTCCCTGGAAGCGGCTACTGGGGGTGGAGAGCGCTTGCAACGTGGACTGCCGCTTCAAGCTCAGCTCCCACAAGATGGTGTTCGTCGTGGGCTCCGAGGACTACATGTACCGCCGGGGGACCCTGTGCCGCGCCAAGCAGGTGCCTCTCCCCCTGTCCTGGGGACTGCATCTAGCCCACAGCCCACCGGGGCGGGGGGGCCTTGGGCCTTTGATCCAGTCCACGGCCATCTAGGGGGAACCTGGGTCCAGCCCACAGCTGGCTGTGAGCACCTGGGTCTCTCGACTCCACCCCACCCTCTGCCTGCAGGTGCAGCCCCTGGTCTTGCTGCGGCACCACCAGCACTTCGAGGAGTGGCATAGCCGCTGGCTGGAGGACAACGTGACCGTGGAGGCAGCCAGCCTGGTGCAGGACTGGCTGATGGGCGAAGAGGATGAGGACATGGTACCCTGCAAAACAGTCTGCGAGACGGCCCACGTGCACGGTCTGCCTGTAACCCGCTACCGTGTGCAGTACAGCCGCCGCCCCGCGTCCCCCTGAGGCACCCAAGCAGCCATCACAACACGCAGTTTGGTGTGGTTAGTTCCTCGGCCTAGGTGTCAGTCAAGGGCATTTTCATGAACTACCTGAGGGAAGGAGAGCACCCCTAGCCTTGCCGCTGCAGGCTGCCAGCTCCAGGGAAGGGGGTTCTGTCGGCTGCAGCCCCACGCTACCATCCCTTGCAGCTCCCCAGCTTCCTTTGGGCTAGTCCTGTGCCAAACCTGAAACCCCTGCACTTGAACTTGAGGCTCAGTCCCTGGCAGAAAGGGGAGGATCCACGCGCTGCCTGATGTCAAGCAATTGTGTTCACACACCTGCCAGGTGGGACCACACTGGTCATTTTGTGCACAGGACATCTGGGAAAGTCAGTGACAAGCCTTGTAAGGCCACACGGTTGGGAAGAGTTAGCATAGAAGGAGTTGGGCCAGGGACCTTCTTGAAAAGTGTGTCCTTCCCAAGTGGTTTTGAAACCTTCCAGAAACTTCTCAAGCTGGGCAGCGCCTGTATCTGACAGTGTGGACATCAGCTGGTGCTTGGGTCCTCATTTTATAAGCAGTAAGAGCTCTTTCCACGAGGCAAGGGGTAGGCAGGGGGTACCAGAATGGCCCAGAAGACCCCACTATGGAAAACAGATACAAACCCTGTGTTGATCCAGCAGCCGGCCTCTGGGTCTGTCAGGGACAGGACTCAGCCCGACACTCCCACCATGCTCACATGGCCTGCACTGGGAGGGCCCCAGGGCAGGGTTCTGTACCTAAGATGGACGTTCTAGAAATAACATAGATGCACACGTATATTTATTCCTTTACACCCTCTTAGTGGTTGTAACTTTCTCAACAACCAAGTCCCGAGGCTTCTTGGGGAGTGAGAGCCCTCCTTGTACCTGCCCCACAACTGCTGTCCTGCAGCTGCCACCCGGGGAGGGCACAAGTGTGAGGGCTGAGGCCGCTGTCCCATAGAGGCCTCCGAGGCTTTCTGTGCCGAGAAGAACACCACCCAGCATGGGCCGAGCACCAGCTCTGCAAACTTCCTGCCTCAGGAGAAGCCCTGGCGACATCCTCCTGAGAGTGGGATCCGCTGGCTGGTGGGCCCAAAACAGTCCCCAAGGGGCCACCTCGCTGCCACCCGCAGTTCTCCCCCTCCTGCAGCCAAGCTGTGCCAAACCCACCGTTCCAGAGGTGGACCTGTTTCTAAGTTACCTGTGGAACTTGAGGTTTGTGAAGCCTTTGACTCTAGGGCCAAGGCCTGCGTGTCCCCCTGGGGTCTCCCTGCCAGCGTGTTCTCAAGTGTAACCCAGGCACTTTGTCCAAACCCTTGTTTTGTAAGAAGGGACTTTCCAGATCTGAACCCGCCCCTTCAGGCCACCGCTCCACGCCTCCGCGGGGCCTGGTGTTCGCCAGCCCCTTCCCCAGTTCCCATCCTGCATGCTTCTAGGCAGCTCTCATTTTTGCAGAATTTCTGTTCTGGGGCTTAGACTTCCTTTGCAGCTGTTTTGATTGTAGTTTCCTTTTCTATTTATTTGCACATTAATGTTAAAAATTAAATATTGACCTGAAGCTGTGAGATCCCATCCATTTTTTCCTGCGAGCAAACCCCACAGAGGCCCTCCCACTCCACACCCCGCCTGAGCTGTGAGTCCCAGGCGCCCTGCGGTTCCCAGACCTTGCCTGCAGAACCCTGGCAGCTTCCCTGTGCAGGAGATCACGTTTCCCATGGGGCAGTGCTCCACCCCCATACCAGAGCGTTTTCTAGAATACTCATCCCAATTCAGGTTTTATATTCATGAGAAATGCCAAGTCTTCCCTTCTAGTATTGTGCCTCAATACCAACTTCAGGATCTGGTGTTGGCTCGGAGCTTTCTCTGCCTGAGGTCAGGTGCTGAGGAGGGATGTGGGAGGCCCTGGGGTGGGGTCGGGGGGCGGGGGGGGCGATGGACTTGCTTTCTTAGGTCCACAAAACCAGCCTCTGGACTCTCCCTTACACCTCTTGCTGCTTCCCCATCATTGACTGTCCTCTGAACATCTCTGGTACCCCTCCCCCTGGCCTGCTCCCACTCTGAGAAGGGGGTTGCCCATACTTCTGCTTGGAGGCCTCTTAGCCGACACCTCTGCTTCTGCAGAGGAACCGGCTGCCCCCTCCAGCCACAACCTGTACCTCCCCTCTCCTCAGCCCTGCCTGGTGACCACACCAGGCCTTACCTCTCAGGTTCCTGCTCTCAGTTGGCACTGCCCTGTCACCTGGCCAGTCCTCTCCCAGGAGTTGTCTTGACCTCCCAGGGACCCTTCACCCCATGTGCTGCCCCTGGTGGTCCCCACCTGCCCCTCCAGAGGGTCAGGGGTAACAGGGAACTTAGAGAAAGGCTCGTACTCTGTTAGATTCCTCCTGCCCTGGAGCCTGCATTGGGCATGCTCAGGCTGCCTCTGCCCACACTGGCCTTCCTCGGTCTGAAGCACGGGAGGGAGGCCTCAGCACACAAATAGTGGCCGCTGCAGCTCCTGTGAAGGGCGCTGGGTCCCCTTCAGTGGACAGAGGTGGACAGAGCTCTATAGGGCCCCAGGATTCCCACCCGCATGGACATCCCCACTAGTCCCTCCCCTCAGGTGCCTTGTGACCGTGGTCAGGTTGCTGGACAGCAATGGAAAAGATGGTCTCCTGCTGGCCTGGAAGACAGCAGCTGCATGCTGGGGAGGGGACACAACCACTGCACATGAGGACCTGGCCCGGACTGCAGCCTGCGGAGGCCCTGAGGGGAGACCAGCCTGCTGCCTGGACTCCGCGCCCCAGGAAGCACTAGACCTTAAGGGCCTGTTGTCCTGAGCCACTGTGTCCTTGGCAAGGGACTGGGCCACAGAGAAAGATCAGCCCAAATTCATACAGCAGCCCTCCCTCCTCACTACTCTGAGCCTCCCCCTGTACCTCCTCAGGTGCAGGAAGGGGAGCTGTAGGCCCTGGTGGGCTACCCTCCCCGGTGCGGTGGAGAGGGGCTTTGTGATGCATGGGGGGTTCAGGGGGACCCAAAAAACATTTACTCTGTTATTAGAGGGATGTTGATCTTGCTGGCTGTTTGTGAGGTACAGCTAGGACTTCACACCTGATGTCCTGGCTAAGAGTGAGGCTGATCTAAAAAGCAAGTGGACCTAGAGTTAGTCTCAGGAGGCCCCTGGTGGGGGTGGGGCAGGTAGGGGTAGGAACTTCCTGGTAGGCGCCTGCAGGTACTTGGGTGTGGGGGGAGGGCTCCCTGAGGGAAGGAGTCAGGAGTCCCCACTACGCCCCGCCCTGGTTCTCCAGCCCCTCACCCCAGTACAGTTGAGCGGACTCAGATTTGGGGTCTGGGGAGGAAGTACAGGGCCACCTGGGGTTGAGGGCCAGACTTCAAACCCTGGCACCGGCAAGACGGGGTCACCACCTCCTCCTCTTGGGTCACTCCAGTGGGTTGGCAGCCCTGCTCACAGGGCAGGGCACAGCTGAGGGTGAGGGGTGGGGAAGGCACATGGGGTACCCATCGGGCACCCACAGAAAGAAAACACGACACCTGCAAAGACGGCCACCCTGAGAAGTGTTGCAGTGGAAGGCCTGGCAGACCCCACCCCCACGCAGACGGTGGGGTGGGGGCAGGGGGAGGACGGGCCTCCAGGGCTGTGGGCGGAGCTGGAGGGCGAGGACATCCCGCACTGCTGACTGAGTGGAACCTGTCGGCCATTTTTTCATCAATTAAGAAGTTTTAAATTTCGGTAAATAAAATTTACCACCTTGACCATTTTATTTTAATATTCACCTGAGAGTATGTTTGTATTGATTTTAGAGAGACAGGAAGAGAAAGAGAGAGAAACACTGATGTGAGAAACAACCTGAGTTGCCTCCCATAGAGGCCCTGACCAGGGATCGAACCCACAACCTTTGGTGTGCAGGACGCTGCTCCAGCCGAGCGAGCCATCCAGCCAGGGCCCACACTGACCATTTTTAAGTGGACAGTTTAGTGGCCTTAAATATTGGGCTGGCCAAAAAGTCCGTTTGTTTTTTCCTGTCGGACGGCTCTAGCAACGCTTGGACTCCATTCGAAACAACCGCGTTGGATTGTGTTGTGGCAGCTGCCGTATCAGTGGGCGCTTTAAAAAACACCAAAATTGGTGAATTTCTGTGCAACCACTTTAATAGTGAAGATGGAAGAAAATAAGCAACATTTTCAGCATATTATGCATTAGTATTTCAAGAAAGGTAAAAACGCAACTGAATCGCAAAAAAAAGGTTTGTGCAGCTTACGGAAAAGGTGCGGTTAGTCAACGTGATCGAACGTGTCAGAAGCTTGCGAAGTTTCGTGCTGGAGACTTCTCGCCGGACGATGCTCCACGGTCAGTAGGCCAGGTGAAGTTGGTAGTGATCCAATCGAGACATTAATTGTGGGAGATAGTGGACATACTCAAAATATCCAAATTAATAAAGTTATCAGTGAAAATGAAAAATGTGTCTTTTGTTTTACAGAAAAAAAATACAGACTGTTTGGCCAACCCAGTCCACGCACATTGATGTGCGGCCCCCACACCATCCCTGCCCAGGACCTTCTCGTTTTCCCAAACAGAAATTCTTCCCCCACTAGACAGTAACGCCCCCTCCCCAGGCCCTGCACCCACCGTCTGCTTCCCGTCTCTATGGACCTGACCCGCTAGGGCCACATGTAAGTGGGATCATACGGTATTTGTCCTTTTGTGTCCGAATGATTTCACTCAAGGTCCATCTATGTGGCATGTGCCAGAATTTCCTCCCGTTCTGAAGCGACCCCTCTGCTTTTTTTAAACATAAGTTTTTATGCAAAGTGACGCATGCATTGTACAAAGCAGCGTGCGAAGAAAAGCAGAGAGGCCTAGGTCCCTCCACAAAAGCAGCTGCCCCAGGGTCCCCAGGGGAGGTTAGCACCCAGCTGGACAGGATGGCAGCCTGCACCTCTGCCTGCCCTATCTGGGGTCCCTCTGTCTCCTGGCCCAGGGTTGTCTCCATGGTAGGGGCACTGCCAATGGGCACCCCCCACCCTGCATTACGGGTAATATCCCCTGTACAAATGTGCTCCTTCACAGGGGTGTCCCCCATAAATTCCTAGACACAGAACTCCTGAGTCAAACTGCCCTCCTGGGGGGCGCTGATCTGCCCTGGTCCAGCATCACCAGCCGCCAGCTTCCCCTGCACAGGCTTCCTGGAGGGTGGCAGGACATCACTATCCCTGTTCTCCTGTGCTGAGGGTGTCATCGGTCATGCATTGCCCAAAGACACGGGCAATTAGTCCCTGGTGAAGACTGCTCAGAAATGGAGGAAGGCTCCTGGCTGAGACCCTTGTCCAACACGACTGCTCCAGGCCTCTGTCTCCCTCACCCCGGGGCTGGGGGCAGGGACCTTAGCATCTCAGCCTCTGGCCACACGGACTGCCCGCATTGCTCAGTCACTTCCTGCGGTTGACTAGATTAGGGCTTCGTGTACCAAGACACACCACATCTGATCCCCTCTCCCACCATTCACCCTTTCTTCTTCCTTGACCCCCACTGCCCCCTTGGGGTCCTTCTGCTCCCAGCCACACGCCCCCAGCCACCATGTCCCAGCACGGGCCACCAGGACCAAGAACCCTCAGTTCGTGGCTCCCCAGGCCAGGACTTCTCTGAGCCCTAGAGGAGAATGGGGGGGTTGTGTGCAGGAGAGAGGAGTACCCTCCCCCCTGAGCTTCAGCTCCTTCATCTGCACAGTGAGCCCCATCAGGATGTAGGATCGTGAAGGGGCCAGAGGAAGGAGACCCCCGGGAAGTGGTTCAGGTGGCCTCCAGACCTGGGCTGGCCTGGCTGCCTCCCTTGAAGGCTCAGATGCGGCTGTGACCATCTCCCTCCCAGCCATTCCTAGGGCCTCAGGCTGAGGTGGGGCCAAGGCAGAAGCAAAAGGAGCTCTCAGAGGAGGTGGTTCAGGCAGTCCGTGTGAGGCCACAGGGTCAGCGGCTCTAGCTGAGACCCACACCTCCAACCCTACCCTCAAGGCCCCTTCCCCCTCTGCACCTCCCTTTGCGCCTGCCCAGGGAGGTAGTGAGAAGGTGGGGCGGCCGCCACAGAGATCCTAGGGGCTTGGGTGCGTGTGTGAGAGTGGGGGGCCCTTCACCGGCTCTGACCTATGACCTGGAAGGCAGGACTCTAGTCTTGCCCACCAGAGAGAGACAAGAAGTGGGCGTGGGGGGTGGCTTCAGGAAGGGCCACGAGCTCCTGGTGGGGGACGTGACCTGCATGCTGGGCTGCTGTGAGAGCTGTGACTGGTCAGCAGGAAGTGCTCACTTGGCCCACAGAGGCTTCCTGAGCTGGACAGGGGCTGCTGCCCCGGACTTCCTCCCCCACCTTGCTGGCCCAGTACTTGGGTCCCATGAGGCACCTCTGCCAGAAAAAGTGGCCTTGGCTACCAGGCCTCCTTAGGTCATCCGTGGGCCTCCCCCAGGCTGGCTGGGGACAGAAGCTGACTTATCTCACTGGGCCCTGCCTCCTCCTCCGCCTGCATTCAGGAAGCTGGGAGTGGGGGTCCAGCAGACAGGAAACCCACGGCCAGTTGGCTGAAGCCCAGAGAGCACAGAGCAGCTGGCGCCCAGCCCTGATAGCATGTGGATGCTCCTGCTGCTGTGGCCCCTGGCACTGGGGCTCAGCCCTGAGAGTGGTACCCAGACCCCCAGTGTCTATGACGAGGATGACAGCACAGAGGGAGGCGAAAGTGAGTGACTCCAGGCACTGCCTGGGAGCTGGGGGAGAGGCATTGTGGATGGGCAGGGGGGACTAGGGGCCCTCCATCTCGTCCCCAAGCCCACAGGGCTGGGGCTTTCCATGTCATGTGTAGCTCTGTCCCACTATCCTGGGGGCTCCTGGGAGCTGGGGCCTGGACTGCAGCCTCTGTGGGGGGTACCATCGAGCAGGAGGGGCTGGCTGAAGGGCAGGGCATGATACCTGGGTTCTCAGTGCCTCCACCCACTTCCCTCCCTCAGATGGCACACTGGGACCTTGGACCCAGCCCCAGGCGGCGACCCTGTGCCCATCCCTCCCGCGCAGCTTCCCCAGCTGGTCCTGTGCCAACAACAGCGACACTCTGGACCTTTGGGACAGCTCTCGGGCACTGCTGCTAGGCTGGGTGCCCACAAGGCTGGTGCCTGCTCTCTACGGGCTAGCCCTGGGGGTGGGGCTGCCCGCCAATGGCCTGGCACTGTGGGTGCTGGCCACACGGGTGCCTCGGCTGCCGTCCACAGTGCTGCTCATGAATCTGGCGGCTGCTGACCTGCTGCTGGCCCTGGCCCTGCCACCCCGCATCGCCTACCATCTCCAGGGCCAGCGCTGGCCCTTTGGCGAGACTGCCTGCCGCCTGGACACAGCCGCACTTTACGGCCACATGTACTGCTCCGTGCTACTGCTGGCGGCTATCAGCCTGGACCGCTACCTGGCTGTGGTTCACCCACTGCGTGCCCGCGTCCTGCGAGGCCGGCGCCTGGCCACCGGGCTCTGCGCTGTGGCCTGGCTGGTGGCGACCATCCTGGCGCTGCCCCTGGGGCTGCAGCGGCAGACTTTCCAGCTGTCACGCTCGGACCACGTACTCTGCCACGACGTGCTGCCCATAGGCACCCAGCTCTCCTACTGGCGACCTGCCTTCATCTGCCTGGCCGTGCTCGGCTGCCTCCTGCCTCTGCTGGCCATGCTGCTCTGCTACGGGGCCACACTGTATGCGCTGGCCGTGGGGGGCCGCCGCTACAGCCACGCGCTGAGGCTGACCGCGCTGGTGCTGGCTTCAGCCCTGGTCTTCTTCGCTCCCAGCAACGTGCTGCTGCTGCTGCACTACTCGGACCCAGGCCCGGAGGCCTGGGGGAATCTGTACGCAGCCTACATGCCCAGCCTGGCGCTCAGCACCCTCAACAGCTGCGTGGACCCCTTTGTCTACTACTATGTGTCCACTGAATTCAGGGACAAGGTGCGGGAGGGGTTGCTTTGCTGGGTGCCGAGTTCCTCCATGGCCTCCAGGGAGGGGCGCAGCCGGGAAATGGGCACCTGGTCCTCTTCACTCGTGTGACAGCCCCTCAGGTGGCAACGAAGAGGGGTTGCAGTGGGGCGCACAGTTCCCCCCGAATTCACGTCCACTGGGGAGTTTTCATGAGCTTGTCTGGAGACAGGGCCTGTGTAGGTGGAATTAGTTAAGAAGAGGCTCCACTGAGGTAGGCTCGGCCCTGAACCTTGTATGACTGATGTCCTTATACGAGGACACAGGGACACAGGGAAGAAGGCCATGTGACCATGGAGTCAGAGACCATGGCCCAGCTTAGACACCAAAGGCTGCTGGCAGCTACTGGAAGCCAGGAGAGGAGCCTGGGAGGGACCGCCCCTCAGGCCCTGCAGAAGGACCCAGAGCTGAGACAATAAATTGCTGTTGTCTTAAGCCACCTGGCTTGTGGTGCTTGGCTACAGCAGCCCCAGGAAACCAAGTCGGGGGTTAAACGCTGACTCCCAGGCCCAGCCAGCTCCCTCACGTGTTGCACTGGACCCACTGGAGAACCCCACCCAGAAGGCTCAGGTCCTCGCCCCCTGGTGGCCCAGGCAGTGGGGACCTGGTTAGCTGTTCTTGCCCCCGACCCCTAGCTGTTTACTGCCTGCTCTGAACTGAATGGGAGGGGACACCGCGAGGGGCAGGCAGCTGCCACGCCCCCTCTTCACACCTGAGAGCAGCACTGCTTGTCAAGAGCCACTGAGGCATCAACTGTGAGTGTCAGCAAACCTCCCAGGACAGAGGGGTGTGGGGGTCATTCCCTGAGCTCCGCACTGGGCCTGTCTCTCTGGTCTGGGGAAAACGAGCTGGGGCAGCCCTGGGACACACACACACACATACGTGTGTGCCTGGGAAAGTGTAAGATCAGGGAAGTGCTCCGATGGCAGCAGCCTGACGTGCTGATGTACTAAGACCTTACCAACTGGAGGAGCCCGAGAGGGGACGCTGGGGCCTCTCTGTAGGGGTGCAGTTTCTTACAAATGCACAGGAATCTGATCGTCTCGGGGTGCAGGTGTGCAAACCCCTTCTCCCCACCCTGCCCTGGAATTGAGTGCCCGCTTGCAAACCAAAGGGTTGCTGGTTCGATTCCCAATCAGGGCACATGCCTGGGTTGCAGGTAGGCCCCTGGGGGGTGCCCAAGAAGCAACCACACATTGACGTTTCTCTCCCTCTCTTTCTCCCTCCCTTCCCCTGTCTCTAAAAATAAATAAAATCTTTAAAAAATATATTGATTGACTTTAGAGAGAGGGAGAGAGAGAGAGAAAGACATATGGATATATTGTCCCACTTATTTATGCTTCCATTGTGTGCTGCCTATATGTGCCCTGGTCGGGGATGGAACCCGAAACCTTGGCGTACCGCCAGGGCTCTCAGCTTGTTTCTGAGGTTCATTCACATTGTGGGGTGTCCCAGCTTCACTCCTTTTTATGCCTGAATACTGCATTCCACCCCCTCCCAGCTTTTCCCACCAAAACCAGCTGGGGCACACTGCAGTCGGCCCCACCAGCTATGCCTGACTCTACTCTCCCAGTTTCCTTTCCATGGTATGAAATGGTTGGAGGAGCCACACAGAGCCATGGCCACTGAACCCTCCCAGTGTGGGTGCTGAGAGGCCTCTGCCCACCACCCCGGCTGGCAGTACCTCATCAAAGTAGAAGAGAACTCTGTGTCCAGCCACCTCGTACCTCTTCAGTGCCACGTGCTGGTCCAGGAGCAGCTGGTAAGGAAGCCAGAGGTCAGGGCTCCCCAGTCCCTCTGCCCAGAATGTTTGCTTCCTCCCCCATGTCTTCAGGGCCCACAATGGTCAGCGGGAGGCAGGCCTGGGGAAACCAAGGCCCCAGAGGCTGGGCGGAGGGCTTTGCCCACTGTCATCAAGTCACCGTGGACCAGGGCCAGGGGTGACAATTAGTGCTCCCCAGGCCCTGCCAGCCCCCCAGCCCAGGAGAGGGCACCTAAGGCTGCCTCCACCTCTGGCTTCCACCTCCTCTCCTTTTCTGCAGCCCCCTCCAGTCCCGCCCCAGCCCCAGCCCCAGGTCAGGCCTCCTTGTGGTCCCACAGGGGCCAGGATGAGCCCTGTCACCAGCTCCTGCCTCACCTACACTATGCAACCATCATGCCCCAAGCCTGGGACCTCTTTTCCAAACCCCAGAGCTTCTGTGCTGGTCTCTGTGTTCCCCTAGTCCCCTTCCCAGTCCCCCGATCACCTCCCCATCATACTGTAGACACCGGAGCACAGCCCCCACTTCGTGTTCCTTCCCCCCTACCCCCAACAAAAGGGGACATGAAGCTGGTCTCTCTTGAAGCGAGTCTCTGAAGCCCTCCACTGCGTGGATAATAATGGTCCAGTGGGAGACTCACCTGATGGGAGAGCCCCCCACCCCTCCCCACTGGCACCTCAGCAGGCAGCCAGCCCCAAAGCACCAACTTTGCCAGGAAAGGAAAAAAATAATCCCCAAAACAACCACCCCATTTTATGAAGTGCTGGGAATTTGCGATCTGGGCAGGCCCGCCAGCCAGCGTCCCCGCCTGGCCTCTGCCTGCCGGCGCTGCCGTACCTGCTCCAGGCTCTCTGTGTCTGTCCAGAAGCCCGACAGCAAGGGCACCTCCAGGACAGCCATGTTGGAGGACCCTGCGTGTAGCCACCTTCCGACAAAAGAACAAGCCTCAAGCTCAAGCCCCACGGTGGGATTCGTGGCCACCTCTGCCCGCACCACCCACAGGGCCGACGCCCTGCCCTGGGCCTCACTGGCAGGCCACCTGCATGCACACAGTTTGCTGGGTCACCGGTCAGCCCATTTCATAGCTGAGGCACTGAGGCCACGAGGAGAGAGCCTTGCTGAGGGTTCTGGGCCTGACCCAGGTCTACGGACTCTGGGCCGTGTTTGTCCTGAACCCCACACTCCACCCCCAGCGTGGGAGGCCAGGTGACCAGGGAAACCCAGTCACTCCCCAATGCCAGACCTCAGCTTCTCCTTCTTTGACATGGGGTTAGTAATTGGCCTCTGAGGCTTGCTACCAGCCAGGCCCTCCCTGGGCTGGGTGCTGGTGACAGGAGGGAGGCTGACATTCAGAGGAACCTGTGGGCCCGAGGGGATGGGGTAGCCACAGCCCCTGGTATGGGCAGGGGAGGCTTCCTGCAGGGTGAGGCCAGAGTGAACCCATTCCCTAGGTGCATACACAGTGGGTTCTTGCAAATATCAGCAGGCTCAGGGTCAAGGTCAGAGCAGGTGCTTGGAAAGGCTTTGGTTGCCACGGCAACCACCCACCTTTGGGCTCCCAAGGTATTGCTATGGTAACGAGCATCCTCATGGGCAGCAGCATGTGCCCCTCTGAGAACCCACTGTGGCCCAATCCTGAGGTCACCCTTGGAAAACCCATAGGCTGGAGCTGGTGCATCGTGCAGGGGCCGCAAACAGCCGTCCCCACTGGCGGCCTGCCGCTGCAGTCCTCGGCAGGTGTTCGGAAACAGCCATTTCCTTCACTCATTTCCACACCCATCTGTGGCACAAGTGTAGTGTATGAGGCTGGCATCAAGCTTTTGCCTGTGGAGGCACCTGATCCAAAGCCATCGCTCTCGAGTGAACTTCAGCCAGCTGTGTGACAGTTACTAGACAAACGACTACACAGGGAGTCATGCTGCCCCACCCAAAGGTCCCCTTTCAGAAAGCTCTGGGTGACCTAGGTAGCTGACTGCTTGAGTGACCCCAATTCTCCCTTCCTGTATCCTAACTCCCACTCTTGTATTTTAAATTCACCAATAAAGAGTGAACCTGCAAAACCCTAGACACCCCACCCTTGGGCCCCGCCAAAGCCAGATCCCCAGGTCCATGATTTCCCTCTACCCACAATTTTGCTGTGCAGCCCCAGGCATGCTGCGTACCCTTTAGGACCTGTGAGCGATGAGCCTTGTTCCCTGAGCGTGGTGGCTGAGGTGCGCCCTACAATCACAAAAAGAACCACAGGAGCCGGTGACACCATGGCAGTGACGCCATCAGAGGAAATGTCTTTGTGGCTGGCAGTAGGGGGTTGGGGGCCCAGGTGAGCATCCCAGGTGTTTGTGGCCGATACCATCACTATCGGTAGGCTAGGACTGATACAAAATGCCGTCTGCAAGCAGAGGCAGATGGCCTCACCTGGTGCACACCTCCAGGGTCACCTGGTACTCCTGGCGATGCTGGTCAGCTGCTGGGTCATCATCATCGGCTGAGGAGGCTGGTGCAGGGTGCCAGGGCCACTCAGCCTCGGGCTCCTGGAGATTCACCAGCAGCTGGAAGGACGGCTTGGCCACCGGGTCTGGTACATGGTAGGTGACGTCAGTCTGGGGGGTGTGGGAGGACTGAGTCTTAGGTACCCTGGGAGTGCGGGGGGAAGGCGAGGTGGGGGCAAGTGGGGGACAGCCAGAATGACGATGACAACAACATCAACCATATTCCATTTAGGCTTGAAATGGTGAATGCTGTTTAGATAGACTGCCATCCCATTTTTACGTGTCTCAAGCCCAGGCCTGGCCACCTCCAGGTCTCTTTCTCCTGCCCGCACGTTGTCTGGGCTCCCATTTCAGAGATGAGAAGGCTGAGGCTGCAAGTCTCCAGGTGGACTTGCCCTGGAGATACCTGGGACACTCACCTGGGTCCCTAACCACTTGCTGCCAGAGCCCGTGAGGCCATCCTGCCCCAGCCCAGAGCTCAGCTAAACCTCAGGACCTGGTGACAGAGGGACTAGAGGCAGGGCCAGGCTGAAGCCAGTCAAATGAATCTTCCTGAAGGGACCCCACACCCAAGAGGACACATGGTCACCTCCATTGGACCCTGCTGTGAGCAGGGTGGGCTGCTTATGGGGTGCTGAGTCTGTCCCGGGTCTCTCTTTTTTTTTAATATATTTTATTGATTATGCTATTACAGTTGTCCCATTCCCCTCCCCCCACTTTATTCCCCTCTGCCCTGCATACCCCTTCCCACTCACATTCCCCCTCTTTAGTTCATGTCCATGGGTCATATATATAAGTTCTTTGGCTTCTACATTTCCTATACTATTCTTAACCTCCCCCTCTCTATCTTCTACTTCTCATTTATGCTTCCTATTCCCTGTACCTTTTCCCCCTCTCTCCCCACCCACTCCCCTGATGATAACCCTCCATGTGATCTCCATTTCTGTGATTCTGTTCCTGTTCTAGTTGTTTGCTTAGTTTGTTTTTGTTTTTGTTTTAAGGTCAGTTGTTAATAACTGTGAGTTTGTTGTCATTTTACTGTTCATATTTTTTATCTTCTTTTTCTTAGATAAGTCCCTTTAACATTTCATATAATAAGGGCTTGGTGATGATAAATTCCTTGAACTTGACCTTATCTGGGAAGCACTTTATTTGCCCTTCCATTCTAAATGATAGCTTTGCGGGATAGAGTATTCTTGGATGTACATCCTTGCCTTTCATGACTTGGAATCCTTCTTTCCAGCCCCTTCTTGCCTGCAAGGTTTCTTTTAAGAAATCAGCTGACAGTCTGATGGGCACTCCTTTGTACGTAACTGTCTCTTTTTCTCGTGCTGCTTTTAAGATTCTCTCTTTATCTTTCATCTTGGGTAATGTAATTATGAGGTGCCTTGTATTTTAAATTCACCAATAAAGAGTGAACCTGCAAAACCCTAGACACCCCACCCTTGGGCCCCGCCAAAGCCAGATCCCCAGGTCCATGATTTCCCTCTACCCACAATTTTGCTGTGCAGCCCCAGGCATGCTGCGTACCCTTTAGGACCCTCCTTGGGTCCAACTTCTTTGGGACTCTCTGAGCTTCCTGGACTCCCTGGAAGTCTGTTTCCTTTGCCAGATTGGGGAAGTTCTCCATTATTTGTTCAAATAAGTTTTCAATTTCTTTCTGTTCCTCTTCTCCTTCTGGCACTCCTATGATTTGGATGTTGGAATGTTTCAAGACATCCTGGAGGTTCCTAAGCCTCTCCTCATTTTTTTGAATTCTTGCTTCTTCATTCTGTTCTGGTTGAATGTTTCTTTCTTTCTTCTGGTCCACACCATTGATTTGAGTCCCATTTTTCTTCCCATCACTGTTGGTTCCCTGTACATTTTCCTTCATTTCACTTAGTGTAGCCTTCATTTGTTCATCTAATTTGCGACCATATTCAACCAAGTCTGTGAGCATCCTGATTACCATTGTTTTGAACTGTGCATCTGATAGGTTGGCTATCTCTTCATTGCTTAGTTGTATTTTTTCTGGAGCTTTGATCTGTTCTTTCATTTGGGCCATTTTTGTTGTCTTGGCGCACCTGTTACGTAGTAAGGGGCAGAGCCTTAGGTGTTCACCAGGGTGGGGCAGCCACGTGGCTGCGTTGTGATGCTGTATGTGGGGGAGGGGTCCGAGAGGGAACAATGCCGCTTGCTCTGCTCTCTACTAGTTTTCAGCAACTTTCCTCACTACCCACAGTCAAATTGGGCCCCTCTGGCGCTGAATCCTGGGTGGGTGGGCTTGTGTACGCTCCAGGACCCTGTGGGTCTCTCCAACGAGCTCTCCTGTGAGGCTGGGAGTTTCTCCCACTACCGCTGCCTCAACCCCCACGGGTATTTTAAATCAGAGGCCCTGAGGCTTTATTTCCCTATGCAGGAACTCTGGGTTGCATGGTCTATCTCACTCCCCAGTTGTTCCTCTGTCCCGAAGTCTCTCAAGCACACCTATCCACCCCGCATGCTGAGCTCAGAGCCTGCCCTGCCCTCTCCCACCCCTCCCAGGTCCCGGGTCCCAGGGTTCCAATTGCCACTGTGAGCGCCTGCTCTCCCTGCAGCCTCACCTGCATCAGACAGCAGCCTTCACCCTTGGCACTCGCAAACAGCCCCGTGGGGAGGCTTGGGATTTGGGGAGAGAAGGCACCGTGATCCCCCTGCAGACACACATGGGTAGGCAGGCAGCAGCCCCCCACCCCCAGCCCTGGGAACCCTCACCACTGCACTCTGCAGAAGCTTCTGGTTGGCCCCGTGCAGCTCAAAGGTCTCCTGGTAGTCCAGGTTGGTGGAGGCCTGTGGGACAATCAGGTTGATGCTGCCAGCATAGGACAAGATGGCATACTCTGCCAAGGCCTGCAGTGCCGCACAGGTGTCCTGGGGACAGAAGGGAAGACTGCCCTCAGTGCCAGGACTGGGTCAGCCAGCAGCCCCCGGTCCCAGGAGGTCTGGCCCCAATCGGAAGCAACATGGACCCCCTCTGGAGGTCAGAGACCCACACACAGGGGACAGAGAGCAGATCTGGTGCAGGCACCCATGGAGCCAGGGCCCCAGGCAGTGGGTCAGCATCTCCATGAAGGCAGGGGCTGGGTCCCTGGTCCCAGAACAAAGTACATTTGTCCCTTGGGCCTCAGCTTGGACTCCATGTCCCCAGAGGCTGCAGGCAAGGAGCCTTCCTGGGACTTGGAGCACCAGCAGCTTCCTGGCCAGCTCTGGGCCCTAAGCCTGCATGGTAGTGACCCTGCCTCACCCTGTGCCCCTCCCGCTGGCCCTGCCCACCTCACCTGAGTGGAGGAGAAGCCCCCAAGTGCATTCCGCTGCTGGGACAGCCACTTCACCACAGGCAGGGCAGTGGCCACGTTGCCCAGAAGGGTGTAGGCCAGCAGGGCATAGGCTGTCATTTCCACCTCTGCTGAGACCACTGCAATGGAAGGGGCGGCTGTGGCCCCTTGGACACCAGGACCCAAACCCAGCACCCAAGGCAGGCAGTGGGGCAGGGCTGGCTGTACCTGCCTGTGGGACTCTGCCACTGAGGCTTGGAAAGGTGTCCTTGCTCCTGTCCTGGGAACCCGCCAGGCTCCTGTGCGTGACCTCATCTGCAAGGCTGAGACAGGTGAGGGGCCACCCCCGGTGTTCAGCCTGGCATCCCAAGGTGTGAGTCGGGGCACATGGTCCCAAGAAGAGACCCCAAGACTGGGCCCCAGTGGGAGAAGGGTACCAGGTGGAGATGGCTAGGACAGGAAGGGCCTTGGGACTGTCTCAGATCTGCAACGAGGTGACAGCCCAGCCCTTCCTGTGCCCCTGGCAGACAACACTCATCGATGGCCTCCTGCCTAGCTAAGCCCTGATGTGTCCCCAGGTGTCCCCACTCAGCACCCTTGAATTTTCTCCCCACTTGTAAAGGCTCATGTGAGCCGTAAAAGGCCCCCAAACCAGAGAGACCAGCCCCCCATTCCCCATCCTGAGCATTTAGTCCCTAATAGACACCATCATCCCATAGGCTGGTTTCAGAGTTTTGCTTTCTAACTTTTTTTCCTTAAGTAGAGAAAACAACTTCTCAGGTGATGTCTTAAGCAGAAAAGCCAGAGCAGAAGCTCAGCCCCAGTGCAGCTGCTTGGGACTATGGGGGGGAAGCAGGAGTTAGGGTGGGGAGGGGGGAGGGGACTCAGTTTGGGGGCATTCAGAGAGGTCGCAGTGCGCTAGTGGGGCTCCATGAACACAATGGGTCGTCATTTTGTAGTTGGGGAGACTGACACCCTGCAGACAGAAAGGCTTCCTGAAGCTCACCCAGTGATGGGGGCAGGGTAAGAACCAGCAGCTGCCCTCCCCTGCCTCCCAGCACCCTGCCAGGAGCGATTTAAGGAAGCCTGGGGAACCCTGTGCTGGGGACCCTTGGTGCAGGGGCCAGGGTCCCCCTTTTAAAGGGGAAGAAAGTGATGCTCAGGCTTAAACCACGTCTGCAAATGAAGCCACTAGGAGGCGCAATAATGAATAAGTAATGTCATAAAATAAATGAGCAAAGATGCCTCCTTACTCCACACACGTGTTCATGAACTATTTCCTGAGCTCCCCACGGTGGCCTCTGGGGTAGCAGGCGGGGGACACCTACCCTGCGTGATGGCCAGGCTGTGGAGCTTCCGCAGGGCCACGGGGGCTGCGGGGCTACAGAGCAGGGTCAGCGTGTAGGCAGTCAGGGCGCTGACGTAGGGGTCCGAGGCCAGGGCTATGCTAGACTCCAGGAAGTGCTGCACTCTGGCAATGGCACCCCTTTCCTCCTGTGGGGTGGATGGAACGTGGAGCCCTGGGAGGCCCCTCTGCTCTAGCCTCGCCTGCAGGCATGCCAGAGAGCGCTGGATGGCTCACAACCCCTCGCTCTGCATCCTTCTGGGGCTCCCATCACCTATAGCCCCGGTTTTCAAAACCCCACCCCTGTCTTTCATGTTGGCACCAACTTTTTCCAAATGAAGTCGGAGCACAGCAGATCAGCCCAGAGGGGCTCTGGGAAAACAGGCAGAGCCCAGGCCACCCCACTCCCACTCCCAATTCATCAATTCATCACCAAGCTGGCTTGTAAGACCCACTGCTCAGGCTTTTCTCATTCTCACAGCCTCGAATCAAGTGTTGCCCCCTCCAGAAAGTCCGCCAATCCTGAGCCCCCACCCCAGTGTGCGCTGCTGGAGGGCAGAAACCCAGGGGTGGGCTAGGTCCAGGGAAACTG
This sequence comes from Macrotus californicus, assembly GCA_007922815.1. NCBI lineage: Eukaryota > Metazoa > Chordata > Mammalia > Chiroptera > Phyllostomidae > Macrotus > Macrotus californicus. The sequence goes on from VMDR010000307.1 coordinate 271,893, forward strand.
ACCAATAATAATGGTGACGTGGAAAAATGAGCAATGAGACGCACGAACAAATTCAGCACACGAGCAATGGTGTTCCTGTGGCACCGGTGGAACCAAAGAGCTAAGGTGACGCTGCCCTCCAGTGTCATCAAGACCGCAGAACACAGCCTCTCCCACAGCTTCCCATCTCTGGACCGGAAACCGCTGTGAAGGTGTGCATGTGCCGGGGATGGCGTGGCAGACCTCAGGCCCACGCAGGTCTGCAAGGGAAGCTACTCACTCCTTCCTCCAGCCTGACCTCCCAGGTCCCCCGTGCTCATCTCCAAGGCCACACCCATTTCCAGAAGTGCAGCCACAACATAGGCCGTCAGCGAGACTGTGACATGGATCCCACCCTGCAGGAGGATTCTCTGGCTTCACCTCGAGCCAGAGGGTACAGCCCCCACCGCACGGGCCCCAGGTGGCACCAGAAGCAGGCAGGGTAGGGCCAAGGCACCAAAAGGAGGCCCGAGAGGCTGCTCACCTGGATGTCCTTGTTCAGAATCCTGCCTATGGCTGGGAAGGAGCCGTCTACCTGCTGCTGGTGAACAATCCAGCCCTTGGCGGCTGTCAGCTCCCTCAGGTCGATGAAGATGAAGCTTTGCGCCTGGGCAAAGGACTTCAGAACAAAGGCTGTGAGCCTGAAACAGGGCCAGGAGGGGTTGGGGATTGCAGAACAGAGTCACCTGCCATGTGCCCCATGAGGGACTGTGGCAAACTCCCTGAATGACCCTGAGCTTCCATCTCCTCCTCTGTTATAGGCCAGTCCAGTCTGCCCTAGTGACATGTGATAGAAGTGTGTCCCACTCATCTCTGAATGCTCAGCCCAGGGGTCTCTCCTCAGAGGAAGCCTCCCAGATACCTCCAATCCGGGTGGGTGCCTCCAAACCCCCACTGGACCTTCCACAGCCCTCCTCTGTCACTGTCATCCATCCTTAGCTTCACGCCACCCCCTGGCTCTGATCTCCCAGGCCTGCCCTGCCCCATGGCTTGCTCTGCATGCAGCAGCCAGAGGGAAATTCTGAGCCCTGTGTGAGTGGCTGGGGCATGGGGCAAAGACAGAAGTTAGCTGAGAACTGCTGCACAGGTCTCTTTATTTTCCATTTTTAAAACACAAGCAGGGATAAACAAACTAGCACATCCCTACAATGGAACATAAAGAAATGAGCCATCAAGCCATGATGTGACGTGCGGGAACATGAAATGCACATTGCTAAGCAAAAGGCGCCAGGCTATAAAGGGCACAGACTGTCCGGTTCTAACTCCATGACATCCTGGAAAAGGCAAAACTACGGAGGCAGGCACAAGGTCAGCGGTCGCCAGGGGCAGAGGGGGAAGGAGGGATGAACAGGCGAAGCACGGAGGATTGTTAGGACAGTGGACATACTGTGTATGATACTGAACAGTAGGTCCATGACGTTGTGCATTTGTCCAAATCCATAGAACGTACAAAACCAAGAGTGAACCTGAATGTGAACTATGGACCTCAGTTAATAATGATGTGGGGGACTTCTGGCCAAGATGGAAGTGTAGACACACTATGCTTCCTCACACAACCAAACAAGGACAACAACAAATTTAAAAACAAAAACAACCAGAACTGACAGAACATTGGACTGTATGGAAGTCCGACAACCAAGGAGTTAAGGAAGAAACATTCATCCAGACCGGTAGGAGTGGAGGAGACGGGCAACCGGGCGGAGAGGACTCACGGCAAGTCGGCGACTACAGAACATGGGCGGGCAAGGCGACAGCTGGCAGGGTGTCCCACATTCGTGTGCAGATAAACTGGGAGGAACAACTGGGGAGTGAGATAGACCACGTAACCCAGGGTTCCAGCATGGGGAAATAAAGTCTCAAAGCCTCTGACTGAAAACACCTGTGGGGGTTGAGGCAGCAGCAGCGGGAGAAACTCCCAGCCTCACAGGAGAGGTCATTGGTGAGACCCACGGGGTCCTAGAACATACAGAAGCCCACCCACCCGGGAATCAGCACCAGAAGGACCCAATTTGCTTGTGGATAGTGGGGGAAGTGACTGAAAACCGGCAGAGGGTGGAGCAAGCAGCATTGTTCCCTCTTGGACCCTCCCCCACATACAGTGTCACAATGCAGCGACGTGGGTTGCCCTGCCCTGGTGAACACCTAAGGCTCCACCCCTTACTATGTAACAGGCATGCTAAGACAAAAAAAATTACCCAAATGAAAGGTCAAAGCTCCAGAAAAAATACAACTAAGCGATGAAGAGATAGCCAACCTATCAGATGCACAGTTCAAAACACTGGTAATCAGGATGCTCACAGAGCTGATTGAGCTTGGTCGCAAAATGAAGGAACAAATGAAGACTATCCAAAGTGAAATAAAGCAAAATATACAGGGAACCAACAGTGACAGGAAGGAAACCAGGACTCCAATCAACAGTTTGGAGCAGAAGGAAGAAAGAAACATTCAACCAGAACAGAATGAAGAAGCAAGAATTCAAAAAAATGAGGAGAGGCTTAGGAACCTCCAGGACACCTTTAAATGTTCCAACATCTGAATCATAGACGTGCCAGAAGGAGAAGAGGAAGAGCAAAAAATTGAAAACTTATTTGAAAAAATAATGAAGGAGAACTTCCCCAATCTGGCAAAGGAAACAGACTTTCAGGAAGTCCAGGAAACTCAGAGAGTCCCAAAGAAGTTGGACCCAAGGAGGAACACACCAAGGCACCTCATAATTACATTACCCAAGATTAAAAATAAGGAGAGAATCTTAAAAGCAGCAAGAGAAAAGGAGACAGTAACCTA